>JAAWVA010001402.1:0-10284 GCA_015227895.2 Colaptes auratus
TTTTTTTCTCCCCTCCTCACACTGCAGCAACTCGAATCCATCCCAGGCTGCTCCGGACATGACCAAGGCAGTGGATGGCAGGCAAAAATGCATCCCTGAGCAAGCCAAAGTCTCCCTGCTAAGTGATCACAAATGCTGCAAGTTTGCAACAAAGCCAGCAGCTGTCTCTCTCCCTCTGGACAAGGATTGCTCCTCACAATTGAGGCTCTGCTGCTTTTACAGCTGTTGGACAATGACTCTGGTGTCTGTGTTTCCTCCTTCTACTTTTTCTTAGTCATTTTTTCCTCTCTTGCCTTTTTTTCCCCCTTTCTTTTAATGGAAAATATCTCAGAGCTCAAGTGGCCTCCTCCAGCAGTGAATCAATACAGCCAAGTGATGAGCTTTAACTTCTGCCTGACACTCCTGCAATGGGCACAGAGGGGGTTGTTTGCTTGCACAATCATCTCTGCAAGGGTTTATTACCTTCAACCACAGACCTCACAGGGAAGCAAAGAGGTGTTTGGGGGCTGGGAAAAGATTCAACAGCACAAAACTTCTGTCCAGGGGTGAGGAGGGTGTGCTGGTCGGGGATCTTAACTCCTGGTAGGCTTAGTTTTACCTCATAGAAGCATTAAGGGTGGAAAAGACCTCGAGGACCATCCAGTCCAACCAGCAACCCAACCCCACCACAGCCACCAAAACCCTGGCCCCAAGTGCCATGGCCACAGGTTTCTTGAACACCTCCAGGGCTGGGGACTCACCACCTCCTGGGCAGCCTCTTCCAATCCTGAGCACTCTTGCAGCAAAGAAATTGTTCCTCATCTGCAGTGAGGTCAACAGTGGGTTCAATGAGCTTAGAAATCTTTCCAACCAAAGCAAGTCTGTGATTCTATGATTCCAAACCTCCCCTGGTGCAACTTGAGGCCATTTCCTCTCATCATCAGTAGGTATTTAGGAGATGAGACTGACCCCCACCTCACTCAGCCTCCTCAGGGAGCTGTAGAGAGCAGAAGGTCTCCCATCAGCTTCCTCTTCTCTTATGCTCCAGCTCTCTGTGCCCTCTGCACCCCCTCCATCTGCCACCTTCCTCTGCAGAGGGTCTCTCAACCCGGCTGCAGAGTGTAGCTTCTGTGTGTGAGCTGAGTGTGCTAAAACCTGCCTCCTAGGTGGCTTTTGGACATGCAGCATTTAGTGTGTGAAGTGACTGATCTCTGCTCTCTAAAACAGAGCTGTGAAGACCAGGCTGGATTTGCATGCATGAAGAACCCAAAGGCAGGAAACAGCAGCCCTGAAACTCCCTCACCCCTGCCCTTTCATTTCCTTGCCTGGACTTTGCCACCTGGCAGCGCTCACGGTGGTGATTTATGTATAACCAGAGCAGCCTCCAGTGGTTGGATCCATGAACTCTTTTCCGAGCAGCCCTTTTTTAGCTTCGCTCCCTCCTCGTGGGTTTTGCAAACCCCCAAGGCTGATCCCTCCCTGCTCCGAGCTCAGCCGAGGAGAAGGGAGGGGAGAGCCGGGAGCAGCGGGTGTCCCGCTGCTGCTGCTGGGAGCTGATTGGTCCTAATTGAGCTGAAAACAGCTGCCGTCCCTGCTGCCGCAGGCCTGCTGTGCACAGCAGTTTCTGACAATAGCTGAGATACAGGGAAATCAGAGACACGGGGAGATCAGAGCTGCCCCCGCCAGCATCCCGCCCCTGCCAGCATCCCGCCCCTGCGGCAACGGCAGCCACCCACCTCTGCCAGCCAGGGCACGCAGGAAGACTCTGCCAGCGCCGTCCTCGTACTGCCCACCCCTCCCTGCAATGGTCCCCAGCTGGAGAAGCCAGACCCTGCCTCTCTGTGCCTCCACAGCCCTGCTCCCATCCAATCTTTACCTGCCAAGGACCAGGTGATCCTTCTCAGTCGCTGGCCTCAGGCATCGTGGTCATGGAGTCTCCTTCTCTGGGGACTTTCAAGTGGTCATAGAGTCTCCTCCTCTGGAGATTCAAATGGTCATGGAGTCTCCTTCCCTGGAGATTCCAGTGGTCATGGGGTCTCCTCTGGAGATTCAAGTGGTCATGGAGCCTCCTCCTCTGAAGATTCAAGTGATCATGGAGTCTCCTCCTCTGGGGACTTTCAAGTGGTCATAGAGTCTCCTCCTCTGGAGATTCAAGTGGTCATGGAGTCTCCTCCTCTGGAGATTCCAGTGGTCATGGGGTCTCCTTCTCTGGAGATTCAAGTGGTCATGGAGCCTCCTCCTCTGGAGATTCAAGTGGTCATGGGGTCTCCTTCTCTGGAGATTCAAGTGGTCATGGGGTCTCCTTCTCTGGAGATTCAAGTGGTCATGGGGTCTCCTCCTCTGGAGATTCAAGTGGTCATGGAGTCTCCTTCTCTGGAGATTCAAGTGGTCATGGAGCCTCCTTCTCTGGAGATTCAAGTGGTCATGGGGTCTCCTTCTCTGGAGACTTTCAAGCCCCATCTGGATGCATTCCTGTGTGACCTACTCTAGGTGACCCTGCTTTGGCAGCAGGGTTGGGCTGGATGATCTCCAGAGGTCCCTTCCAACCCCTCCCATTCTATGATTGTGTCCTGTCCCACAGCTGGATGCTTAGACAGAATCACTGCCAGGAGGAGAGAGAGTTTGGGGGTTGGTCCTTTTAACTTTCTCCCTGGGTCTTGATGAGTTCTGAGTGAGTTTTGCTTCTCAGGGCCCTTCAGGGCAAAATAGGTGAGAGACAGGGCTCTGAAGAGGGAGGTGATGAGAAGGAAGTGGAGAAGCTGAGCAAGGTGTGTGTGAAAATCACAGAACCATAGAATCAGTTGGGTTGGAAAAGACCTCAAAGATCATCAAGTCCAACCTGTCACCCAAGACCTCATGGCTACTAGACCATGGCAGCAAATGCCACATCCAATCCCCTCTTGAACGCCTTCCAATCCCCTCTGGAACACCTACAGTCACCCAAAGTCACAACAAAGCCCAAATGGTGTTGGTGCTCTGAGAGGCCTCTTGCCTTCAAGGACTGGAGCCCCAGAAGCCCTACTGAGCTGCCAGGGAGCCAGGAGCAGCTCAGTCTCTGCTCCAGGCCTGATGCTTATGGAAAAGGAGGAGAGGAGGTGAGGCAAAGAGCTCTGGCTTGTGTCAAAGAAACTTCCCTTCATAGAAAGATAGATTGCTGCCACTTTGCCTTGCTGCAGCTGCCAGGCATGTCAAAGCAGCAGAGATTTCATTATCTAAGAAGCAGTCAGTGGCTTTGCTGGGGACTTCTGGCTGCTTTACAAAGCAATTCCAGTGTTGTTATTGGAATCAAAACAACCACTAATCCTTGCTTAAATGACCAGCAAGCTCCCTGCAGGCAAGGCTCTGCCAAAACATTCATCCACCTCATTCTCTTTCTGTAGGTTTGTGGTTGGGTGGGGGGTTGGTGGGTGGGTGGTGGTGGTTTGGGGGTTTTTGACTCTCTCTCCCTCAAATTCAGGTGTAACCTTTTGTGACGGGGGGTGCAGGCACTCCTCTGTAAAAGAACATTTTATGGACCACTGGGGATGTATTCCTTGGTGCAGGGGGAGGGAGAGGGCCTCTGCTTGTCCTTGTTAAAGGTGTCTTGCAGGGCTGTGAAAGTGCAAATTGCCTTTTAGGGTTGTTTTGGTTTGTTGGAGGAGCGCTGCCAGGCAGAAGTAAAAAAGCTGGCCCTTCTGCAGGGGAGTGGAATCAAAGCCCTTAGCCAGGGGGCAGGACAGGCCTGACCCAAGCTGGCAGCATCACACAGCAATGAGGTTCTGTTAGCTCAGTGGGGACAGCAAAGCCAGCCTCAACCAGGACCTCCTGGGGTGCTCCTCGCTGGCTGCCCTGGGAGCCTGGGCTTGGAGGAAGGGGCAGAATCAGGCCTCTGGGTGCTGCTTCTCACGTGCTGCACTGCAGCTAAGGGGTGAGACCAGCAACTGCTCCTTGCTGCCTGGTGCCTGGGAGCAGTGGCAGCTGGCAGCAGGGCAGCATTTCTGGAGGGCAGGAGCTTGGAGGCCATGCCAGGGGAGGAGGAGGAGGAGGCTGCTCCTGGCCGGCCTGCAGGGCTGTACCTAGCAGCTGTGGCTCTCTGTGCCTGGAGCTGGTGGCAGTGTAGCTACCTGACCTGTCACAGCCCTGGCATGGCTGATGGACATGGAGCCAGTCAGGGTGGGCACAGCCACCCTGGGGGTGTTCACACAGCAGAGCTGCTTGGTAAGTAGCATTTGGGATGAATGGAGCTGGAGCCTCTGTTCCCTGAGGAGCAGGTAAGTGTAGCTGGCAGAGGAGCTTATGGGGACGACCTGGGGGTGTTCAGGGCCAGGCTGGATGAGGCCTTGGGCAGCTGAGTCTAGTTGAGAGATGTCCCTGGCAGCTCTCAGGCTGGGTAGCTGAGCTCTGAGGTCTCTTCCAGCTGAGGGTTCTGTGATTCTCTGTTTTAGAAAATGTCAAAGCAAAAAGCCTTCAACCTTTGGGGTTCTCCCTTTTATTCCTCCCCCCTCCCAAGGGGAAAAACAAGGAAAATAACCAGAGAAGCCTCCCTGACTTGGACATGGATTTGTAACAGTTTGCATCTCACCACAGACACCCCCAGGCTGATGTTCTTAGCAAGTGATCAAATGTCCCCAAGCCCTGGCTAAGCCACAGCAGTCACTGGGAGGTGATTCCCCTCTGCTCCACTCTGCTGAGACCACAGCTGCAGCTCTGTGTCCAGTTCTGGAGCTTCTGTTCCAGGAAGGATCTGGAGGTGCTGGAAGGTGTCCAGAGAAGGGCCACGAGGAGGTGGAGCAGGGCGGGGAGGCTCTCCTATGAGGACAGACTGAGAGAGTTGGGGTTGTGCAGGCTGGAGAGGAGAAGGCTCCAAGGCAACCTAATTGTGGCCTTCCAGTGTCTGCAGGGGGCTACAGGAAAGCTGGGGAGGGACTTTTGAGGCTGTCAGGGAGTGATAGGATGGGGGGGATGGAACAAAAGTTGAAAAGGGTAGATTCAGATTGGATTTGGAAGAAGTTGTTCCCCATGAGGGTGGTGAGAGCCTGGCACAGGTTGCCCAGGGAGGTGGTGGAAGCCTCATCCCCTGGAGGTGTTTGCAGCCAGGCTGGAGGTGGCTGTGAGCAACCTGCTGTGGTGTGAGGTCTCCCTGCCCATGGCAGGGGGGCTGGAACTGGCTGCTCCTGGAGGTCCCTTCCAACCCTGACAGTTCTCTGATTCTATGATCCTAGAAGGTGAGCAAGGACCAGGGCAGCTGCAAAACAAAGAAGGTGAAGAAGGAGCAGCCTTTAGAGGCAGCTTCAGATTTCTGAGCTGGGTAACCCTGTCAGCAGCAGCAGCACTTTCTCAGCTGTTCCATCCCCCCCTCTCCTCTGCACGCCTGTGGCTTCGGGTTTGCTGGAGGAGGGGTGAGAGCCAAGCCGGCAGGAGGATCCGGAGCCGCTCGCAGCCTGGCTGCCGCCGCTGCCTGCGCGGCCATGGGCGAGCGCCGGGCTGCGCGGCTGTGCCTTGCCGCGCCTGCCAGCCCTGTGGCTGTGCCCAGCTCCCTCCTGCCCGCCTCAGCCAGCCATGCACAGCAGGATATAAACAAAGCTGCCTCTGGACATGTCATGGCTTAAAATAGATGTTCCTACATCAGCCTTCTCAGCGGCGGCGGCCGGCAGACATGGCCGACTGGATCTGACTCCTGCACTCCCTCCGAGCTGAGGAATCCCAGCCCTCACCAAGGTAGTGTTAAGGGGGTGGGCATCTCCTCCTCCTGCGTGTCTGTCTGTCTGTCTGTCTCGGCGGGGCTGAGCAGCCTGCGCTCCCCCGGCGATGCCTCCTCAGAGCTTGCTCCGCGCCGTGCATCCAGGCAGGCTCAGCCTGTGCCTCCCCTCCCTCCCTCCCTCCCGCCTTGGCACGACTGGCACAGGGGCTCTGGAGGCAGCCATCAGCCTGCTCATGCAGCAGGGGCCGAGCCCCTTCCCCCTTCGCTGATGAAAGGGGGGGTGCAGCCGATGCCTGTGAGGGTTTGGGGTGCCAGGAGTGCTCTGGGGTCTGCTCTGAGCTCCTGGATGTGGAACAGTTCCTCTTCCCCTGCAGCCGTTTGTGGTGGTGGTGTGCTGGGGCGGGGGGGGGGGTTGCTGGAAGTCAGCTTTGGCCCTGAGGTTTCCAGAGCTCCATCCCGGGACAGCTCTGGGTCACTCTTTGTGCAGGCAGCTGTGGCTGTAAGGCTCTGCTGCTTTGCCTGGTTACAGCCTGATGATTCAGTTGTTGTTTTTTCCCAGACCCTTCTGCTTGTTTGTTTCCTAATGCTGCCCGGGGCTGGTGGCATGTGGCTGTGCTGCAGCCAAGGTCACCCAAGGTTTAAGGGCCCTGTGCCATGCTGGATGCCTTCTCCAGGGGGCTTTGCCAAGTCTGAATTCCCAGCGTGAAGGAGTCCAACATTCATCAGGGCAGGGGAGAGCTGTGAGGGTGAGACCTGGCCCGTAGCCAGCGTGGTGTGCTCGGTGCCAGCACCCCAGGATGCCAGGCAGGGTCTGAACTGCCACCTTGGAGCAGGGAGTGGGGAGGGAGACGTCCACGAGTCTCTCTCTGCCCCCTCTGCACTCCCCTGTGCCCTTGCAGTGTTTTCCTCCTCTGCACACCGCCAAGAAATGGCTGGAGGCTTCTTGCTCCTGCACCATCACTGCTGGCTGGTGCCTGGAGCAAGATGTCAGTGCAGACAGACATGCTCTGGTGCAGGACAGACAGATATGCTCTGATTCAGGACAGACAGACACACTCTGAGCCAGCCTGGCCAGCCCAAGGTCGCTGATTTTCCTCCCCAGAGTCCCAGAGACTCAGGCCAGTGCTGGGGGATAGGGGAGGTCCAGTGGGATGTCTTTGGACACATCCAGGGAGCAGCAGTGATGGTGGGCAGAGAATGGGTGCTCCTGCCGGGGGGGGTGAGGTCAGTGGGGCAGCAGTGTGGTGGGCAGGAAGTGTTGTGTCCTGCCTGGGGGGGATGTCAGTGCAGCAGTGAGGGGGCAGAGAATTGTGTGCCTGCCGGCCGGGGCAGCAGTGAGGGTGGGCAGAGAATTGTGTGCCCCTGCCTGGGGGGGTTCTGTCAGTGGGGCAGCAGTGATGGTGGGCAGAGAAGTGTGTGCTCCTGCTGGGGGGGTTCTGTCAGTGGGGCAGCAGTGAGGGTGGGCAGAGAATTGTGTGCCCCTGCCTGGGGGGGTTCTGTCAGTGGGGCAGCAGCAAAGGAGCAAAACCAAAAAGGCAGCTTTGGGAAACATCTGGCTGCAGGGATGGGGAACTGCTCCCCATGGGTAAGGCTATCCAGGGAGGAGTCTTGCAGGTGTGTGACAAACATCAGCATGATCTGAAGGTTTGTGAGCAGAGCTGCTTCCCAGAGGAGCCACTCTGTAAAATGAGCTTCTGGTCCCCTGAAGTTAACTCTTCCACACCAGACCAGTCCTAGATGTTCAGACACAGCAGCAGAACTGCTGCACTTGGAGAGGTTAATCCTTCCTCTCCCTCTCCACAGGCTTTTGTGCCTGGTCTGTAGGAGTCTGGGCCCTGGCCAGGCTCTGTGTGGTGCCATATGGAATCCTCCACCTGTCTGGGGGCTTTTCCTCCCCAGCCCTGGTGCCTTGCCCAGACCTGGCTGCCTCTCATGGCTTCTGATCGCAGGTTGGCAGCATCAGTCTCGAGCTGGCATTGTCCTGCTGGCAGGCAAAGCCCCAGAGCCAGCTCAGCAGGAAGGTGGTCCTGTGTAGAACATCTCTGCCAATGTGGCCTCAACCCAGAGCTGTGAGGCTGGAACAAAACCTCAGCCTGTGGAGACTCAGCAATCTGGCTGCCTCTCTGCCTGCCTCTCACCAGCCCTGGCGTCACAAACCTCTCCCCAGCAGGACTGATTCTTGGAAGGGGCTGTAAGTGATACTCTGCCTCAATGGGAACCCCTGGGCAGCTGGCTTGGCACAGCCCTTGACCAGGCAGGTGAGAAGTGGCTGCTCTGGGCCAGGATTGCTACCACAGGGACGGAGCAGAGGTCTCCACTTCTTCTAATGCCATCCTCACTGCTTCCATGACAGGACCGTGGGTGGCAGAAGCAGCAGAAGCGACCTGCAGGCCCCCCTCCGGCCTTCAGGAGCCCACAGGTATGCCTTGTGGGTCTGGACAGCTCCAATGGCTTTCCTGTCCAGGTTCTCCAGGAACAGCACCAGGTCGCCCAGCCGGGGCCGCGGGAGGAGCGCCACAGCCACCCCATCCTCAGCATCTTCGAGCTTGAGAGGCTGCTCTACACAGGGAAGACAGCCTGCAACCATGCTGATGAGGTCTGGCCAGGGCTCTACCTGGGTGACCAGTATGTATCATGAGAGGACAAGCACCAGCAGGGGATTTGGGGCTGGTGTGTTTGACAGAGAGAGGGGAGGTTGGGAAATCAGAGAAGAGTCAGGGTTGGAAGGGACCTCCAGGAGCAGCCAGTTCCAACCCCCTGCCATGGGCAGGGACACCTCAACCACAGCAGGTTCCTCACAGCCACATCCAGCCTGGCCTTCAAAACCTCCAGGCAGGAGGCTTCCACCACCTCCCTGGGCAACCTGTGCCAGTCTCTCACCACCCTCATGGGCAACAACTTCTTCCATCATTCAATCTGAATCTCCCCTTTTCAATTTTTGTTCCATCCCCCCCCCATCCTATCACTCCCTGACAGCCTCAAAAGTCCCTCCCCAGCTTTCCTGTAGCCCCTTCACATACTGGAAGGCCACAATAGGTCTCCTGGGAGCCTTCTTTTCCAGACTGAACAACCCCAACTCTCTCAGTCTGTCCTCATAGCAGAGCAGCTCCAGCCCTCTGCCCATCCTCATGGCCCTTCTCTTTGGTGCTCAAGGCATTGAGTGACTGGTGCAGTGGGGAGTCCCTGCCCATGGCAGGGGTGTTGAAACTGGATGATCTTTAAGGTCCCTTCCAAGCCAAACCATTCAATGAATGTATGAATGTGAAGGAGAAGAAAAAAATGCCTTTGCTGCCAGAGTGCTCAGGGCTTGGCCAGGCTGCCAGGGAGCTGGTGGAGTCCCAGCCCTGGAGGTGTTCAAGAAGCCTGTGGCCATGGCACCTGGGGAGAGGTTTGGTGCCATGGTGGGGTTGGGGTGCTGGTTGGACTGGATGAGCTTCAAGGTCTTTTCCAACCTTAATGATTCCTGAGGGTGTGTGTCCACTGGGACAAAGGAAGGACATAAGCATGTCCCATTCATGTTGATAAATACACAAAGGGTGAGTGCCCAGAGGCTGGGGCCAGGCTCTGCTGGTGTGATGCCAGCACCAGGGGCAGTGGTGGAAGTGAGGCAGAGGAAGTTCCATGGAGAGGAGGAAGAATTATTCCCTGTGAGGGTGAGAGAGCACTGGAGCAGGCTGCCCAGGGGGGTTGTGGAGTCTCCTCTCTGGAGATATTCAAGACCTGCCTGGGTGACTTCTGTGTGATTGCTCTAGTGGCAGGCAGGGGTTTGGACTGGTGATCTCTCGAGGTCCTTCCAGCCCCTAACATTCTGTGATGCTGTGGTAAAGCAGGCTTGTGCAGGAGCTGAGAGCACTGCTGTGGGGGGCTAGGTGGAGGTGGATTGTCCAGGGGACAATCAGATTGATGCCTACCAGGCTCTTGGCATCATTCCTCCACATCCAGCTTCCTCAGGTGTAAAGGTCACAGCATACAGAAGACAGAATTAAGCAGCTTGGAAAAGACCTCAGATCATCAAGTCGAGGCCTCGAGCACAAGCCCTGTGAGGAGAGGCTGAGGGAGCTGGGGGTGAAGAGGGGGCTCAGGGGAGACCTTCCTGCTCTCTACAACTACCTGAAGGGAGGCTGTAGCCAGGTGGGGGTTGGTCTCTTCCAGGCACCCACAACAAGAGGACACAGTCTCAAGCTGTACCAGGGGAGGTTTAGGCTGGAGGTGAGGAGAAAGTTCTTCACTGAGAGAGTTGTTAGCCATTGGAATGTGCTGCCCAGGGAGGTGGTGGAGTCACCGTCCCTGGAGGTGTTCAAGAGGGGACTGGACGTGGCACTTGGTGCCATGGTTTAGTAGCCATGAGGTCTGTGGTGACAAGTTGGACTTGATGAGCCTTGACGTCTTTTCCAACCTTACTGATTCTATGATTCTATGACCCCACACCATCTAATCAACTCAACCATGGCACCAAGTGCCTCAGCCAGGCTCTTTTTAAACACCTCCAGCGATGGGGACTCCACCACCTCCCTGGGCAGCACATCCCAGCGGCCAATCTCTCTTGCTGGGAAGAATTTCTTCCTCAAACCCAGCCTGAACCTCCCCTGCTTGTCCAGGACAAGCCTCAGCAGTGCCCTTGGAAA
>JAAWVA010001403.1:0-10252 GCA_015227895.2 Colaptes auratus
TGCAGTTGAACTGGCTTGCTGCTTTTGCAGAATATGCCTTTTGGTGCTGTTTAAAAGATAATAGAACATACATCTAATTCATTATTAACAAGTAGCCCCGTGTTTCTTTGCCAGTTACTACAAACATCTGGGAGACTGATATTCCAGCAGCTGGCAGTTGCCAGGGCCAGGCTGGCAGTGAGCAAAGGGACTCAGTTTGTGCATATACAGAGTGCTCTGCAAATTCAATACAATACAATACAATACAATACCAATACAATACAATACAATACATACACCAGGTTGAAAGAGACCTTCAAGATCATCGCGTCCAACCCATCAACCAATCCACCCACCTAAACACTAAACCATGGCACCAAGCACCCCATCAAGTCTCCTCCGAACACCTCCAATGATGGTGACTCCACCACCTCCACGGCAGCCCATTCCAATGGGCAATCACTCTCTCTGTATAGAACTTCTTCCTAACATCCAGCCTAAACCTCCCCTGGTGCAGCCTGAGACTGTGTCCTCTTGTTCTGGTACTGGCTGCCTGGGAGAAGAGGCCAACCTCTGCCTGTCTACAACCTCCCTTCAGGTAGTTGTTGACAGCAATAAGGTCACCCCTGAGTCTCCTCTTCTCCAGGCTAAGCAACCCCAGCTCCCTCAGCCTCTCCTCATAGGGCTTGTGTTCCAAACCCCTCACCAACTTCGTTGCCCTTCTCTGGACACCTTCCAGCAAGTCAACATCTTTCCTAAATTGATGGTCCAGAAGAACTGGACACAGGACTCAAGGGGTGGCCTAACCAGTGCAGTGTACAGAGGCAAAATGACTTCCTGCTCCTGCTGGCCACACTGTTCCTGATGCAGGCCAGGATGCCATTGGCCCTCTTGGCTGCCTGGGCACACTGCAGGCTCATGTTCAGCCTACAATCCACCAGTACCCCCAGGTCCCTCTCTGCCTGGCCGCTCTCCAGCCACTCTGACCCCAGCCTGTAGCACTGCCTGGGGTTGCTGTGGCCAATGTGCAGAACCCGGCACTTGGATGTGTTCAATCTCCTGCCCTTGGACTCTGCCCATCTGTCCAGCCTGTCGAGGTCCCTCTGCAAAGCCTCTCTGCCCTCCAGCAGATCAACTCCTGCCCCCAGCTTGGTGTTGTCTGCAAATTTACTGATGATGGACTCAATGCCCTCATCCAGATCATCCATAAAGATGTTGAAGAGCATGGGGCCCAGCACTGATCCCTGGGGCACACCACTAGTGCCTGGCTGCCAGCTGGATGTGGCACCATTCACCACCACTCTCTGGGCTCGGCCCTCCAGCCAGTTCCTAACCCAACGCAGTGTGCTCCTGTCCAAGCCATGGGCTGACAGCTTGGCCAGGAGTTTGCTGTGGGGGAGGGTGTCAAAGGCCTTGCACACTTCTTTGCACTCTGTGGTGGGTTGAAATCCCTCCCCCCAACATTTACTTTGCCAGAGCAGCTCAGCTTGAAGCAAATGACAGCTGCATTTACAGGCAAAATTACAATCTACAGTGGGTACAATGAATATGTACAAAATATACAGGATTAACAATATTTACAGGTATTTACAATTAACAAACAGCACAGAAGTTTTTACATATGGATCATTTCCTGGAAAAGAAAATCAGTCAAACCCTCATTGTTCTGCTTGCTTCTATTTTTGTGCAGGCTGTATGAGGTGCAAGGGCAATGTCTGGTTCCCAGTGGGAAGAAAGTTTCAAGTAAAGTAGAGTAGAGTATAGTAGAGTAGAATAGAATTAATCAGGTTGGAAAAGACCTTTGAGATCATCAAGTCCAACCTATCACCCAACACCATCTGATCAACTAAAACATGGCACCAAGCAACCCATCCAGTCTCTTCCTAAACACCTCCAGTGATGGTGACTCCACCACCTCCCTGGCCAGCACATTCCAATGACCAATCTCTCTTTCTGGGAAGAACTTCTTCCTAACATCTAGCCTAAACCTCCCCTCATGCAGCTTGAGACTGTGTCCTCTTGTTCTGGTGCTGGTTGCCTGGGAGAAGAGACCACGCCCACTTGGCTACAACCTCTCTACAGGCAGTTGCAGAGAGCAATAAGGTCTCCTCTGAGCGTCCTCTTCTCCAGGCTAAGCAACCCCAGCTCCCTCAACCTCTCCTCACAGGGCTTGTGCTGCAACCCCCTCATCAGCTTTGTCAATCTATCTACCCACAATGCTCCTCACTGATGCAGGGTATCAACCCCAAAGGATACAGCACAGCTGAGAACAGTGTAGTGTCATAGCAACTGTGAAACAACTAGGGCAGCTGAACTTCACTCCCATGTTCATTAAACCCAAGAGATGATGTGACAGGAGCTTTAACCAAGAAAAAAAAAGAGAGTTCTTGTGCTGTTGCTGCTGGTAGGAGAACATAAGATGTAGGGGACTGGGGGGAGGAAGAAAGCTTCAATCTGTTCCCTTTCCCCACCGTTTCTAGCAACTGAAGTACTGATGTGTCTTAAGAAATATAGAACAACTGAGAGATCTCAGGTGAATATTCACGACTGTTGAACCCCCCTGGCTCGCTCCTGCAGTGAGAATAATACTGCCTGTCTTCATTGCCAGACTTCCTCTGCCACAGTCTTGACCTAGAATCATGTCCCTGGTTGTGACAAAGCAGCATGAGCTTTCTTGTTGCCACTCTCGTTGCTGCTGAGTCTTACAACACAGCCAGTGATTGTGACACATGATTTACTCTGATTCCTTAAGGGCATCCCTTTATCTGACAGGCATTGCACAAATGCCCCAGTCATGCTATACTGTACCATCTAAAAGCACATAAGGCAAAATGTCCCAACCATTATAGTCGATAAAACAAGCAGGCATTTAACAACAACAACAGAAAGTGGGAGAATGCTTCTCAACCCCGAGACAGCAGAGTTAAAATAACAGTTTGAAAAGGGACAGCAATGTGCCCCTGTGGCCAAGAAAATCAAATGGTATCCTGGGGTGCATCATGAAAAGTCTGACCAGCAGGTCTAGGGAAGTTCTTCTCCCCCTCTACTCTGCCCTGCTGAGACCACACCTGCAATACTGTGTCCAGTTTTGGGCTCCCCAGTTCAAGACAAACAGAGACCTGCTGGAGAGAGTCCAACAGAGAGCCATGAGGATGATTAGGGGACTTGAGCATCTGCCCTGTGAAGAGAGACTGAGAGCCCTGGGGCTGTTTAGTCTGGAGAAGAGAAGACTGAGAGTGGATCTGATCAATGTCTATCAATATCTGAGGGATGGGTCTCAAGTGGAGGGGGCCAAGCTGTTCTCGGTGGTGCACAGGAATAAGACAGGGACCAATGGATACAAACTTGAACATAGAAGGTTTCAGCTCAACATGAGGAGAAACTTCTTTACACTGAGGGTGAGAGAACCCTGGAGCAGGCTACCCAGAGGGGTTGTGGAGTCTCCTTCTGTGGAGACTTTCCAAACCCACCTGGATGCATTCCTGTGTGGACTACCCTGGGTGATCCTGCTTTGGAAGGGCAGTTGGACTGGATGATCTCTGGAGGTCCCTTCCTACCTCTAATGTACTGTGAGACTGTGAAGGAGCCATATAAAAGCATCAGCAATTTTGAATGCTTGGAATATCACTAAGTAAGACTGAAGTGGTTAAAATCAGGTTACAGTGAGAGTGTAACATCTTCTACCTGGCTCTTTTTGAAAGCTTAGTTAAAAGAATCATAGAATCATAGAATCAATAAGGTTGGAAAAGACCTCAAAGATCATTGAGTCCAACCTGTCACCCAAGACCTCATGCCTACTAGACCATGGCACCAAGTGCCACGTCCAATCCCCTCTTGAGCACCTCCAGGGTCAGTGACTCCACCACCTCCCTGGGCAGCACATTCCAATGGCCAACAACTCTCTCTGTGTAGAACTTTCTCCTCACAACAGGAGGAGAGCAGCAGGAGTCTTTTCTTTTTCTTTCCTTTTTTTTTTTCCCCAAGCAAAGCATCAGGAGCCCTTAATTCAGATCCTGTAAACAGGTATATAAAGGTATATTACATCACAGTTTATGCACACAGACACACAAACAAGTATCCATCATCTTCATCTGGCGTGCCTTTAATTGGTTACTTCCTTGACACGTGGAGCTTTATAGCCATATATATAATTCTATCATAAATTTTCATCTTCTTTTTTTTTTTCCTTGCAGATTTTCTATCATGTGACTGGTTCTTATCCACTTCTGCATGACCTGGCGATGGCTTAGCCACAAAACCAACTCAGGATGACTTTTTGTGACACGGGTCTTTAACCAACCAGCATTCACAAGTCTTCTGCCAAGCAAGGGTGTATGATACAATTAAAGGCCTGATTCTCCCTCCTTCCTGTTTTATAGTGTTTAAAAATGTGCTCAAGTCTGTTGGCTGTACTTGACCCAAAAGCATGAAGAAATGGTACTTCTGAAAGAGTTAAAGTGTCAATGCTTACAAATTTGAAAAGCTACTCCTGCAAAGTTTTCCTCTGACCAGCCTGAAAAGCCTCTTAATGGCAGCACTGAGATACTAGGAGAGAGATGTAGGAGGCCTGCTAGCACTTTGCAGTTGCAGAGGATGACATATCTCTGGGATGCCTCAGATTGCTAATTAAGAGCTACAGATTCTGCAGCAGCTTTCCATTCACCTCAGACAAAATCATCTGCCACGGATGTGTTGCACTATTAATTGTTATGTTGATTCCCTTTCAAGCATTGTAAGCTGAGAAAATGAAACTTGGCTGGTACTTCCTTTTGTAAAATGTCTCTCTAGCAAAAGAACTCTTTCTTTTTTTTTTCCCCCCCTGTATTTTTTCCCCCCCAACTTGGGCACAGACATCCATATTTAGACCCTTGAATAAAAGTGGCTTGATTTCTAGAACAGCTGAGTATCCACAGTTACTTCTGAAGTTAATGGGAGCTCTGGGTGATCAGAACAACTGAAAATCAAGCAGCCTCTATATAGGTGCCTAAGTATGCATTCAGGGGCTTATTTTTAGGCATTTCACTCTTAAAAATCTTAGTCTAACTTGCTTAGAGGCTCCCATTCCTGTCTCCTGTCATTGTAAAACACATTCATGCAAATCTTTCCGTTTTGTTGTAGGGAGGGGTGGACAGTTTGCAGGAGTCACTGCCATGCTGGCTGAACTTCAGCTTCACCATTCTAAAAGGGGCTCTTTAAATTAAAAAGTGATTTGAATTGTGCCCTAGATGAGGCTTACAGATTTAAAGCAAAAAAGGACTTTTCCCAGAGCACATGAAGAACAATACCAAAATCATCAGCACCTTCTGAATATCAGACTGGAGCCAGTAGCTTCATTATTTCAGAGCTGCATTCTGCTCACTCACCAGAGTTGTACTAAAAACTTAATTATCTTATCATCATGACTAGTCTCACTGATTTAAGTAGGTCTCATCAGGGAAGCAAGAGGAGAAGGGTTTTGCTGTAAATCAAGCTACAAGGTACATTTATTACAAAGAGATCTGTGCTTCATAAAGATAATAACTCAGTTATTTGTCTGGTTATACCACCTGAATCACTAGTGCTCTACAAAACACCTTCGATAGACAGGAAGGCTGAACGGGGGAGGCAAGTCAGAAAAGCAGTGTGTACAGAAAGCAAAATCACAGTCTCACCAAGGTTGGAAGAGACCTCGAAGATCATCGAGTCCCACCTGTCACCACAGACCTCATGACTAGACCATGGCACCAAGTGCCACGTCCAAGCCCCTCTTCAACACCTCCAGGGACGGTGACTCCACCACCTCCCTGGGTAGCACATTCCAATGGTGAATGACTCTCTCCATGAAGAACTTCTTCCTCACCTCCAGCCTAAACTTCCCCTGGTGCAGCTTGAGACTGTGTCCTCTTGTTCTGCTGCTGGTTGCCTAGAGAGAAGAGGCCAACCTCTTCCTGGCTACAACCACCTTTCAGTTAGTTGTAGAGAGCAATGAGGTCACCCCTGAGCCTCCTCTTCTCCAGGCTAAACAATCCCAGCTCCCTCAACCTCTCCTCACAGGGCTGTGCTCAAGGCCTCTCCCCAGCCTTGTTGCCCTTCTCTGGACACATTCAAGTGTGTCAATGTCCTTCCTAAACTGAGGGGCCCCGAACTGGACACAGTACTCAAGGTGTGGCCTAACCAATGCAGAGTACAGGGGCACAATGCCTTCCCTGCTCCTGCTGGCCACACTATTCCTAATGCAGGCCAGGATGCCATTGGCCTTCTTGGCCACCTGGTCCTACATGCAGTGCTCAGCCCTAGAAAAAAGCCTGGTTTTCCCAGGAAATACTTCACCCAAGGCTCTCAGCCTCTTGCTGGTTTAGGTCTCAACACGGCAAATGAGGCTGAGCTGTGTTCACACATTTGTTTTCCTGGGGAGTAGACCTTTTTTTGGCCACAGCTTTTCCTTCTGCTTTCCCTGCCGGTTTCTTGAAGGAACAATCCAGTGCCTCTTTGTGTATTTAGGGGAAAATTCCATGCTTCCAGAAGGGCAACAAAGCTGGGGAGGGGTTTGGAGCATATGCCCTATGAGGAGAGGCTGAGGGAGCTGGGGTTGCTTAGCCTGGAGAAGAGGAGGCTCAGGGGAGACCTTCTTGCTGTCTACAACTCCCTGAAGGGAGGTTGTAGCCAGGTGGGGGTTGGTCTCTTCTCCCAGGCAACCAGCACCAGAACAAGTGGACACAGTCTCAAGCTGTTCCAGGGGAGGTTTAGGCTGGAGGTGAGGAAGAAGTTCTTCCCAGAAAGAGAGATCGGTCATTGGAATGTGCTGCCCAGGGAGGTGGTGGAGTCACCATCACTGGAGGTGTTTAGGAAGAGATTGGATGTGACACTTGGTGCCATGGTTTAGTTGATTAGATGGTGTTGGATGATAGGTTGGACTCGATGATCTCAAAGGTCTTTTCCAACCTGGTCAATTCAATCAATTCAATTCAATTCAATTCAATTAAATTCATTCAATTCAATTCAATTCCATATACAGAGCCCATTGTATGAAGTCACCTCCCACCTTGGTGGGAGCTCCTTGTTGCTTGCCAGGCTGACCCTCTGCCATGCCCTCCCTGCAGGCACACACTGTGTTTTGCTGCTGTTTAGGTCTGGCTGTATAAATGTCAGACTGTATCCCAGCACTATCAGAAAACAAAGATTGTCCTCACAGTTATCCCACACTTGCTTGCAAAGCACACTTTTTTGTGGGCTGTCTTTTGGACACTTAAGGCCAAGAGAGAAGCTATTTTACAGAGGTGCTTTAGTTTCTAGGTGAAGGACTCTGTTTAATTCATTAAAATTAATGAAGGTCCAACTTTGCCACCTTACTATTTAATGTGAGTACCTCTGAGAACAAGCTCACTGTTTCCACAGGAGCTGTGCATTGATTAATGGCTTTGCCAGGGGGAATAGTGTATATTTCTGTTGACAGCCCCTCTTGGTTTTGATGTGCACGTGGGCTGCTGTTGCTTACTTTGCTTCAGTGGGAACAGGCTCTATTTGTGGAGAAAGACATTTGGCTTCCTGAAAAGTCGAAGACAGCTGCTTCACTTGCAGCCCAGAAAGCCAATCACACCCTGGGCTGCATCAGGAGAAGCATAGCCCGCAGGTCCAGGGTGGTGATTCTCCCCCTCTACTTGGCTCTGGTGAGACCCCACCTGGAGTACTGTGTCCAGTTCTGGAGCCCCTGTTACAGGAAGGATCTGGAGGTGCTGGAATTGTCCAGAGAAGGGCCACGAGGATGATCAGAGGGCTGGAGCTCCTCTCCTATGGGGACAGACTGATGGAGTTGGGGTTGTTCAGTCTGCAGAAGAGAAGGCTCCAAGGAGACCTTGTGGCCTTCCAGTATCTTAAGGGGGGACTACAAGAAAGCTGGGGAGGGACTTTTGAGGGTGTCAGTGAGTGAAAGGACTGGGGAGAATGAAGCAAAACTAGAAATGGGTAGTTTCAGATTGGATGTTAGGAAGAAGTTCTGCCTCATGAGAGTGGTGAGACACTGGCACAGGTTGCCCAGGGAGGTGGTGGAAGCCTCATGCCTGGAGTTTTTTAAGTCCAGGCTGGATGTGGCTGTGAGCAACCTGCTGTAGTGTGAGGTGTCCCTGGCCATGGCAGGGGGGTTGAAACTAAATGATCCTTGAGGTCCCTTCCAACCCTAATAATTCTATGATTCTGTGATTCTACTACAAACATTGATGCAAATTACTGTTCAGCTCCAAGCCAACCAGTGTGTTGGGAGAAGCTGGATTGGGAACTAATTTAATCATGATTTCTGTGGAAAACTTTGTCTTTTGTTTTGGTGTGGCAAATATTAAGGCAAATCCCCACACTTTGGGCAAAAGCATCAAAGCTTATTCCAGTACTGAACCTGTGAGAGAGCCAAACATGGGGGACACAGGGGCCAACACGTGTTTGGACTTCAGGTCGGAGGCTGGTGTGGCAGGATCTACACCCTGACCCACAGGGAACTGGATGTGCTCCCAATGTGGTCTCCTTGGCTTGCTGCCCTTCAACCTGACTGACACTTCTACTGCCCTCTCTCCCTTCCAACACCAGAACAAGAGGACAGTCTCAAGCTGTGCCAGGGGAAGTTTAGGCTGGACATGAGGAGAAAGTTCTTCCTAGAAAGAGTAATTGGCCACTGGGATGTGCTGCCCAGGGAGGTGGTGGAGTCACCATCCCTGGAGGCGTTCAAAAGAGGATTGGATGTGGCACTGGGAGCTATGGTTTGGGTAGTCATGAGGTGCTGGGTGATAGGTTGGACTTGATGATCTCTGAGGTGTTTTCCAACCTTATTGATTCTATAATTCTATGATTCTTTCCCCTCCCTGCTGGCCGTTTGCCGCTGTTTGGTTCCTGTGGTCGGCAGGGCGGCTGGGACTTACCGGGGCTGCTGCAGCTGGTTGTCAGCCCTGCAGACAGCACATGAAAGGTGATGGAGACCAGAGGGGGGAGCAGTGCTCCGTTGCTGCCTAGGCGCTGGGAGAAGTTCAGCTTCAGCGCTGTGCTTCGGGCCATTAGGAAAGGAACAGGCAATTATGTGCTCCCGTCTAAATATACTTCAGAGCATAACATATGTTTTCTGCAAGTCACTCTTGTACACTAATTTATTATTTTTATAACACTTATTCATTTAGGATTTTAAATAGCTTCGTTTTGTAGGCTACATCACTTTGCAAAGAAGAGAATAAATTCAAGAAGAAAGTTCAGCAGGAACTGCAAATCTAGAAGATTCTGCATCAGCTTATTGACAAGAAGAGGGAATTGGGAGAGAGGGTGAGCTTTTTTTTCCCCCCTGGTTTGTAGGAAACAAAGATATTAAATAGTAATTATATGTGAAGTGTACATATCAGCTGGGGCGAGTAATACTTTGATATCTTCATTTCATCAGTCACATAAGTTCATTCTTTCATTTCCTTTGTGAAGCAGGGAACATGTATTATATACCATAGCACATGCTACTGAGACTGAGAAAAAAAACCTCATCTGCTTTTAATTTTATTTTGCTCTGTTGGAACTTTGACTCTCTGCCTCCCTGGGGGGTGGGGAAAACAACACAAAACAACAACAGCAAGTTTTATCCAAATCTTGGTGAGCTTTTGCTGATATTACCAGTGCTTCATCTGGGTGATAAGTACAGTGTGCAGGAGGAGGAGGGAAGAGCTTTTCATTAGATGTAACCTGCCCATGAGAGAAAGACATTGTGCCCAGTTTTGGGTGTCCCAGTTCAAGAGAGACAGAGACCTGCTGGAGAGAGTCCAACAGAGAGCCATGAGGATGCTTAAGGGACTTGAGCACCTCCCCTGTGAAGAGAGACTGAGAGCCCTGGGGCTGTTTAGTCGGGAGAAGAGAAGACTGAGAGTGGATCTGATCAATGTCTATCAATATCTGAGGGATGGGTCTCAAGTGGAGGGGGCCAAGCTGTTCTCGGTGGTGCACAGCAATAAGCCAAGGACCAATGGATACAAACTTGAACAGAGAAGGTTTCAGCTCAACATGAGGAGAAAATTCTTTACAGTGAGGATGAGAGAGCCCTGGAGCAGGCTGCCCAGAGAGGTTGTGGAGTCTCCTTCTGTGGAGACTTTCCAAACCCACCTGGATGCATTCCTGGTGCAGATTACCCTGGGAGATCCTGCTTTGGCAGGGGAGTTGGACTCTATGATCTCTGGAGGTCCCTTCCACCCTCTAACATTCTGTGATTGTCCATCTGTTCAGTCCTTACTTAACAGGACATCCAAGGATAAGAGTATTCTTAGTATGCAGAAACACCAGAGGG
>JAAWVA010001404.1:0-10251 GCA_015227895.2 Colaptes auratus
TAGGAATGGGGTGAATTACAGCTGTATGGCCCTGATGGCTCAATTCTCTATTAGTTGAAGCATGAAGAAAGTTGGTTGCTATGTCAAACTGGACAGGTGCTTCTGATCTTTCATGATCCTGAAGCTAAAGAAGAGCAGCAGCCAGGAACCTGTGCACTGCATCCCAGCTTTTCCAGCTCAAAAAGGTCCCACCAGGAATGGGGTGAATTACAGCTGTATGGCCCTGATGGCTCAATTCTGTATTAGTTGAAGCCTGAAGAAAGTTGGTTGCTGTGTCAAACTGGACAGGTGCTTCTGATCTTTCATGATCCTGAAGCTAAAGGAAGCCTTAGCACCTTCAAACTGTGAAAGGAACTAATGGAGTAAGAATCATCACCTAGAATTTTCTGGAATGCTTATTTGCCTTTGGTTGCTCTCATACCAACAGAGAACATTTGATGCATGAAAGCTGCTTGGCTTCTCTCTTAGAGATGCCATTATTTTTGAATGGAAAGAATAGATTGAGGTTCCCTATTCATTGCTCTTCTCCCCCCTCCCCCCCCCCCCCCTTAGCATTTCTTGTTATTAACATTATTATTTAATGATTTTGCTTCTCATCCAAGAGAAAATGTTTTGCACTACCATAAGCACTCACCTCCACTGCCTAACCTGGGCAGCTATTAATGAACAAATGCATCAAGTCAATTCACTGGCTAGTGCAAAGCTGCAGAGATCACAGGATGTTAGGGGTTGGATGGCACCTCTGGAGATCTTCCAGTCCAACCCCCTTGCCAGAGCAGGACCATAGAATCCAGCACAGGTCACACAGGAATGCAGCCAGACAGGGCTGGAAAGTCTCCAGAGGAGACTCCATAACCGATCTGGGCAGCCTGTTCCAGTGCTCTGAGACCCTTAAAAAAGAAGTTCTTCCTCATGTTGAGCTGGAACCTCCTGTGCTGTAGTTTCCATCCACTGCCCCTTGTCCTATCCCAGGGCACAAGTGAGCAGAGGCTGCCCCTTCCTTCCTGACACCCAGCCCTCAGATATTTATAGACATTGATTAGATCCCCACTCAGTCTTCTCCCCTCCAGACTGAACAGCTCCAGGTCTCTCATCCTTTCCTCATCAGGCAGTGCTCCAGTCCCTTCATCATCCCTGTAGATCTCTACTGGACTCTCTCAAGTAGATCCCTGTCCCTCTTGTATTGGGGAGCCCAGAACTGGATGCAGTATTCCAGGTGTGGCCTCACCAGTGCAGAGTAGAGTGGGAGAAGAACCTCCCTGGATCTGTTGGACATGCAGATCAATTACTGGTCTTCCTGTCTCCAATTCTGGGCTCTTCAGTTTAGGAAAGATGTTGAGTTGCTGGAAGGTGTCCAGAGAAGGGCAACAAAGCTGGGGAGGGGTCTGGAGCACAGCCCTGTGAGGAGAGGCTGAGGGAGCTGGGGTTGCTTAGCCTGGAGAAGAGGAGGCTCAGGGGAGACCTTCTTGCTCTCTACAACTCCCTGAAGGGAGGCTGTAGCCAGGTGGGGGTTGGTCTCTTCTCCCAGGCAACCAGCACCAGAACAAGAGGACACAGTCTCAAGCTGTGCCAGGGGAGGTTTGGGCTGGATGTTAGGAAGAAGTTCTTCCCAGAAAGAGAGATTGGCCATTGGAATGAGCTGCCCAGGGAGGTGGTGGAGTCACCATGGTTTAGTTGGTTAGTTTTGGTGGTGCCATGGTTTAGCTGATTAGATGGTGCTGGGTGATAGGTTGGACTCGATGTTCGCAAAGGGCTTTTCCAACCTGGTTAACTCTGTATTCTGAATGGAGGGGTAGCCAAGCTTAGCAAAGGACTTTAAAGGGCACAGCTGTGTGCAAGTCTCCACCTTCTGAAATCTGGGTCATTACACCTTGTTAGAGAAGTCTGCATTACAAGATGCACAGCATACTGCAAGTGGCCTTCTGAAATGCACGGGCCTCCTATCTGGTAGTGCTCAGCATCTTCCCTGCTGTTTAGCTCAGTGTAAATTATGGATGTCCTGATCCAATTACTTTTGAATTAACCAGACCATTTACTCAGTGGTTATTTTCTCTCTGAAGGCAAATGAGAGGGATTCTCATTTTAATCAAAACAAAACTGCAGAAAAGAAAAATCAATTACTATTAATGTGGGTTTGTTGTTGGTTTTCCCACCCCCCCATCACATCCAGAGGAACTGAGGCTTAAAATTGCAAGGCAATGTAAAATGCAGGACTATGGATTGAGTATTAGCTATTGTTTTCTTCTCCTTCTTTTCTTCTTCTTCTACTATTAGAAAATAGAATAGAATAGAATGGAACAGAATAGAATGGGAATAGAGTGGAATGGAATGGAATGGAATGGAATGGAATGGAATAGAATAGAATAGAATAGAATAGAATAGAATAGAATAGACCAGGTTGGAAGATCATCAAGTCCAAGCACCCCATCCAGTCTCTTCCTAAACACCTCCAATGATGGTGACTCCACCACCTCCCTGGGCAGCTCATTCCAATGGCCAGTCTCGCTCTCTGTGTAGAGTTTCTTCCTAACATCCAGCCTAAACCTCCCCTGGCACAGCTTGAGACTGTGTCCTCTTGCTCTGGTACTGGCTGCCTGGGAGAAGAGACCAGCCTCTGCCTGGCTACAACCTCCCTTCAGGTAGTTGTAGAGAGCAAAAAGATCACCCCTGAGCCTCCTCCTCTCCAGGCTAAGCAACCCCAGCTCCCTCAGCCTCTCCTTACAGGGCTGTGTTCCAAACCCCTCCCCAGCTTTGTTGCCCTTCTCTGGACACCTTCCAGCAAGTCAACATCTTTCCTAAACTGAGGGGCCCAGAACTGGACACAAGACTCAAGGTGTGGCCTAACCAATGCAGTATACAGGGGCAGAATGCCCTCCCTGCTCCTGCTGGCCACACTGTTCCTGATGCAGGCCAGGATGCCATTGGCCTTCTTGGCTTCCTGGGTACACTGCAGGCTCATGTTCAGCCTACCATCAACCAGCACCCCCAGGTCCCTTTCTGCCTGGCTGTTCTCCAGCCACTCTGACCCCAGCCTGTAGCACTGCATGGGGTTGCTGTGGCAATGTGGGTGCCTTTAAACAACAACAACAACAACAACAAAAGGCTTAGGAATGACTCTGAACAATTAATAAAGCAAAATCACAACACAGTAGACTGTTTATTATAGAGTAACTGAAAATCTGTTTGCTACAGATGTAAAACACCTCCGAGCCAAACATTCAAACACAAAGATCAGCTGACTCTCTCTATATATAGATCAGGGTGAATCTGCTGAATTCATTAATTAATAACTTTTGAGGATTAGGGCTTGATAAATGGAGTGCTCACATCCAGATGTTTACTGTGATTTCTCAATGGCCTTGGACTTAACCCTGCTGAACAGGAAATCTGAGTCTTTTCTCTGGGGTCTCCCTTCGGGACTGTGGCATTCTCTCTCCCTGGCCTGAATCATCTCAACACAGGATCAGGCTGCTGGGGAATTAACTAAGTGAAGGAGGCACAGATTTGCCTTTAACCCTTTCGGTTTCATCTCAGACTCCCTCACCATCTGCCAGGATGGGAATGTTAGTCAGCACATGGAAAACAAAAAGCCATCCAGGCACATTGATGGGGTCCCTGTCCCCACAGAAAGTGTCGAAGAAGACACGTTTAGTCCCACCGCCACTGAGGAGGAGGAGGAGGGCTGTGGGCAGATTAAGGCTCGAGAGGCTGATCACAGAATCACAGAAACATTCATCTTGGAAGAGACCCTCAGGGTCACCAAGTCCAACCAAGAACCCTACTCTACAAGGTTCGCCCCTAAACCATATCCCCAAGCACCACATAGAGACCACCTTTAAACACATCCAGGCTTGAGGACTCCACCGCCCCCCTGGGCAGCACATTCCAATGCCTGACCACTTTTGCTGTGAAAAAAATGTTCCTAATGTCCAGTCTAAACCTACCCAGTTGCAGCTTGAGGCCACTCCCTCTTGTTCTATCACTGATTACCTGGGAGAGCAGACCAGCACCACCCTCTCCTCCATGTCCTTTCAGGTAGCTGTAGAGAACAATGAGGTTTCCCCTCAGCCTCCTCTTTTCCAAACTAACCATGCCCAGCTCCTTCAGTTGCTCTTCATCAGATTTATTCTCCAGGCCCTTCCCAGCTTCCTTGCCCTCCTCTGCATTGGCTCCAGCACCTCCACATCTCTCCTGCATTGAGGTGTGCCCCACAACCTGCCACGGTAGTTGTGGGATAATTCAGTACTGGTGCTGTGTGGACCAGACTGGGGGCTGAAAAAGCAATGTGCCAGACAGAGGGCATGAGAGCAGGTGTTATAACTGGAGCTGGTAGTGGAAGCTGAAGGGAATGGTAAATCATAGAGTCATAGAATCAACCAGGTTGGAAAAAACCTCAGAGATCATCAAGTCCAACCTATTACCTAATACCTAACACCTCAGGACAACTAAACCACGGCTGCAAGTGCCACGTCCAATCCCTTTTTGAACACCTCCAGGGATGGTGACTCCACCACCTCCCTGGGCAGCACATTCCAGTGGCCAATAACTCTCTCTGGGAAGAACTTTCTCCTCACCTCCAGCCTAAACTTTCCCTGGCACAGCTTGAGACTGTGTCCTCTTGTTCTGGTGCTGGTTGCCTGGGAGAAGAGACCAACCCCCACCTGGCTACAACCTCCCTTCAGGTAGTTGTAGAGAGCAAGAAGGTCTCCCCTGAGCCTCCTCTTCTCCAGGCTAAGCAACCCCGGCTCCCTCAGCCTCTCCTCACAGGGCTGTACTCCAGACCCCTCCCCAGCTCGTTGCCCTTCTCTGGACATGTTCAAGTATCTCAATGTCCTTCCCAGAACTATTTTTGGTATGGCTGTGCTGGACTGCATGGGAGTGATTGCCTGTGGCCCATGTGCTCAGGGCAGAAAATACTTCCTGCTAATATCACAAATCCATTCTTCCTCAGTAGATGTTTCTTCCCCTCGAACACCACCCTCCCGTTTTATCTTCCCCCCTTTCTCCTCCCTCTGGTATCCAGATACCACACCAGCTTCTCAGACTTTTTACAGCTGCAAACTGCCTGCATTCTACTCAAAATGCTGCACACAGCAGCTGCATTTTCCTGCTCCATCAATGAACATTGTACCTTTTCTTCACAGGATTTTCACTCGAGCCTTTCAGCAAGATGAATGTGGGCAACTCTGGGTTTTGTGGTGGGGTTTTTTCCCCCCCCCCTGCAGTTTAGCATAATCCCATCTGCCTGCAAATTTAGAATGTGAATGCTGCAAAGCAACATTTAAAAGGACTAGAAACTTGGGTTTTAATCAAGGAAGAATTTAAATTCAGTGTAATCTCTCCCTGGCAACTGAGAAGCACTGCTCCCTGTTGTTGACAAGGGAGAAGGTCTGCAAGTGCCTCTAGCATTGGTGTAGGAAGAGGATTTGAGAATGGATGTTGTGCTGGTTTTGGTTTGGGATTTGGGTTTTTTTTTTCACATGAGAGGAGCTTGGAAGAGGATCTCTGATGGTTAGCAACCAAATGTCCCTCTAGGGGACTGGGGTTTGCTCTCAGAGCCTTTGGGGACGCATCTAACACAGTGACAGGTCACAGGGAGGTTGCAAACAGAGAGCAAATGTAACAGGCCTGTGTGAACAGGCCCCTGGAAGGGAGTTTTGCTGATGGGGAGAAGGATGTTCCCTGGAGGATGAGTAAAAGTTTAGGCTGGAGGTGAGGAGAAAGTTCTTCCCAGAGAGAGTTGTTAGCTGTTGGAATGTGCTGCCCACGGAGGTGGTGGAGTCACCATCCCTGGAGGTGTTCAAGAGGGGCTTGGATGTGGCACTTGGAGCCATGGTTTAGTTGTCAGGAGGTGGTGGGTGACAGGTTGGACTTGATGATCTCTGAGGTCTTTTCCAACCTTATTGATTCTATGATTCTATTCTATCCCTGGAGGTTTTGAAGGCCAGGCTGGATGTGGCTGTGAGCAACCTGCTGTAGTGTGGGGTGTCCCTGCCCATGGCAGGGGGCTTGGAACTGGATGATCCTTGAGGTCCCTTCCAACCCTAACAATCCTATGATTCTGTGATTCTATAACTACCATAAGAATTAATCTCCAGAGCAATTTCTGTCACTTCTCACTTCCTCAGGCTGGGAGAGATATTAACTTGCTTCTGGTTGACCTTGGCTGCATTGTTTTGGCTAAGTTTAACACCTCTGCTCCTTTCTCTTCCCCTTTTGTAGAGGGAAGTCAGGGGAAGGCAAGGAGGGAGAAGCAAGTAGCTTCCCCTGGTGTTTGACAATTCTAAACAATCCTTTGGATAGATTCCAGTGGTGAGACACTGGAACAGGTTGCCCAGGGAGGTGGTAGAAGCCTCATCCCTGGAGGTTTTTAAGGCCAGGGTGTATGTGACTCTGAGCAACCTGCTCTAGTGTGAGGTGTCCCTGCCTATGGCAGGGGAGTTGGAACTGGGTGGTCCTAGAGGTCCCTTCCTGCCCTGACAATTCTGTGATTCTATGATGTGTATGTTCAAACATATGCAGAAACAGCAGCCTGTTTCTGAAAGCAGTACAGAGGTGAGGGAGCAGACATGGGGGCTGTCAAGTTTCCTTTTTCAAGCTGTTATTACTGGTTCTATTTGTATGCAAATAAAAGCTCAGCTGTCTGTGAATGCCTGGGACCAGCCCTGTGGAAAGGATGTGCTGAACAGACTGCAGAGGTGTTTGTTTTGACAGGCAGGTGCCACAGCTCCTGGGGTGAAAGTTATTAATTTTGACTAGCATTGCCTCCAGGAGAACTGCATGAACTTGTGTAGGGATGGTTCCTCTTGAAAAAAAGAACAGAAAGAGAGAGATTATTCTGCAGGCAGGGGCTGAGGGAAAATATGTTGCATTAGAGGAGCTGACAGCACGATTTTCCAGTGTGCAAGCCTTCCTCCTCTGGCTATAATCCCTGCCATGCATTGATAACACATCCCCAGTTGGACGCGATGATCTTGAAGGTCTCTTCCAACCTGGTTTATTGTATTGTATTGTACTATTTGGGTGCCCAGGTGTGGTGGTTTGAGCCACCACAGAGAGGGACCTGGCAGTGCTGGGTGACAACAGCTGGACATGAGCCAGCAGTGTGCCCAGGGGGCAGAGAAAGCCAGTGGCATCTTGGTTTGGATCAGGAGTAGTGTGGCCAGCAGGACTAGGGATGGAATTCTACCCTGTACTGGGCACTGTTGATGCCTCACCTGGAGCACTGTGTGCAGCTCTGGGCTCCTCACTGCAAGAGAGATCTTGAGGTGCTGGAGCAGGTCCGGAGGAGAGTAATGAGACTAAGGAAGGGACTGGAGGGAAAGTCTGATGAGGAGAGGCTGAGGGAGCTGGGGATATTCAGCCTGGAGAAGAGGAGACTCAGGGAACCTTATCACACTCTACAACTACCTGAAGAGACGTTGCAGTAAGGTGTGGGTCAGGCTCTTCTCCCAGGCAACTTGTGATGAGAGGGCATGACCTGAAGCTGTGCCAGGGGAGGTTTAGGTAGGATGTTAGGAAGCACTTCCTGGTGGAAAGGGGAATTAGACACTGGAAAGGGCTGTCCAGGGAGGCAGTGGAGTTGCTGTCCCTGCCCTAGGTGATCCTGCTCTGGCAGGGGTGTTGGACTGGATGATCTTTTGAGGTCCCTTCCAACCCCTAACACTGAGTGATTTTGTGAGTCTGTAAAAATGCCACTGCAGTGATGCCACTTGGAAGGCAAAATGGGTTCTCCACTTAGTATTTTCTATGCTTCTGTTAGAAACCCAGATATCCACAGGAGTGGCTTTGTAGTATTTGTATACATATTTAGCATATTCCCCTGTAGCTCTTGAAGAGGATAGATGAGTTCATAGTTTGATTACACAAAATAAGATCTCAGCATTGATTGTATTACTGAACTGTAACAGAACTGGTTGTGTAAACCTGCTTCAATTCCACTTAACCAATAAAATGTGCATTTACTGAGATTTATCAGCCTGTTTGTAGAGGCAAGGGGAAGGTAGCCTGGTAGAAATGTTGACTGCTGGCTTTGGAAGCACCTTTCGAAGCTGCACCAGTTCCCGGATAAACTGGGGGCGGGAGGGAGGAGAGCAAAGCAAAACAAAACCAAATACTCAATCCCTTTGTTCTCATTGCACTGGTTGGGAGGGGGGGGCACAACCCAAGAGGCGCCAGGAATCCCCGGGGCTTCCGATTATGATTTTCAATATAGGTGAGTGGGGGTTTACAGCCAGAGCTCTCCCTGCGCGCAATCCCTTTAAGCGAGTAATCCCCTGCTGCTGCTGCTGCTGCTGCGGCGGCGATGGGGGAGTGTCCCGGACCCGACCGGGTGGAGAACGGTCCCTGCCCCCCCCCACCTCCCCGGACGGTGCCTCCCTGGCACTCGGCTTCCCCCTTCTAGGGAGCCCCAACCAGCCCCTGCCCCTGCCCCTTTCCCTGCCTCGGCGCGACGATCCGGTGGCACCTGTGAGCATCCGCAACTGCCACCCCAATGGGCTCCCCAGGTGTGAGATCCGCTGTCCGGAGCGTGTCCCTGCCCCGCTGCGCAGCATCCTCGGGGGGCGGGGCGGGGGAGGGATGCGGTATCCCGATGCCCCGGTGAGGCTGTTGCTGGCGGCACAGGGGCGCGGAGGAGAAGGGATCCTCTTTGACGTCAAGCGACCATAATATAATGATCGCTCGTTCATATCCGGGTCCCCGGGAGGCTCCCCCGGGCCGCGCTCGGCTGCGCGCCTCCGCGGAGTAAGGCGGTAGGCGGACAGGACAGGACAAGGCAGGGCAAGGCAGGGCAGAGGGCAGGGCGGCCGCTCGGAGGTGGCCGGCGGCGGCGGCAGAGGCAGCGGGGCGGCGAGCGCAGCATGCCCGCCGCCACAGACGCGCCTGCCTCCTGCCGCCGCTGCCCATGGAGATCGCGTTGGTGACTCTGGAGAACGGCGGCGCCACGGCCATCGTGGGCGGCGAGGATGCCGCGGCCGGTGGCAGCGGCAGCAGCAGCGGCAGCGTCCGAGCCCGGCGGAGGGGCGACTTGCTCGACATTGCGGGCTCCGCCGGGCCACGGCTGAGCGACGGCATGGAGGGCGTCCCGTCGTCATCGCCGCCGTCTCCTCCACCACCGGCAGACGAGGACCACGACCGGGAGCAGCCACCACCGGCTCCCCGGGAAGGCGGCGAGAGGCGCGGCAGCTGCAGCGCGGGCAGCCCTAAGGGCCAGGAGGCGGCGTGCGGAGTGCCCCAGCCGCCCCCTCAACAACCGCCGCCCCAGCTGCCGCCCCGACAGCCGCCGCCCAAACCGCCGCCCCGCGCCCCGCGCCCCGCCGCGGCGCTGGACATGGGCCCTGCCGAGGAAGGGGGGCACCGCCGGGGCATGGCCATGGCGGCGGCAGGCGAGGAGGAGGATGAGGCGGCGGCGACGAACCGCGGTGCCATGCACCACCAGCGGGTGTTGATCAACATCTCCGGGCTGCGCTTCGAGACCCAGCTGGGCACCCTCAACCAGTTCCCTGACACGCTGCTGGGGGACCCAGACAAGCGCATGCGCTACTTCGACCCGCTCCGCAACGAGTACTTCTTCGACCGCAACCGGCCCAGCTTCGACGGCATCCTCTACTTCTACCATCCGGCGGCAAGCTCCGGCGACCTGTCAATGTATCCATTGATGTGTTCACCGATGAGATCCGTTTCTATCAGTTGGGCGAGGAGGCCATGGAGCGCTTCCGGGAGGACGAGGGCTTCATCAAAGAGGAGGAGAAGCCCCTGCCCCGCAATGAGTTCCAGCGCCAGGTCTGGCTCATCTTCGAGTATCCTGAGAGCTCCAGTTCGGCCCGGGCCATCGCCATCGTCTCCGTGCTGGTCATCCTCATCTCTATCATCACCTTCTGCTTGGAGACCCTGCCGGAATTCAGGGATGAGAGGGAGATGCCCGTGCCCTTGCCCACACAAAGTGGAGGTTTGAATGGCACAGCCGGGAGCTCCGCACCCATGAAGCCACCCAGTAGCCTCGCTGACCCCTTCTTCATCATTGAGACCACCTGCGTGATCTGGTTCACCTTCGAGCTCCTCGTCCGCTTCTTCGCCTGCCCCAGCAAGCCCGAGTTCTCGCGCAACATCATGAACATCATTGACATTGTGGCCATCATCCCCTACTTCATCACCCTGGGCACCGAGCTGGCCCATGAGCAGCAGCAGCCCGGGGCTGGCAGTAGCAATGGGGGTGGGGGCCAGCAGCAAGCCATGTCCCTGGCCATCCTC
>JAAWVA010001405.1:0-10249 GCA_015227895.2 Colaptes auratus
CTGCTTTCCTTCTCTCCTGCAGTTCTCTTGCTGTGGTGGTGATGAGTACCGGGACTGGGAGGTGAACCAATACCACTCCTGCAATGGCAGCGGACCCCTGGCCTGTGGGGTGCCCTACACCTGCTGTGTCAGGAAGGTAAGGAGGCAGCTGAGGCACCCAAAAGCCCTTTAGGGTTTTTCAGTCTGGGTTTCAGCAAAACAGCCTCCACCACCTCCCCTGAGCACCGCCTGACCCCTTCTGGAGCAGCTCTGGGAGCAGCAAAGGCTGAGAGCCCCGAGGCTGAGAGCCTGCAGCAAAGCAGCCCCAGAGGGGAGCTGAGCAATGCTCAGCAAGAGCTGAAGGAGCTGTGGGGGGCAAGAGGCTGGGGGCAGACTGCTCACTGGTGCCCAGGGCCAGGCCAAGGGGAGGGGAACCTGCTGGGAAGCAGCTCCAAGGAGAAGAAGCTGAGAGTGCTGGGGGACAAGAAGTGCCCAGGAGCCAGCAGTGTGCCCTGGGGGCCAAGAAGCATCCAGTGGTGTCCTGGGGGGCAGGGAGGAGAGTGTGGGCAGCAGGGTGAGGGAAGTTCTGCTGCTCCTCTGCTCTGCCCTGGGGAGGCCACAGCTGCAGCCCTGGGTCCAGTTCTGGACTCCCCAGTTGCAGAGGGACAGGGAAGTGCTGGGGAGAGTCCAGGGCAGGCTGGGAAGCTGCTGAGGGGCCTGGAGCAGCTCTGGCAGCAGCAAAGGCTGAGAGCCCTGGGGCTGAGAGCCTGCAGCAGAGCAGCCCCAGAGGGCAGCTGAGCAATGCTCAGCAAGAGCTGAAGGAGCTGTGGGGGGGAGGCTGGGGCCAGGCTCTGCTGAGTGGTGCCCAGGGCCAGGCCAAGGGGCACAAAGTGGCAGCCAGGAGGTTCTGTTTGCCCCTGAGGAGCAAGTTGTTTGTTGTGAGGGTGCTGGAGGCCTGGAGCAGGCTGCCCAGAGAGGTTGTGGAGTGTCCTGGTGTGGAGAGCTTCCAACCCCCCCTGGGCACTGTGCTGCTGGGCAGGGTGCTGGGGGTGCCCTGCAGGAGCAGGAGGCTTGGACTGGGTGAGCTCCAGAGCTCCCTTCCCAGCCCTACCAAGCAGGGACCTGGGGATTCTTTAATGTCTTGAACCTCTCTAGCAAATAAGATCCTCTCTGCCTCCCTGAGCCTTCCAGGTTTCACACCTTGAAGCCTTTCTCCATGGGCCAGGCTCAGGCTACCTTGGATCCATTCTTCATGTCCTGTGCCCCTCAGCAAGCTGCTGTGGGTGCCCTGCTGGAGCCAGGGGGAGGGGGGGGGGCTGGACTGGATGAGCTCCAGAGCTCCCTTCCAACCTCTACCATGCAGAAACCAGAGACAAAATCGGTTGGGAAGGGAAGAAAGGTACAAATGCCAACAACCTGCTGCCAGCACTGATGGAGTCAGCATTGCTGCTGGGCAAGAAGCAGCAAAGGGAGGGCTGGGGGGGGAGCTGCCTGCCTTCTGCTGCAGGGAAGGGTTGAGGCAGCTTGAAGTTCTTCTGGGCTTTAACTTTTCTCCCTGTGGTTTAAACACTTCCCCTTTGGCTTCCTCAGGGCTAAGCCTGTTCAACGATTCTCTGTCCTCAGGTCCCTGCAGGCGTCATTAACACCTTGTGTGGGTACAGGACGATCAACAAAGAGGTAAGGAGGACTTCCTCCTCCACACAGGTCGGATTTCAGACCCCTTCCCCCAGCCCCCCCTCAAAGGAACCCCTTCCCTGCACACCTTCCCCACCCAGGGTGGCTCTGACTGCAGCTGGCCTTAGGTTCATTCTTCTTCAGAAAGAATCCTCAAATCCCAAAGCATGGAGTGGGTGGGAAGGCAGCTCTGGGGCTCACCCAAGCTCCAGCAGGGCACCCCCAGCACCCTGCCCAGCAGCACAGTGCCCAGGGGGGGTTGGGAGCTCTCCACACCAGGACACTCCACAACCTCTCTGGGCAGCCTGCTCCAGCCCTCCAGCACCCTCACAACAAACAACTTGCTCCTCAGGGGCAAACAGAACCTCCTGGCTGCCACTTTGTGCCCCTTGGCCTGGCCCTGGGCACCACTCAGCAGAGTCTGGCCCCAGCCTCTTGCCCCCACAGCTCCTTCAGCTCTTGCTGAGCATTGCTCAGCTGCCCTCTGGGGCTGCTCTGCTGCAGGCTCTCAGCCCCAGGGCTCTCAGCCTTTGCTGCTGCCAGAGCTGCTCCAGGCCCCTCAGCAGCTTCCCAGCCTGCCCTGGGCTCTCCCCAGCACTTCCCTGGCCCTCTGCAGCTGGGGAGCCCAGAGCTGGACCCAGGGCTGCAGCTGTGGCCTCCCCAGGGCAGAGCAGAGGAGCAGGAGAGCCTCCCTCACCCTGCTGCCCACACTCTTCTCCATGCCCCCCAGGACACCACTGGATGCTTCTTGGCCCCCAGGGCACACTGCTGGCTCCTGGGCACCCTGCCCTTGCCCTGCTTGCCCTCCAGGAGGTTCCTCTCCCCCAGCTCTCAGCCTGCCCAGGGCTCCCTGGCTGCCAGCACAGCCTGCTGGGGGTCACCACTCCTCCCAGCTTGGTCCCAGCAGCAAAGTGCCTGAGGGTTGACTTTCACCCTCACCCAGGGCAATGATGAAGATTTTGACCAAGCCTGGAGCCAGTCCTGGGGAGCACAGGCAGCCCTCAGCCTCCCAGTGATCTCACCAGGGCAGAGCAGAGGAGCAGGAGATCCTCCCTCACCCTGCTGCCCAAACTCTTCTCCATCCCCCCAGGACTCTCTTGGCTTCCTGGCAGCTTTCCTTGCATTTCCCTGGGGTCCCAGGGCGCTGCTCAGCCTCACAGAGCACAGCCAGGCTCATGACACACTTGGGTAGTCCCTGCAGGCTTTGCTGTGGTCCTTCTACACCTGCCCAAGGAAATGCTGGTCCTGGGTTGGGTTTGGAGGCTCAGTGGCAGGAGAGATGCCGACTTGGAGGCCTCCAAGGCTGGCCCCAGGGCTGTCTCTCAGCAGAAAGCTGCAGCATCTCCATGCAGATGGTCTCCAGCCCCCAGGGACAGGTTTCTGGCAAGAAAAGGCAGGGTGCAGCCAAAGACATCCAAACACTCCTGGGGCTTGCAAGAAAGCACTCAGCATCCCAATGGGTCATAGACTCCTGGAATGGGTTTGGCCTGGAAGGGAGCTCAAAGCTCAGCCAGTGCCAAGCCCCTGCCGTGGGCAGGGACAGCTCCCCCCAGCCCAGCTTGCTCAGAGCCTCACCCAGCCTGGCCTTGAGCACCTCCAGGGAGGGGACAGGCACAGCCTCCCTGGGCAGCCTGTGCCAGTGTCTCCCCAGCCTCACTGTGAAGAGTTTCTTCCTCATGTGCAGCCTCAATCTGCCCTCCTCAGGCTTCCTGATGGCTTTGGTTCTCCCCTGCCCTCTCCCTGCAGCGCCTGGAGCTCCTGGACGTCATCCACGTGCGAGGCTGCATCCACGCCGTCGGCCTCTGGCTCAAGGACAACTTCGAGGCCACTTTGGGCATAGTTTGCTCCCTGCTGCTTCCACAGGTGGGTGGTGGAGCTCCAGGGCTTCACACAGGGGGGTGGAACCCAGGGAGTTTACCTGGACCTGAGCAAAGCCTTTGACACTGTCCCACACCTCAGCCTGCTCTCCAAGCTGGTGACACATGGGTTTGATGGGTGACCACTAGATGGATACAGAACTGGCTTGATGGCAGCATCCAGAGAGTGGCTGTCCGTGGGTCCATGGCCCAGGGGAGGCCAGGGACAAGCAGAGTCCCTCAGGGATCAGTCCTGGCACCAGGCTTGTTCAACATCTCTGTGGGTGCCATGGGCAGTGGCACTGAGTGCACCTTCAGCAGGTTTGCTGATGACACCAAGCTGTGTGGTGCAGCAGACAGCTGGAGGGAAGGATCCATCCAGAGGGACCTGGGCAGGCTGGAGAGGTGGGCACAAGCCAACCTCAGGAGCTTCAACAAGACCAAGGGCAGGGTCCTGCAGCTGGGTCGAGGCAACCCCAGGCACAAATCCAGGCTGGGCAGGGACTGGCTGGGGAGCAGCCCAGAGGAGAGAGACTTGGGGGTGCTGGGGGAGGAGAAGCTCCCCAGGAGCTCTCAGGGTGCACTTGCAGCCCGGAAAGCCAATCAGAGCCTGGGCTGCAGCAGGAGAAGTGTGGCCAGCAGGGCAAGGGAGGGGATTCTCCCCCTCTGCTCAGCCCTGCTGAGACCCCACCTGGAGTACTGCCTCCAGTTCTGGAGCCCCTATGACAAGAGGGATCTGGAGGTGCTGGAAGGTGTCCAGAGAAGGGCCAGGAGGAGGAGCAGAGGGCTGGAGCTGCTCTGCTGTGAGGACAGCCTGAGGGAGTTGGGGTTGTGCAGTCTGGAGAGGAGAAGGCTCTGAGGAGACCTAATTGTGGCCTTTCAGGATCTGCAGGGGGCTCCAAGAAAGCTGGGGAGGGACTTGTGAGGGTGTCAGGGAGGGATAGGACTGGGGGGATGGAGCAAAACTAGAAGTGGGGAGATTGAGATTGGATGTGAGGAAGAAGTTGTTCCCCAGGAGGGTGGTGAGAGCCTGGCACAGGCTGCCCAGGGAGGTGGTGGAAGCCTCCTGCCTGGAGGTGTTTGCAGCCAGGCTGGAGGTGGCTGTGAGCAGCCTGCTGTGGTGTGAGGTGTCCCTGCCCATGGCAGGGGGGTTGGAGCTGGCTGAGCCTTGAGGTCCCTTCCAGCCCTGCCAGTTCCATGCTTCTGTGCCCACCTGGCTCAGGTTTCTTTGTCCCCCTGGGGCTAGGCTCTTTCCACCCTCCCTCCTGGGCTGGCTGTAGCCTGGCTGAAGGAGGGAGAAGTTTGTGCCCCGTGCTGGCTGCAATGCTCCACAGGTTGCCAAAGTGCTTTCTCCAAAAGCAGGCAAATGAGCTGCTGCTGTGGCCCTGCTGGGAGATGCAGAGGGGCCCAGAAGTGGGGTGAGAAGAGGCCATCCTGGAGGCCACTGCTTCCATCTGCCTGGCAGGGGGTTGAGAACTCATCACAGGAGCCTCCTGTTGCCTTCCCCATTAAGATGCCAACGTGAGGCTCTTAAGCTGGGGAGGCAAAGCAGGGCTGGCAGGCAGGGCAGGGCTGCTGATGAATATCAAGTGGTTCTTGGAGCACTTTCTGGCCCTGCTGCTCCCTGCTCCTCAGCTGAAGGAAGCTCCTGCTTCCCATCTGCTCCTCATTTCCAGGTTTTAAATATAAATCAGATTTGCTGCTGTCAAGTTTTTGAAGGGAATTAAGTTATAAATGGCCATCTGTGTTGTCAGGGGCTGTCAGCTCCAGGAGCAGCTTCAAACCCCCACCCCACCCCCAGCAGCTGCCAGCAGAAAGCTGGAGTGAGGATCTTGTCCTCAGCTTGCTGATCCAAGGGGGGAAAGGGTTGGTTGGCACTGGGGGTGTGGGGAGGTGACAATGCCTTGAGCTTGGAGAAGAGAGGATGTGATGATGCTAGGTCCCACCTCTGGCCTGGGGCTCTTTGCCATCACACAGTGGCTTAGGTTGGAAGGGACCTTCAAGATCATCCACATCCAGCCCCCTGCCATGGGCAGGGACACCTCCCACCAGCCCAGGCTGCTCAAGGCCTCATCCAGCCTGGCCTTGAGCACCTGCAGGGAGGAGGCAGCCACAGCCTCCCTGGGCAGCCTGTGCCAGGCTCTCACCACCCTCACACTGAGGATCTCCTTCCTAAGATCCAGTCTCAGCTTCCTAAGATCCAGTCTCATCTCCCTGTCCCATACATGATCTGTGCCTCTCCATGGAGCTGCAAACCACCTTGGTGGAAAGCTGGGAGGCTGCTGGCTTGGCATCATGATCCATGTCCTGCACCTCAGTGTCTGGGGGCAGGGCAGGCTTAGGCTGGACATCAGGGGGAAGCTCTGCACAGCGAGGCTGGGGAGACACAGGGACAGGCTGCTCAGCTTCAGCTTGAGGCTCCAGCCCTGCAGATCAGCCTTGCTGTGGCCCTGGGCAGCCTGCTCCAGCTGGAGATGTCCCTGCTGGGTGCAGGGGGGTTGGACAAGATGCCCTTGGAGGGTCCCTTCCCACCCCAGTGACTCAGAATGTTCTCCTTGGAGTGAGGAGCCCAGAACTGAACCCAGGCTTAGAGGTGCAGCCTCAATAGTGCCCAGGGGCACAATCCCTGCCCTGCTCCTGCTGCCCACACCATTGCTGCTCCAGGCCAGGCTGCTGGTGCCCTTCTTGGCCACCTGGGCAGCCCCAGCTCATCTCAGGACCCCCAGAGCCTTTCCCACCAGGCAGTTTCCAGCCTCTCTGCCCTCAGCCTGGAGCCTTCCCGGGGCTGTTGTGACCCAAGGGCAGGCCCTGGGCAAAGAGCAGGGCAAGGTGAAGGTGTAGCCACTGCAGTAAGGTGGAAATGAGTGCATCAAGCCAGCTCTTCATCCTTTGTTCTCCACCCTAGAGCAGCAGAAAGTGGCCAAAGTCCAATTAAAGAAGGAAAAGCCCTGTGAGAGGTCAGAGCCGAGGGTCAGCACCTCCTAACTCCATGGTGAGTTGGTGCTGACTCCATCAGCTTTGCCCTTCCATCAGTCTCCAAAGCTCTGTGCTGGGAGCAGCTGCAGACTGAGCAAGGATGAGTGTGGAGGTCGATGCTCCCTGCCAGGAGCTGTAAATGCAGAAGGTCAGTGATGCCAGTCCTGAGGAGGCAGAGCCCCTGGGAGGCTGAGGGCTCCCTGTGCTCCCCAGGACTGGCTCCAGCCTTGGTCAAAATCTTCATCATTGCCCTGGGTGAGGGTGAAAGTCAACCCTCAGGCACTTTGCTGATGGGACCAAGCTGGGAGGAGTGGTGACCCCAGCAGGCTGTGCTGGCAGCCAGGGAGCCCTGGGCAGGCTGAGAGCTGGGGGAGAGGAACCTCCTGGAGGGCAGCAGGGCAAGGGCAGGGTCCTGCCCCCGGGGGGGCAACAACCTCCTGCAGCAGCACAGGGGAGGGGAACCTGCTGGGGAGCAGCTCCAGGAGAAGGAGCTGAGAGTGCTGGGGGACAAGAAGGTGCCCAGGAGCCAACAATGTGCCCTGGGGGCCAAGAAGCATCCAGTGGTGTCCTGGGGGGCATGGAGAAGAGTGTGGGCAGCAGGGTGAGGTGAGGAAGGTTTTCCTCTTCCCCTACTCTGCTCTGCCCTGGGGAGGCCACAGCTGCAGCCCTGGGTCCAGCTCTGGGCTCCCCAGCTCCAGAGGGCCAGGGAAGTGCTGGGGAGAGCCCAGGGCAGGCTGGGAAGCTGCTGAGGGGCCTGGAGCAGCTCTGGCAGCAGCAAAGGCTGAGAGCCCTGGGGCTGAGAGCCTGCAGCAGAGCAGCCCCAGAGGGCAGCTGAGCAATGCTCAGCAAGAGCTGAAGGAGCTGTGGGGGGCAAGAGGCTGGGGCCAGACTCTGCTGAGTGGTGCCCAGGGCCAGGCCAAGGGGCACAAAGTGGCAGCCAGGAGGTTCTGTTTGCCCCTGAGGAGCAAGTTGTTTGGTGTGAGGGTGCTGGAGGCCTGGAGCAGGCTGCCCAGAGAGGTTGTGGAGTGTCCTGGTGTGGAGAGCTTCCAACCCACCCTGGGCACTGTGCTGCTGGGCAGGGTGCTGGGGGTGCCCTGCTGGGGCAGGGGGGGTTGGGCTGGGTGAGCTGCAGAGCTGCCTCCCCAGCATGCTGAGCTGCTGGGATTCTTTCCTCTCTCAGTGACCTCAGGGTTAAGTGTTGCCTCCTGCAGAGGGCTTTGCTTTGCCCAAGCTCCTCTTTCCCCCCCACCCCTTTCCTTTGCAGATTAATTTGTATCTTGTTTGCCTTGCACTCTCTGAGCTGCTCCAGGGGCTCTGGGGGGTTCTCAAGTGGCTGAGGCATGCTTCATGTAGGAGGAAAAGAGAGAATGGAAGGAGTTTCTCTCCTCTGCAGTCCATGACCTCTCCAGGAGCCTGCTCTATAATATCACTTTATGGAAGGCAAAAGCCAATGGAAGACAAAAGCTTCCCATTTACTTGATGAGCTCTGGAAGAGCTGGAGTGATTCAGCTCCCCTCTCCAGCAGGATCCAAGCCTCACAGCCACCCCAAGTGGGTGGCTCCAGAGCCAGGAGCAGCTGGAGACCTTTGAATGGAAAATCACACAGAGTGCATCAGGTTGGAAGGGACCCTCCAAGGACATCCTGTCCAACCCCCCTGCACCAGGCAGGGACACCTCCAGCTGGAGCAGGCTGCCCAGGGACAGCCAGGCTGATCTTGAGTGTCTACAGGGATGCAGCCTCCACCACCTCCCTGGGCAGCCTGTCCCAGGGTCTCCCCAGCCTCACTGTGCAGAACTTCCTCCTCATGTCCTTCCTTCTTTGCTTCCAAAGGCTGCAGAGGAGACATCACAGAATCATAGGATGGAACTGTCAGGGCTGGAAGAGACCTCAAGACTCAGCCAGCCCCAACCCCCTGCCATGGCCAGGGACACCTCACCCCACAGCAGGTTGCTCACAGCCACCTCCAGCCTGGCTGCAAACACCTCCAGGCAGGAGGCTGCCACCACCTCCCTGGGCAGCCTGTGCCAGGCTCTCACCACCCTCATGGGGAGCAACTTCTTCCTCACAGCCAATCTCAATCTCCCCACTTCCAGCTTTGCTCCATCCCCCCCAGTCCTATCCCTCCCTGACACCCTCAGAAGTCCCTCCCCAGCTTGCTTGGAGCCCCCTGCAGATCCTGGAAGGCCACAATGAGGTCTCCTCAGAGCCTTCTCCTCTCCAGCCTGCACAACCCCAACTCCCTCAGGCTGTCCTCACAGCAGAGCAGCTCCAGCCCTCTGCTCCTCCTCGTGGCCCTTCTCTGGACACCTTCCAGCCCCTCCAGACCCTTCCTGGCACAGAGGCTCCAGAGCTGGACCCAGAGCTGCAGCTGTGGTCTCAGCAGAGTGGAGCAGAGGGGCAGAATCCCCTCCCTGGCCCTACTGGCTCTGCTCCTCTTGCTGCAGCCCAGGCTCTGCTTGGCTCTCTGGGCTGCAAGTGCCTCCCTGCTGGCTCCTGCTGAGCTTCTCCTCCCCCAGCACCCCCAGGGAGGAGAGCACTGCAGTGAGGTTGTGGGACCTGAGAGACACAGAGCACAGAATGGTTTGGGTTGGAAAGGACCTTTCAGATCCTCAGGCCCAGCCATTATCTGAGCAAGCCTGGTGCTGAGCTGTGGTAAATGGTTTGTGCAAAGGGCTTTGTGATGGCACTGAACCAGACCTGGCAGTCATAGAATCCCAGAATGGATTCCAACCCCCCCTGGGCACTGTGCTGCTGGGCAGGGTGCTGTGGGTGCCCTGCTGGAGCAGGGGGGGTGGACTGGCTGCTCTCCAGAGCTCCCTTCCCACCCCACCATGCTGGGGTTCCATGATTTTATGGTCCTATGACCCTGTGATCCAGTCCAACCCCCCCTGCCCCACCAGGGGCACCCCCAGCAGCCTGCCCAGCAGCACAGTGCCCAGGGGGGGTTGGAAGCTCTCCACACCAGGACACTCCACAACCTCTCTGGGCAGCCTGCTCCAGGCCTCCAGCAGCCTCACAACAAACAACTTGCTCCTCAGGGGCAAACAGAACCTCCTGGGGGCCACTTTGTGCCCCTTGGCCTGGCCCTGGGCACCACTCAGCAGAGCCTGGCCCCAGCCTCTTGCCCCCCACAGCTCCTTCAGCTCTTGCTGAGCATTGCTCAGCTGCCCTCTGGGGCTGCTCTTTCTTGCTCCCCTCTGGGGCTCTCAGCCTTGACTCCATATCAGCCACCTTCAGACCTACTCCTAACACCAAACTTTAATCCCAAGTAAGAAGGAGAAGAGGAAATGGCCCCAGGGCAGGTGCAGGTTGGGCACAAGGAGCAGTTTGCTGCCCTGGAAGGTTTGTCCAGGCCTGGCCAGGGCTTCCCAAGGCAGTGCTGGAGGCTCCCTCCCTGGAGGGTGTGCAGCCTGTGGGGCTGTGGTGCTGAGGGCCGTGGGGTGGTGCTGCCCTGGCAGTGGTGGGGGAAGGGTTGGACTGGGTGGCCTTCAGAGTCTCTTCCAGGCAAACCCCTGCCATGCCTCCACCAGCCCATGCCTCTGTGCTGTCCCTTGCTGATGCCCCTCTGTGCTCCACTGATCCCCTTGAGCTTCCCCGGCCTGATTGGGTGCCCGGGGCTGGGCTCCCGCTGCAGGAGCAGCTCCCTCACCCCCTCCTCCCCACACACAAACTGCCCAGCAGAGGGCTGGGGAGGCAGAGCTGGGCCAGAGCCCTCCCGAGGCTGCAGCAGTCTGCTCCCTCCCTGGGCAGAGCTCAGCAGTGC
>JAAWVA010001406.1:0-10243 GCA_015227895.2 Colaptes auratus
CGTCTTGGCTTTGGAGGTTGGGGCTGCAGCCAGGAGGATCTTCAGCAGGGCAATCTGCAGAGAAGGGAGAGCTGGAGCTGGAGCAGCCCAGGGCCCCACTCCCACTGCAGGAGGCAGCAACAGAAGCCCAGAGTGGTTTAGGTGGGCAGGGACCTTCAGAGCTCCTCCAGCCCAACCCCCTGCAGCCCCCAGGGACATCCCCAACCACAGCAGGTTGCCCACAGCCCCAACCACCCTGAGCTGCACTGGTGCCAGCCATGGGGCAGCTCCCAGCTCTCTGGGCAGCCTGCCACAGGCTCTCCTCACCCTCAGCACCAAACATTTCTCCTTCTCTCCACTCTCAGTCTGCCCCTCTCAGTTCCAAACCATCTCCCCTCGGTCCTGGCACAAGGGTGGAGATGTACCCATGGGGAGGGAAGAAAACCTGGGTGGAGTCCCCATCCCTGGAGGGGTTCAAGAGGGGACTGGATGATGGCACTTGGTGCCATGGTTTAGGAGTCAGGAGGTGTTGGGTGACAGCTTGGGCTTGCTGATCTTTGAGGCCTTTTCCAACCTGATTCTATGATCCCTGGAAACGGATGGAGCAGTGGAGGGAACCCCCCAGCACTGAGCCCAGGGCCCACCCCCAGGGCTCCCAGCTCACCATGTACTGGGGCAGGCTGGGCAGCAGGCCCTGGTACAGGATCTCAGCAGGGACTTGCTCCACTTCTTCTTCCCCCTGGTGCCAGCAGAGAGCAGAACACCTCAGAGCTGGAGCTCCCACCAGCACCACCGGGCCTGGCTCAGCTCCACCTCTCGGGCAGGACACAACCTGCCCAAAGCCTCCCCACACAGCCCCCCACCCTCTGCCCCAGCCCAAGGAGTGACTTCTCCACCTCCTCAGCTCAGCAAAGCCCCCCACAGGCCAGCCAGAAAACACCTTGGTGGGACCAGATGCCCCCAAGCCAGGAGCTCCATCCCAGCCTCCCCTCCACTCACCCCAGAGAAGGGGGAGCGCAGGAACTCGTCCTCCATGTGCACCTGGACCTCGGCTATGGAGGTGTACTTGTGCTGCAGGAGACAGCAGAGGGTCACCCCAGGGCCACCCCATGCTGCCACCACCCTCCAGGAAGCTCTGCTCCCCCTGTCCCAGTGGCCCCAGGCAGGGTGGAGGCAGCTGGGACAACCCCCCCAGAAGAAAAGGAGGAAGCCAGTCAGGAATGGGGTGGGAAAAGGGGAGGAGAAGCTGCTCCCATCACAGGGCTGGAGTGAATGGCAGAGGGGCCAGGACTTGGCCACAGCAGCCCCAGGCAGTGCTGCAGGCTGGGGGTAGAGTGGCTGAGAGCAGCCAGGCAGAGAGGGACCTGGGGGGAGGGGTGGAGAGCAGCTGAACAGGAGGCAGCAGTGTGCCCAGGGGGCCAAGGAGGCCAAGGGCAGCCTGGCCTGCAGCAGGAAGAGTGTGGCCAGCAGCAGCAGGGAGCTCATCCTGCCCTGTGCTCAGCACTGCTGAGGCCACAGCTGGAGTCCTGGCTCCAGCTCTGGGCTCCTCAGCTCAGGCCAGAGGTTGAGCTGCTGGAAGGTGTCCAGAGAAGGGCAACAAAGCTGGGGAGGGGTCTGGAGCACAGCCCTGGGAGGAGAGGCTGAGGGAGCTGGGCTTGCTGAGCCTGCAGCAGAGGAGGCTCAGGGGAGACCTTCTTGCCCTCTGCAGCTCCCTGCAGGGAGGTTGCAGCCAGCTGGGGGTTGGGCTCTTCTGCCAGGCCCCCAGCCCCAGAACAAGAGGACACAGTCTCAAGCTGTGCCAGGGGAGGTTTCAGGCTGGAGGGGAGGAGAAAGTTCTTCCCAGCCAGAGAGCTTGGCCCTTGGGCTGTGCTGTCCAGGGAGGTGCTGGAGTCCCCATCCCTGGAGGTGCTCAGGAAGAGCCTGGATGAGGCCCTTGGTGCCCTGGTTGAGTTGATCAGATGGTGCTGGGTGAGAGGTTGGACTTGGTGAGCTCTGAGGCCTTTTCCAGCCTGGTTAAGTCTATTCTATTCTATAATGACTGCAGGGGGGGTTGGACTGGATGACCCTTGGAGGTCCCTTCCAACCCAGACACAGCAGCCACAGGCAGCTCTGAGGTCTCTTCCAACCTGGTTAATTCTATTCCATTCTATCCCATTCCATAATGGCTGCAGGGGGGTTGGATTGGGTGACCTTTGGAGGTCCCTTCCAACCCAGACCATTCCATGATTCTCCTGCCAACCCTGGGGAGCAAGGAGGTGTTTGTGCTGATCTAAAGAGTGGGGACCAAGAGGAGGGGGTCAGGCCCTGGGCTCCCCAGCTGAGGAGGGACAGAGAAGTGCTGCAGAGAGTCCAGGGCAGGCTGGGAAGCTGCTGAGGGGCCTGGAGCAGCTCTGGCAGGAGCAGAGGCTGAGAGCCCTGGGGCTGAGAGCCTGGAGCAGAGCAGCCCCAGAGGGCAGCTGAGCAATGCTCAGCAAGAACTGAAGGAGCTGTGGGGGGCAGGAGGCTAGGGCCAGGCTCTGCTGAGCGCTGCCCAGGGCCAGGCCAAGGGGCAGTTCCCCTTCTCTCTCCTCCTCTACTCTAAAAGGACGAAGCCAGTAAGGAAGGGGGTGGGAGAGGGGCTGACAACCAGAGGCTGGAGGAAATGGGTGAGGGGCCAGGAAAAGGCAGCCCAGGCCCTGGTGGGCGCAGGGGGGGGGGCAGAAGGGGCAGCCAGCCAGCAGCAGGAGCTGGAGGGGCTCCTGCAGGGAGCTCACCTGCTTCAGGGTTCGGATGCTCTCGTGGATGGGCCTGGGCAAACCAACCACGGTGTTGGTGTCACTGCAGAGAGGGGGGAAGAGGCAGGAGCAAACCTGAGCCACCAAGCCGGGGGGGAGCCAGAGAGCAGCCAGAGGCCTCCTCTGGGGCCCAGCAGAGGGCAACGGCAGCCCCCAGCCGCCCCCAGGGCCGAGCCCACCTGCCCAGCGTGTAGCCGATGAACTTGCTGCGGCTGGACTCCAGGAACATCTCGATGTCCTTCTCCCTGCAGGCAAGAGGCAGAGTCACAGCCCCCCGGCCCCGAGCAGCCCTGCAGGGACAGGTGAGGGGGCCGAGCCCCCCCCGCCCAGCCCAGCCCCCAGAGCGACCAGCGGCTTGCCCACAGCAGCCTCGGCACCGCCCCGGGCCCCTGCTGGGGCTCCCCACAGCAGCCTCAGCCTCCAGCCTCCTCCATCCTGCTCCAGGACCTCAGCACCCCCCGGCCCCTGCTGGGGCTCCCCACAGCAGCCTCAGCCTCCAGCCTCCTCCATCCTGCTCCAGGACCTCAGCACCCCCCCGGCCCCTGCTGGGGCTCCCCACAGCAGCCTCGGCACCCCCCCTGGGGCTCCCCACAGCAGCCTCGGCACCCCCCCCGGGCCCCTGCTGGGGCTCCCCACAGCAGCCTCGGCACCCCCCCGGGCCCCGGATGGGGCTCCCCACAGCACCACCCCCCGGGCCCCTGCTGGGGCTCCCCACAGCAGCCTCGGCACCCCCCGGGCCCCTGCTGGGGCTCCCCACAGCAGCCTCGGCCCCCCCCCCGGGCCCCTGCTGGGGCTCCCCACAGCAGCCTCGGCACCCCCCCGGGCCCCTGCTGGGGCTCCCCACAGCAGCCTCGGCCCCCCCCCGGGCCCCTGCTGGGGCTCCCCACAGCTGACAGCCTCAGCACCCCCCGGCCCCTGCTGGGGCTCCCCACAGCAGCCTCGGCACCCCCTCGGCCTCTGCTGGGCTCCCCACAGCAGCCTCGGCCCCCCCCCGGGCCCCTGCTGGGGCTCCCCACAGCTGACAGCCTCCAGCCTCCTCCATCCTGCTCCAGGGCCTCAGCACCCCCCCAGGCCCCTGCTGGGGCTCCCCACAGCTGACAGCCTCGGCACCCCCCCGGGCCCCTGCTGGGGCTCCCCACAGCAGCCTCGGCACCCCCCCGGGCCCCGGATGGGGCTCCCCACAGCACCACCCCCCCGGGCCCCTGCTGGGGCTCCCCACAGCAGCCTCAGCCTCCAGCCTCCTCCAGGGCTTCAACAGCCTCCAGCCTCCTACCAGCCTGCTCCAGGGCCTCAACAGCCTCCAGCCTCCTCCAGGGCCTCAACAGCCTCCAGCCTCCTCCAGGGCCTCAACAGCCTCCAGCCTCCTCCAGGGCCTCAACAGCCTCCAGCCTCCTCCAGGGCCTCAACAGCCTCCAGCCTCCTCCAGCCACTCCAGGACCTCAACATCTCCCCCAGGTCCCTGCTGAAGTTCCCCACAGCTAACAGCCTCCATCCTCCTCCAACCACTCCAGGACCTCAGCATCTCCCCCAGGTCCCTGCTGAAGCTCTCCACAGCTCGCAGCCTCCACCTGCCTCCAGGGCTCCCCACAGCCTGAGCCAAGGCCTTCCCCGTGGACTCACCGGACCTTGGGGGCCCAGGGCAGGCCTTTGGGGCAGGTGATCCTGTCACTGGGGGGGTGCTGGGTGGGGGGAGGCATCACTTCATCCCTCTCCAGGGGGAAGGTCTCTCCCTCCAGGCTGCTGTCGTCGTCGTTCTCCTCCTCCTCCTCGCGGGAGTCGTCGGCTTTGTAGGGGTCTCGCTCGTTGAAGGCATCCAGGTTGTCCTGCTTGATCAGGGCCTGCAGGGAGCAGAGGCTGCCAGGGGCCATCCAGAGCCCACCTGCAGCACTGGGGCCAGCTCTGGAGCCCTCAGTACAGGAAGGATCTGGAAGGTGTCCAGAGCAGGGCCCCGAGGAGGAGCAGAGGGCTGGAGCTGCTCTGCCTGCAGATAGCCTGAGAGAGTTGGGGCTGTGCAGGCTGCAGAGGAGAAGGCTCCCAGGAGACCTCATTGTGGCCTCCCAGGAGCTGCAGGGGGCTGCAGGAAAGCTGGGGAGGGACTTTGGAGGGGGTCAGGGAGGGATAGGACTGGGGGGGCTGGAGCAGGACTAGAAGTGGGGAGCTGGAGCTTGGCTGTGAGGAAGAAGTTGCTCCCCAGGAGGGTGGTGAGAGCCTGTCCCAGGCTGCCCAGGGAGGTGGTGGCAGCCTCCTGCCTGGAGGTGTTTGCAGCCAGGCTGGAGGTGGCTGTGAGCAGCCTGCTGTGGGGTGAGGGGTCCCTGCCCAGGGCAGGGGGCTGGGGCTGGGCTGAGCCTTGAGCTCCCTCCCAGCCCTGCCAGCTCTGTGATCCTCTGTGTGGGGATGCTCAGGAGGGAGGATCCCAGCACCACTCAGGGATGCTCAGGATGAGCTCATGCCTGGAGCTGTGCAGGGATGCTTGGGATGAGGGATCCCAGAGCCATGTGGGGATGGTGAGGCTGGGGGATCCCAGCAGCCTGCAGGGAGGCTGAGGCTGGGAGGCTGGGAGCTGGGCAGGGAGGCTGAGGGTGGGAGGCTTGGGAGCTGGGCAGGGAGGCTGAGGCTGGGAGGCTGGGAGCTGGGCAGGGAGGCTGGGAGCTGGGAGGCTGGGAGCTGGGCAGGGAGGCTGAGGCTGGGAGGCTTGGGAGCTGGGCAGGGAGGCTGGGAGCTGGGCAGGGAGGCTGAGGCTGGGAGGCTGGGAGCTGGGCAGGGAGGCTGGGAGCTGGGAGGCTGGGAGCTGGGCAGGGAGGCTGAGGCTGGGAGGCTTGGGAGCTGGGCAGGGAGGCTGAGGCTGGGAGGCTTGGGAGCTGGGCAGGGAGGCTGGGAGCTGGGAGGCTGGGAGCTGGGCAGGGAGGCTTGGGATAAGGGAGAGGCTCAGAGCTGCAGAGAGCCATCCAGGCTGGGGGATGCAGTGGGGGGCAGGCTGCAGCCCCCCAGCTGCCCCCTGCTGCCGTCACCTTGTGCTCCCTGCGGCCTCTCTTCTGCTGCTGCTCGATGAGGTCGGAGGCGGAGGCCGGGGGGGAGGCCGCCCGCATGCTGCGGATCACTTTGATGCTGTCCTCCGGCAGGGGGGGCAGGCCCAGGACCTCCCTCTTCTCGGCCTTCATGCTCTGCAGCTCCTCAAACCCCCCCAGGGTGCACTGCAGGGCAGGAGACAGCACCCTGAGCCCCAGGGATGCCTCCTCAGGGAGCGCCAGGGGGGGCTCCTCTGCCTCACCCTCCCCGAACCTGCTCTCCAGGAGGTCAAATCCTGCCCCCGCCCAGGGGGGGACCCAAGGGAGGCCCAGGTCCCAGGTTGCTGTCAAAGGCAGAAGGGCCAGGAGGCTGTTCAGCCACCCACAGCTCAAGTTCTTCCCAGTGAGGCTGGGGAGACTCTGGCACAGGCTGCCCAGGGAGGCTGCGGCTGCCCCCTCCATGGAGGTGTTCCAGGCCAGGCTGGATGAGGCCTTAAGCAGCCTGGGCTGGGGGGAGTGGTCCCTGCCCATGGCAGGGGGTTGTAGCTGGAGGATCTTGCAGGCCCCTCCCAACCCAGCCCCACTCTGTGGATCAGGGGAGGCTGGGAATCTTTCCCAGCATGCAGATCCCAGCTGAGGACTTTGCTTTGGGTCCATCCTTGGCATCCAGCTCCAGACATCAAGATCCAATGTTCCCTCCTGAGGTGAGACCTGGGAGCGGCTTCCCTCACTCCAAGAAGGGCACTGAGAGGCTGGAGCAGAGCCAGGGAAGGGCAGCAGAGCTGGGGAAGGGGCTGGAGAAGAGGGCTGGGGAGGAGCAGCTGAGGGAGCTGGGGGGGTTGAGCCTGGAGGAGGCTGAGGGAGACCTCCTTGCTCTCTGCAGCTCCCTGAGAGGAGGCTGCAGCCAGGGGGGCTTGGGCTCTGCTCCTAAGGGACAGGACAAGAGGCAATGGCCTCAGGTTGCCCCAGGGGAGGTTCAGCTTGGCCAGGAGGAACAATTTCTGCCCCCTTGAGGCTTGTCCAGGCCTGGCCCAGGCTGCCCAGGGGCAGTGGTGGAGTCCCCAGCCCTGGAGGGGTTTGTAAGCCCTGGCGCTGTGGTGCTGAGGGCCCTGGGGCAGGGCTGGGGTAAGGCTTGGCCTCCATGCCCTGAGAAGTGGTTTTCCAAGCAGAGCCATTCCCTGATTCCCTGACAGGGCACAAACTACCTGGCTGAACACCACAACAGGAGGATGGAGCAGTTTCAGCCAGCTTCAAGGGCAGAACTTCCTTCCTCTGCCCAAAGTCAAAGCAGAAGACACCTTGGCAGCACCCCCCAGGGGCTCTCCTCACCAGCACAGTCTTCCAGAGCAAGAGCAGCACCTTCTTCATGGGGAAGTGTGGAGCATGGCCGCTGCAGAACTTGGTCACCATCCCAAAGAGCATGACAGAGAAGGGCTCATTGTTGTACAGGGGAGCTCCTGGAAGCACACAGCAGCACTGCCCAAGGCGCTCCTTGGCCCTCAGCCCACCCCAGCCGCCAGCAGCACTCCCTGCACCCTCCCAGGGCCTCTGCAGCTGCACCCTCCCCATCTCCAAGACCCTCCTCTCACCCCAGACAGCTCCTCTCTTCCTTCAGGGCTCAGCACCAGGCCTGGCAGAGTCAGATCATGCTTGGACAGATCTTCTCCTCTGCTCCCCTCCTTGCTCCACCAGCAAGGTTCAACCTAGCAGAAACTAAGCCAGGGCTGCCAGCCTCCCTTCACCAAAGCCTGGAGCCAGACCTCTTTGCTCTCCAGCCCTGGGAACCTCCATCCCATCCAGCTGGAGCACCTGGTCCTCACCCCAGACAGCTCCTCTCTTCCTTCAGGCTTCAGCACCAGGCCTGGCAGAGTCAGATCATGCTTGGGCAGATCTTGTCCTCTGCTCCCCTCCTTGCTCCACCAGCAAGGTTCAACCTAGCAGAAACTAACCCAGGGCTGACAGTTTACCCAATGACTGCAGCCAATCTCTCTGCTCTCCAGCCCTGGGAACCTCCATCCCATCCAGCTGGAAGCACCTGGTCCTCACCCCAGACAGCTCCTCTCTTCCTTCAGGGCTCAGCACCAGGCTTGGCAGAGTCAGATCATGCTTGGGCAGATCTTGTCCTCTGCTCCCCTCCTTGCTCCACCAGCAAGGTTCAACCTAGCAGAAGCTAACCCAGGGCTGCCAGCCTCCCTTAGCCAAAGCCTGGAGCCAGACCTCATCTCACTCTCTTTGCTCTCCAGCCCTGGGAACCTCTGTGCCATGAACCTGGAAGCACCTGGTCCTCACCCCAGACAGCTCCTCCCTTCCTTCAGGGCTCAGCACCAAGCTTGGCAGAGTCAGATCATGCTTGGACAGATCTTGTCCTCTGCTCCCCTCCTTGCTCCACCAGCAAGGTTCAACCTAGCAGAAACTAACCCAGGGCTGCCAGCCTCCCTTAGCCAAAGCCTGGAGCCAGACCTCATCTCACTCTCTTTGCTCTCCAGGCCTGGGAACCTCCATCCCATCCAGCTGGAAGCACCTGGTCCTCACCCAGACAGCTCCTCTCTTCCCTCAGGGCTCAGCACCAGGCTTGGCAGAGTCAGATCTTGCTTGGGCTGATCAGAAAGGTTCAACCTAGCAGAAGCTAACCCAGGGCTGCCAGCCTCCCTTAGCCAAAGCCTGGAGCCAGACCTCATCTCACTCTCTTTGCTCTCCAGCCCTGGGAACCTCTGTGCCATAAACCTGGAAGCACCTGGTCCTCACCCCAGACAGCTCCTCTCTTCCTTCAGGGCTCAGCACCAGGCTTGGCAGACTCAGATCATGCTTGGACTGATCATACCTTGGGCTGTTCAGCCTAGCAGAAGCTAACCCAGGGCTGCCAGCCTCCCTTAGCCAAAGCCTGGTGAAGAGCCTCCATCCCATCCAGCTGGAAGCACCTGGTCCTCACCCCAGACAGCTCCTCCCTTCCTTCAGGGCTCAGCACCAGGCTTGGCAGACTCAGATCATGCTTGGACTGATCATACCTTGGGCTGTTCAGCCTAGCAGAAGCTAACCCAGGGCTGCCAGCCTCCCTTAGCCAAAGCCTGGAGCCAGACCTCATCTCACTCTCTCTGCTCTTCAGCCCTGGGAACCTCCATCCCATCCAGCTGGAAGCACCTGGTCCTCACCCCAGACAGCTCCTCTCTTCCTTCAGGGCTCAGCACCAGGCTTGGCAGAGTCAGATCATGCTTGGACTGATCATAAAGGTTCAGCCTAGCAGAAGCTGACCCAGGGCTGCCAGCCTCCCTTCACCAAAGCCTGGAGCCAGATCTCATCTCACTCTCTCTGCTCTCCAGCCCTGGGAAGCCCCATGGCATGCAGCTGGAGGCCCCTGCTCCTCACCCAGCTCTGCTCTGAAGGTCTGTCTCATGCTCTTCCACTCGGGCTTGTCCCCCTCAGCCTCCTGCCGAGCGGTCTCCACGATCAGGTACATGATGTTCAGCAGCACCCTGCACACAGAGCAAGGCCCAGATGAGCTATGGAGCTACCCCCCCCCCACCCCCCAGGGCTCTGGGGAGAGGGTGGATGGGCTCACACCACAGCTGGCCTCCATGCAGCCCAAGAGCTGGGAGCTCCAGCACCAGGGAAGAACACCTCTGCAGGTCGAAGCAGGCAGAGCTCTGTCCTGTCCTGTTTGCTGCCTGCAGGTCCCCAGCCAGCCCCACACAGGCTGAGCACCAGGGACACTGAGGGACTGAGCAGCCCCAGGTGGCCAAGGTGGTCACCAGCAGCCAGGCCTGGATCAGCAGGAGTGTGGCCAGCAGGAGCAGGGCAGGGATTGTCCTCCTGGACTGGGCAGGCCACAGCTTGAGTCCTGGGCTCAGGTTTGGGGCCCTCGGTCCAAGAAGGACATTGAGAGGCTGGAGCAGGGCCAGGGAAGGGCAACCAAGCTGGGGAAGGGGCTGGAGAAGAGGGCTGGGGAGGAGCAGCTGAGGGAGCTGGGGGGGTTGAGCCTGGAGGAGGCTGAGGGAGACCTCCTTGCTCCCTGAGAAGAGGCTGGAGCCAGGTGGGGCTTGGGCTCTGCTCCCAGGGAACACCAGATGAGAGGAAATGGCCTCAAGCTGCCCCAGGGGAGGTTCAGCTTGGCCATGAGCAACAATTTCTTCCCTTTGAAGGCTGTCCAGGGCCTGCCCCAGGCTGCTCAGGGGCAGTGGTGGAGCCCCCAGCCCTGGAGGGCTTTCAGAGCCCTGCAGCTGTGGTGCTGAGGGCCAGGGGGTGGTGGTGCCCTGGGGCAGGGCTGGGGTAAGGCTTGGCCTCCATGAGCTGAAAGCTCTTTTCCAACACAACCAATTCTGCCTCTGGGACCCAAAGGCTCCACCTCCTCCTGCCCAGCCCTGCCAGCAGCACCACCCCTGGCCCAGGGGAGGAGGTGGGGGGCTCCAAGCCCCTGTGTCCTGCCTTGGCCCAGCCTTGTTTCCTTGAGAAGGTGGCTGGGGGAGTGGTGAGGGAGGTTGGAAATGTGTC
>JAAWVA010001407.1:0-10239 GCA_015227895.2 Colaptes auratus
TGCATTAGACAAGAGCTGAATTAGATCAGACTCAACATAAAGGATCTTAAGAGTTTCTCCTCCAGGTCTTCCAGCACACTTGGGTCCTGCCTGATGGTGGTTTACACTCCAGTCCTTTACACTTCAAGCTAGACTTGGAATGTCCACTGCAAGGATATCACAGAAACATCCAATCCCAGTCTGGTTTGGGCTGGAAGGCACCTTTCAAGAACATCTATTCCAACCCCCCTGCAGTCATCAGAAATGATGAGGTCCCCCCTCAGCCTCCTCTTCTGAAGGCTAAACAACCCCAGTTCCCTCAGCTCTTCCTCATGGGACTTGCATCCAAGGTGCTTCACCAGCTTTGCTGCCCTTCTCTGGACACACTCCAGCACCTCAGTGTCCTCCCTGGAGTGAGGGGCCCAAAACTGAACCCTGGATTCGAGGTGTGGCCTCAGCCATGCCAAGCAGAGGGGGATAATCACATCCCTGTCCTCACTCTCTTCCTCCCAGCCCAGTCCACTGGGCCCTAATAACCAATGAAATTAGCCTGAATTCAGTGAGTTCTCCTTATAGACCTGCAGAGTTCTTTGTTGCCTTTTCTTCTGCAAGCAACAAGCAGGTGTTTGGCAAGCACTGTGGTCATGGCAAGCCCAGCTCTCATCAAATGGCTTGGGTTGCAAGAGACCTTTTAAGCTCATCTAGCCCAAGCCTGCTGCACTCAGCAGGGACATCTGCAACTAGAGCAGGTTGCTCAGAGCCCCAGACAACCTCACCTGGATAGTTTCCAGGGACGGGGCATCTACCACCTCTCTGGGCAACCTGGGACAGAGTCTCAGCACCCTCAGTGTAACAAATTTCTTCCTTCTCTCCAGTCTGAATCTCCCTCTTTGAGTTTCAAACCACCACCCCTTGTCCTGTCACTCCAGGCCCTGCTCTAAAGTGTCCCCAGGCTTTTCGGGCTCCTGTGCCACAGTCTGAAAACCAACACTAGGGGAAGCCATGCTGGTCTCTAAGCCCTGCTCACCTCCTCCCCCATCAGCTCACTCCCCAGTTCAAGGCATTTCTGCTGCTTGTTGGCATTTCAGCATGTTTTGAAAATACCAAGGAAGTCCTCTTAGGGAGGAACTGCAGTTTCCTGCCAAAGGGGGAAGCTTGCTGACCATCAAACCACTGCTTTGCAGCAACCTTCTCCCCCACAAAGACTGCTTCTTGTTGTTCCCTGATGCCTTCTGTTGCCTCCAAAAAGGGAAACACAGACATTGCCATGGGACAAACCCCATGTTGCATTCCCAATGGACAACCACAACCCAGACCTTAAGTGCAAAAATAACCCACCTGGCCTCTTCTGAAGAGCACAGGAGACTTCTGTACCTCCCCAAAAGCATTTTGTGGCTGCAGACAAGAGGCACTCTTGCTGCTGACTGGCAGAAAACCAAACCAAACCTCGGATGGTGCAGTTTCCACTGGTGCCTCTAACTGCCAAGGACTGTGAGGAGCTACTGAACTGGGTAACCATAATAAAAGGGCTGTTTAAACCTCATGAAGTCCAGCAAGGACAAGGGGGAGGGCCTGCACATGGATCAGAGCAACTCCCAGTATCAATTTAGTCTGTGGATGAAGAGCTGGAGAGCAGCCCTGTGAAGAAAGGCTTGGGGTTGCTGCTGGGTGCAAGGCTGGACATGAGCTGGCACTGAGTGCTGCCAGCACAGCCCCAGCTGTGTCCTGGGCTGATCCCCAGCAGTGTGGGCAGCAGGGGCAGGGAGGGGATTCTGCCCCTCTGTTGTGCTCTGCTCAGACCCCCCCTGCAGGGCTGGGGCCAGCTCTGGAGTCCTCAGCACAGCACAGACAGGGAGCTGATGGAGCAGGGCCAGAGGAGGCCACAGCAATGCTGGCAGGGCTGGAAGCCACTGCTGTGAGGCCAGGCTGAGAGAGTTGGGCTTGTTCAGCCTGGAGAAGAGAAGGCTGCAGGGACACCTTAGAGCTGCCTTCATGTATTTGAAGGGGGCCACAGGAGAGCAGGAGAAGGACTTTGCACAAAGGCATGGGGCAACAGAACAAGGGGTAATGGTTTCAGACTGGAAGAAGCTGGATTTAGATTAAACATTAAGATTAAATTCTTCCCCATGAGGGTGGTGAGGCACTGGAACAGGTTGCCCAGGGAAGCTGTGGAGGCTCCAAGTCTGGCACTGTTCAAAATCCACTTTGGATGTGGCTTTGAGCAACCTGGTCTAGTAGGAGGTGTCCCTCCCCATGGCAGGAGGGTCAGAACTAGATGATGGTTGGACTCAGGAATCTTAGAGGCCTTTACCAACCCAAACCACTCTATGATTCAATGATCTTTAAGGTCCTTTCCATCCCAAACCATTCCATGATTCTGTGAGCTTTAAGCACCCTTCCAGCCCACACCATTCTATGATTTTGTGATCTTTAAGCTCCTTTCCAACCCAAATCATTTTGTGATCTTAAAAGTCCATTTGTATCCAAACCATTCTATGAGTTTATGATCTTTCAGGACCTTTCAAACTCAAACCATCCTATGATTCAATGACCTTCAAGGTCCCTTTCAACCCACAGCATTCTGTGATCCTGTGATCTTCAAGGTCCTTTTCAACTCAAATCCTTCTATGATTCTATGATCTTTAAGGTCCCTTCCAACCCAAATCATTTTATGATCTTTAAAGTCCCTTTCAATCCAAACCATTCCATGAGTCTATGATCTTTCAGGTCCTTTTCAACTCAAACCATCCTATAATTCAATGATCTTTAAGGTCACTTCCAACCCAACCATTCTATGATCTTTAAAGTCCCTTTCAATCCAAAACATTCCATGAGTCCATGATCTTTAAGGTCCCTTTCAATTCAAATCCTTCTATGATTCTATGATCTTTGAGGTCCCTTCCAACCCAAACCATTCTATGATCTTTAAAGTCCCTTTCTATCCAAACCATTCTATGAGTCTATGATCTTTCAGGTCCTTTTCAACTCAAACCATCCTATAATTCAATGATCTTTAAGGTCACTTCCAACCCAAACCATTCTATGATCTTTAAAGTCCCTTTCTATCCAAAACATTCTATGAGTCTATGATCTTTAAGGTCCTTTTCAACCCAAACCATTCTATGATTTTGTGATCTTTAAGGACCTTTCCAACCCAAACCATTCTATGATCTTTAAAGTCCCTTTCTATCCAAACCATTCTATGAGTCTATGATCTTTAAGGTCCTTTTCAACCCAAACCATTCCATGAGTCCATGATCCTCAAGATTCCTTTCAACCCAAACCATTCTATGATTTTGTGATCTTTAAGGTCCCTTCCAGCCCAAATCATTTTCTGATCTTTAAGGTCTCTTTCAACCCAAACCATTCCATGATTCTGTGATCTTCAAGGTCCCTTCCAACCCAAATCATTTTATGATCTTTAAGGTCCTTTCCAACCCAAACCATTCTATGATCTTTAAAGTCCCTTTCTATCCAAACCATTCCATGAGTCCATGATCTTTAAGATCCCTTTCATCCCAACCCATTCTATGCTTCTCCAATCTAACTGGGAACAAGGGGGAATTCCCCCAGGAGGATGAGCAGGCAGGTGCCACATGGATGTTGGCTTTTCTTTGTTGCAGGATGCAGCCTGATGGAAGAGGTGGTGTGGGGGTTTTGCATGAGCCTTGCACAAACTTTTTGAGTCCTTGTGTCTTTGGAGGGAAGAGCAGAGCTCTCCCTGCAGTAATTGCATACATTTCCTGGCTTTATCTCTATTGGATTGCCTTTGGCATCTAGCCCCATCAAAACTGTCTCTTTGGGGAATGGATGTCATCAGTCTTGAGGCGCTGGAGGGGTTAATGTAATGTGTAAGCAATGGAGGATATATTTAATGATCTCTGAAATTGCTTCTGTGAAGCATCCCCATAACTGCCCCAACTCGATTTACTGCAGATCCTGCAAATAACAAATGCAATTATTTTGGAATCAACATAATATTAGGTCAGAGAGGCTTCTATTCCCCCACCCCCAGGTTTGCTGGAAACTTAATATAAACCTGAAGCAAGTGCCTCTCTCCAGTTGCATTCCCTGGCTGGGCTCTCAGAAATTACATCCAGCATGACAAAAAAACCCCAAAACTTAAAACCCAGAAGGCTGGGATATTCATTGTTGTGCCTTCCTATGGCCCCTGAGCTGAGCCAGGAGCTCTCAATGTGCACTTGCAGCCCGGAAAGCCAATCAGAGCCTGGGCTGCAGCAGGAGAAGTGTGGCCAGCAGGGCAAGGGAGGGGATTCTCCCCCTCTGCTCAGCTCTGGTGAGACCCCTCCTGGAGTACTGCTTCCAGTTCTGGAGCCCCTAGCACAAGAGGCATCTGGAGGTGCTGGAAGGTGTCCAGAGCAGGGCCACGAGGAGGAGCAGAGGGCTGGAGCACCTCTCCTATGAGGGCAGACTGAAGGAGTTGGAGCTGTTCAGTCTGGAGAAGAGAAGGCTCCGAGGTGACCTCATTGTGGCCTTCCAGGATCTGAAGGGGGCTACAAGAAGGCTGGAGAGGGACTTTTCAGGCTATCAGGGAGTGATAGGACTAGGGAGAATGGACTGAAGCTGGAGGTGGGGAGATTCAGGCTGGAGGTGAGGAGGAAGTTCTTCCCCATGAGAGTGGTGAAGCCCTGGGATGGGTTGTCCAGGGAGGTGGTTGAGGCCCTGTCCCTGGAGGTGTTTAAGCCCAGGCTGGATGAGGCTGTGGCCAGCCTGATCTAGTGTGGGGTGTCCCTGCCCATGGCAGGGGGGTTGGAACTGGATGATCCTTGTGGTCCCTTCCAACCCTGACTGATACTATAATACTATCCACCATATCTTCTGTATCATCAACCATATCTTCCTTTGTCAACATCAATTCCTGGATGTGTTCCTGTGTGATCTGCTCTAGGTGATCCTGCTCTGGCAGGGGGGTTGGGTTGGATGATTTTAAGGGCAATGAGGCTGGTGAGGGGTCTGGAGCACAGCCCTGTGAGGAGAGGCTGAGGGATCTGGGGTTCTTTAGCCTGGAGAAGAGGAGGCTCAGGGGAGACCATACTGCTCTCTACAACTACCTGAAAGGAGGTTGTATCCAGGTTGGTCTCTTCTCCCAGGACACAGTCTCAAGCTGTGCCAGGGGAGGTTTAAGCTGGAGGTGAGGAGAAAGTTCTTCCCAGAAAGAGGAATTGGCCACTGGAATGTGCTGCCCAGGGAGGTGGTGGAGTCACCATCCCTGGAGGTGCTCAAAAAGATTGGATGTGGCTCTTGAAGCCATGCTTTAGTTAGTCCTGAGGTGTTGGGTGGCAGGTTGGACTTGCTGATCTCTGGGGTCTTTTCCAACCTTACTTTGTACAATACAATACACCAGGTTGGAAGAGACCTTCAAGATCATCGTGTCCAACCTATCAACCAATCCAACCCACCTCAATACAATATACAATACAGTACAATCCAACCCACCTAAACAACTAAAAAAAACTAAACCATGGCCCCAAGCACCCCATCAAGCCTCTTCTTGAACACCTCCAATGAAGGTGACTCCACCACCTCCACGGGCAGCACATTCCAGTGGGCAATCACTCTCTCTGTATAGAACTTCTTCCTAAGATCCAGTCTAAACCTGCCCTGGCGCAGCCTGAGACTGTGTCCTCTTGTTCTGGTACTGGTTGCCTGGGAGAAGAGACCAACCTCTGCCTGGCTACAACCTCCCTTCAGGGAGTTGTAGAGAGCAATAAGGTCACCCCTCAGTCTCCTCCTCTCCAGGCTAAGCAACCCCAGCTCCCTCAGCCTCTTGTTGACTGATTCTATGATTCTGTGATTTTTTCAAGGCCCCTTCCCAACCCCCTGGCAGTCTGGGGATTCTGTGAAATGAGAAACCTCCCAAAACTAGAGGCAGGAGACCCAGAGCCACACCTGCAGGCAGAGGGTGGCAAGCACGATAAAGCAGACAAAGGCGGAGGGAAGCGTTCGCGTTGCAGCGCTAATAAATAAGGCTCTCCCCGCTCTCTGGAGTGGTGAAACACGCTGGTTGCTTCAATAAAACAGGCTCTAACGAGAGATTTATAGGGAATTCATTGGATTTATTCAGCCAGGATTGCACAGCTCTTTGCAGGGTGACTTTTCTATGGTTTTTTTTCCTCCCCCCCCTCTCTGCACCAGGTCCTTCCCTGCTGGCAGCTGCTTATCAGCTGGCTGCATTTGTGTTGTGGACAGGGGGGCTTTGGGCATTCCGATCCTGCTCTCCGTCATATTGATTGCAGGCACATCGCAGGCATACAGATGTGTGTGGCTTCTGCTGCCTCCAGCAATGCAGCTCCCAAATCCCCAAGGTAGAGAGAGCCTTCAAATACCTCGAAGAAAGAAACCCCCAAGCAAACAAAACACAATAATGATGAATAAATAAATAAAGGCAAAAGAGCAAGGGGTGGTTTTCTTTGGCAGGAAACACTCAGCTGCACACAACCTGGAGGCTTTCCCACCATGGCCTCAGGAGCCATGCCAAAAATATTTCTCCAGTGGGCAAACAAAAAAAAAATTATAAAACAGCAGATTTTTTTTAATTGCTCAGAATGGCTTCAACAAGGTGGCTTAAAGCATCATTTGAGGATGCTGGTTGTAAGCTTGAAGGAGGGATGTTTGGACCTCATTAAAGCACACCAAGTGTCCAAAGGAGCTGTTGGTCTGGATTGGAAGCCCATTAGGCACTGGAATGGGTTGGGCTGGATGCCCATTAGGCACTGGAATGAGTTAGGTTGGAAGCCCCTTGGACACTGGAATGGGTTGAGTTGGAAGCCCATTAGGCACTGGAATGGGTTGGGTTGGAAGCCCATTAGGCACTGGAATGGGTTGAGCTGGAAGCCCATTAGGCACTGGAATGGGTTGGGTTGGAAGCCCATTAGACACTGGAATGGGTTGGGTTGGAAGCCCATTAGACACTGGAATGGGTTGGGTTGGAAGCCCATTAGACAATGGAATGGGTTGGGTTGGATGCCCATTAGACACTGGAATGGGTTGGGTTGGAAGCCCATTAGGCACTGGAATGGGTTGGGTTGGAAGCCCATTAGGCACTGGAATGGGTTGGGTTGGAAGCCCATTAGGCACTGGAATGGGTTGGGTTGGAAGCCCATTAGGCACTGGAATGGGTTGGGTTGGAAGCCCATTAGGCACTGGAATGGGTTGGGTTGGAAGCCCATTAGACACTGGAATGGGTTGGGTTGGATGCCCATTAGGCACTGGAATGGGTTGGGTTGGAAGCCCATTAGACACTGGAATGGGTTGGGTTGGAAGCCCCTTGGACACTGGAATGGATTGGGTTGAAAGCCCATTAGACACTGGAATGGGTTGGGTTGGAAGCCCATGAGACACTGGAATGGGTTGGGTTGGATGCCCATTAGACACTGGAATGGGTTGGGTTGGAAGCCCATTAGACACTGGAAGGGGTTGGGTTGGAAGCCCATTGGACACTGGAATGGGTTGGGTTGGAAGCCCATTAGGCACTGGAATGGGTTGGGTTGGAAGCCCATTAGACACTGGAATGGGTTGGGTTGGAAGCCCATTAGGCACTGGAATGGGTTGGGTTGGATGCCCATGAGACAATGGAATGGGTTGGGTTGGAAGCCCATTAGACACTGGAATGGGTTGGGTTGGAAGCCCATTAGGCACTGGAATGGGTTGGGTTGGAAGCCCATTAGACACTGGAATGGGTTGGGTTGGAAGCCCATTAGGCACTGGAATGGGTTGGGTTGGAAGCCCAATAGACACTGGAATGGGTTGGGTTGAAAGCCCATTAGGCACTGGAATGGGTTGGGTTGGAAGCCCATTAGACACTGGAATGGGTTGGGTTGGAAGCTCATTAGACACTGGAATGGGTTGGGTTGGATGCCCATGAGACACTGGAATGGGTTGGGTTGGAAGCCCATTAGACACTGGAATGGGTTGGGTTGGAAGCCCATTAGACACTGGAATGGGTTGGGTTGGATGCCCATTAGGCACTGGAATGAGTTGGGTTGGAAGCCCATTAGACACTGGAATGGGTTGGGTTGGAAGCCCATTAGACACTGGAATGGGTTGGGTTGGAAGCCCATTAGACACTGGAATGGGTTGGGTTGGAAGCCCATTAGACACTGGAATGGGTTGGGTTGGAAGCCCATTAGGCACTGGAATGGGTTGGGTTGGATGCCCATTAGACACTGGAATGGGTTGGGTTGGAAGCCCATTAGACACTGGAATGGGTTGGGTTGGAAGCCCATTAGACACTGGAATGGGTTGGGTTGGAAGCCCATTAGACACTGGAATGGGTTGGGTTGGAAGCCCATTAGGCACTGGAATGGGTTGGGTTGGAAGCCCATTAGACACTGGAATGGGTTGGGTTGGAAGCCCATTAGGCACTGGAATGGGTTGGGTTAGGTCACAGTCTGGACTTGATCTCAGTGGTCTATTCCAGCCTCAATAATTCTGTGAGCTTCAAGATCATCCAGGTCCAACACCCCTGCAGGGGCAGGGATACCTCCCAGTAGACCAGGTCCTGTCACTTGTTGGAGCCCCACCTGTCTCCAACCTCCTTTCAGGGAGTTGTAAATGGCAATGAGGTCCCCCCTCAGCCTCCTCTTCTGAAGGCTAAACAACCCCAGTTCCCTCAGCTCTTCCTCATAGGACTTGCATCCAAGGTGCTTCACCAGCTTTGCTGCCCTTCTCTGGACACACTCCAGCACCTCAGTGTCCTCCCTGGAGTGAGGGGCCCAAAACTGAACCCTGGATTCGAGGTGTGGCCTCGGCCATGCCAAGCAGAGGGGGATAATCACATCCCTGTCCTCACTGTCTTCCTCCCAGCCCAGTCCACTGGGCCCTAATAACCAATGAAATTAGCCTGAATTCAGTGAGTTCTCCTTATAGACCTGCAGAGTTCTTTGTTGCCTTTTCTTCTGCAAGCAACAAGCAGGTGTTTGGCAGGCACTGTGGTCATGGCAAGCCCAGCTCTCATCAAATGGCTTGGGTTGCAAGAGACCTTTTTAGCTCATCTAGCCCAAGCCTGCTGCACTCAGCAGGGACATCTGCAACTAGAGCAGGTTGCTCAGAGCCCCACACAACCTCACCTGGATAGTTTCCAGGGATGGGGCATCTACCACCTGTATGGGCAACCTGGGACAGAGTCTCAGCACCCTCAGTGTAACGAATTTCTTCCTTCTCTCCAGTCTGAATCTCCCTCTTTGAGTTTCAAACCATCACCCCTTGTCCTGTCACACCAGGCCCTGCTAAAGGCATTTTCCTCATCTTTCTTGCAGCCCCCTTAGTTTTCTTATTATGTAATCAACAATCAAACAACTTGAAGGGGACACTAAACCCACAACCCCAAAGAATTCCTCACTACCTGTATCAGAGACACAACCCTAGGGACAAACCAGTCCAACCAAAGGAGCCTTTCACATTAATCCAGTAACCAAATGTCCAAGTAGTTTCAGTCAGGGCTGGAAGGGACCACAAGGATCAGCTAGTTCCAACCCCCTGCCATGGGCAGGGGACACCCACACTACATCAGCTGGCCACAGCCTCATCCAGCCTGGGCTTAAACACCTCCAGGGATGGGGCCTCAACCACCTCCCTGGACAACCCATTCCAGGGCTTCACCACTCTCATGGGGAAGAACTTCCTCCTCACCTCCAGCCGAATCTCACCACCTCCAGCTTCATTCCATTCCCCTCGTCCTAGCACTAACTGATAGCCTGAGCAGTCCCTCCCCAGCCTTCTTGTAGGCCCCTTCAGGTACTGGAAGGCCACAATGAGGTCACCTCGGAGCCTTCTCTTCTCCAGACTGAACAGCCCCAGCTCCTTCAGCATGACCTCAGAGCAGAGCAGCTCCAGCCCTCTGCTCATCCTCGTGGCCCTTCTCTGGACACCTTCCAGCACCTCCAGATCCCTCTTGGAATAGGGGCTCCAGAATGATGAGGCAGTAGTAGCTATCAGTGAAATTTGGCTTTAATTGCCTCATGTTCATCAGACTAAATAATTATAGAATCATAGAATTGTCAGGGTTGGAAGAGACCTTAAGGAGCAGCCAGTTCCAACCCCCCTGCCATGGCCAGGGACACCTCACACCACAGCAGGTTGCTCACAGCCACAGCCAGCTGGCTGCAAACACCTCCAGGCAGGAGGCTTCCACCACCTCCCTGGGTAACCTGTGCCAGGCTTTCACCACCCTCATGGGGAACAACTTCTTCCTCACATCCAATCTCAATCTACCCATTGCTAGTTCTGTTCCATTCCCCC
>JAAWVA010001408.1:0-10236 GCA_015227895.2 Colaptes auratus
CACCTCCGGGCTGGGGACTCCACCACCTCCCTGGGCAGCTCAGCCCAGTGGCCAATTCCTCTGGCTGGGAAGAACTTTCTCCTCCCCTCCAGCCTCAACCTCCCCTGGCACAGCTTCAGACTGTGGCCTCTTGTTCTGCTGCTGGGGGCATGGGAGGAGAGACCAACCCCCCCCGGCTGCAACCTCCCTGCAGGGAGCTGGAGAGAGCAAGAAGGTCTCCCCTGAGCCTCCTCTGCTCCAGGCTGAGCAACCCCAGCTCCCTCAGCCTCTCCTCACAGGGCTGTGCCCCAGACCCCTCCCCAGCCCTGTGCCCCAGACCCCTCCCCAGCTCTGTTGCCCTTCTCTGGACACCTTCCAGCAGCTCAACCTCTTTCCTCACCTCAGCAGCCCAGAGCTGGACACAGCACTCCAGGGCTGGCCTCAGCAGTGCTGAGCACAGGGCACAAGGACTTTCCCTGCTCCTGCTGGCCACACTCTGCCTGCCCCAGGCCAGCTGCCCTTGGCCTTCTTGGCCCCCTGGGCACACTGCTGCCTCCTCTTCAGCTGCTCTCCCCCAGCACCCCCAGCTCCCTCTCTGCCTGGCTGCTCTCAGCCCCTCTGCCCCCAGCCAGATGCTGTCTGTTGGATGGTGTGCACAGGGGCACAGGCAGTGGCCTGGGCAGTGGGGTTGAGGCTCCCTCAGTAAGATTCCTGATGACATCTGTGTGGTGCTGGAAGGAAGGATCCATCCAGAGGGCCCCTGGACAGGCTGCAGGGCTGTGCCCAACCAGCTTCATGAAGGTCAACAAGGCTAAGTGCAAGGTCCTGAGCCTGGGTGAGGGCAATGCCAAGCAGAAATCGAGGCTGGATGAGAGAGGACAGAGCAGCCCTGTGGGGAGGACATGGGGTACTGTGTAATGGGAAGGTCAACAGCAGCTGTCAAGAGAAGGCCTCAGGCTGCCCCAGGGGAGATTCAGGTTGGACAGGAGAAGAAACTTCTGCCCTGCAAGGGCTCTGCAGGCCTGGCCCAGGCTGCCCAGGGAGGGGGCTGGATGCCCATCCCTGGAGGTGTTTCAGAGCTGTGGTGCTGAGGCCATGGCTCAGCCCCAGCCTGGGCAGAGGCAGGGAAGGGTTGGGCTGGGTGAGCCCCAGGGGGCATCTGGGAGTCTCTGATGTTTTCCGTGAAGCTGTAGGGCAGGCAGGGGCACAGCTTCCCCCAGCCTGTCCCCTCGGGAGGCCGCTCCTGCCTGCTGCCTCCTGAAGCGCTCTGGCAGTCCCCCGGCGCCTCCTGCTCAGCATTCCCCTCTGCTGCTCCTCCGCAGGAGGCTCCTGAGCAACGCCTGGCACTCGATGTTTATCAACGCCTCCCTCTGCCCGCGCAGCAGCAAGCATGAGGCACATATTTCATGAGGAAGTGGGTTTCCAGCTAACAGGGCAGCGTGAAAGCTGAGCCATAGATCAGCTCCGAGTGCCAAAAGGGAGAAGGCTTCGATTTATGGCCGGCGAGCCCCGGGCTGGGGGGAGCAGGAGGCTGCAGCCCGAGGTCCTGATTTAGCAGAGCACTCCAAGCTGTGCTTCAGAATCAAGTGTACACTTAGGGCCTGCTGAGCCTGAGGGGCAGGATGGTTCCCTGCCGTTAGCATGATTACAGAGCAGGTCTCCCGCGTAGGCGCCGCTCGGGTGCTGCGCCGCTGGGGTGCTGCGCTCGCAGCGCTGTTGGGGTGCTGCGCCGCTGGGGTGCTGTGCTGCTCGGGTGCTGCGCCGCTGGGGTGCTGCGCTCGCAGTGCTGTTCGGGTGCTGCGCCGCTGGGGTGCTGCGCCGCTGGGGTGCTGCGCTCGCAGCGCTGTTGGGGTGCTGCGCCGCTGGGGTGCTGCGCTCGCAGCGCTGTTGGGGTGCTGCGCCGCTGGGGTGCTGCGCTGCTCGGGTGCTCAGGTGCTGCGCCGCTCGGGTGCTGCGCTGCTCGGGTGCTGCGCTGCGCACCGCGCCGCCGGGGACAGCCTGGCTGCGGCCCCCCCGCACAGACCCTCCACACACCCAGGGCAAAAGGCAGCTCCCTCGCCGTCTGCTGGCCTGCACGCACCCCAGGGCAGCAGGAGACGGCTCGCAAGGACGCGGAGCAGGGGCTGAAAGCCCCGCCTGTAGTCAGGGGTTTATTGCCTGGTGTGACCCTGAGAGGCTGAGGAGAGCTTTGTGCCTTCTGGAGTGAGCAAACACTGAGGTCACACAAGGACCACGGCCACTGTGGGGCTTTTGACAAGGTAAAGAGTTCTTTCCCACAGGAAAAAAACCACAAACCTGCCTGGGAGTGTCACATTTCAGCCCCAGGCAGCTCTGTGTCAGCCGGGGGGGCTGCTGCACGGAGGCAGGGAGGGATCTGCAGGGCTGGGATCTCCTCAGCTGTTTGTCACAGCTGCTGGGACTGAAGGTGGGGAAGGCTGTGGGGGAAGTCTCTGACTAAATACAACAGCAACAGAAAATGTGAACCTGGATATGGAAACTAATGCTGGGATGCTGCATCCAGTATGGAGCCTCTGTGCCAGGAAGGCCCTGGAGGGGCTGGGAGGTGTCCAGAGCAGGGCCAGGAGGAGGAGCAGAGGGCTGGAGCTGCTCTGCTCTGAGCACAGGCTGAGAGAGTTGGGGCTGTGCAGGCTGCAGAGGAGAAGGCTCCCAGGAGAGCTTCTGGTGGCCTTGCAGGAGCTGCAGGGGGCTGCAAGCAAGCTGGGGAGGGACTTTGGAGGGGGTGAGGGAGGGAGAGGAGTGGGGGAGCTGGAGCTTGGCTGTGAGGAAGAAGTTGTTGGGCAGGAGGGTGGTGAGAGCCTGTCCCAGGCTGCCCAGGGAGGTGGTGGCAGCCTCCTGGCTGGAGGGGTTTGCAGCCAGGCTGGAGGTGGCTGTGAGCAAGCTGCTGTGGGGTGAGGGGTCCCTGCCCATGGCAGGGGCTGGGGCTGGCTCAGCCTTGGGGTCCCTTCCAGCCCTGGCAGTTCTATGGCTCTATGATTGTAAAGGACAGGAGCTGGAGTTCAAGAGGAGTCTGCCTGCTAACTGCAGAGACCAAACCAACCACTCCTGCCTCAGGAATAAACAGGGTTTGAGACAGCTGGAAGGGGAAACTGTAGAATCAGAAAGGTTTGGGTTGAAAGGGACCTTAAAGGCCTTCCAGTTCCAACCCCCCTTGTCCTGTCACCACAGGCCCTTACACAAAGTCCCTCTGCAGCTCTTCAGGTACAGGAAGGCTGCTCCGAGGTCTCCCTGGAGCCTTCTGTAGGCTGCACAGCCCCAGCTCTCTCAGTCTGTTCCCACAGGGGAGCTTCTGCAGCCTCTGATCACCTTCATGGCCTCCTCTGGACCCTCCCCAACAGCTTCAGGTCCTTCCTGCACTGGGGGCTGCAGAGCTGGCGGCAGTACTCCAGATGGGGGTCTCAGCAGAGCAGGGGGGCAGACTCCCCTCCCTCCACGTGCTGCCCAGGGCAGGGTTGGCTTTTGGGGCTGCAGTGCACTCGCCTGGCTCACGTCAAGGCCCTCATCCCCCAGCACCCCTGAGCCCTTCTCCCCAGTCTCATTTCCTAGCAGCTTCTCAGCAAGCACCGACACAAATCTGATGTGCAGTGACTGGGGCAGGGAATAACTCCCCAGCTCTACACAGTACCCAAGTGCAGCACAGCAAATGCCACTGAACACTGGACTTCAGCAAGGCAAGGAAGGCTGTGGGCAGCCTGCTCTTGTCAGCCAAGGCTCTGGGATGTGGGGCTCCTGAACAGGAGGCAGAGATGTGCTGAGGCCCAGGATTTAGCAGCAGAGTGGGAGAATGCTTGGACTCAAGGAACCTCAACAGCCTCTCCCAAAAGCATTCTGTGCTTCCATGGTCAGTGGGTGAAGGTAAACAGATAAAACAGAAGGGAAACATCCTGGAAGGTTTGGAAGGTTGGAAGGGGCCTCCAGAGCCCCTCCAGCCCAGCCCCCTGCCCTCAGCAGGGACATCCTCCCCTGCAGCAGCTTGCCCACAGCCCTCTCCAGCCTCCCCTGCAAGAGCTCCAGGCCTGGGGCCACAGCCACCTCCCTGGGCAACCTCTTGCAGCCTTCCAGCAGCCTCCTGGGCCACAACTTCTTCCTCACATCCAATCTCCATCTGCTCTGCTCTACTTCGAAGCCACTGCAGCAGCTTCCCACAGCAACCCCCCAAAAAGACACATTCCCCCCAGCTGCACAGCAGCAGCGAGGCCGAGGCACGGCAGCAGCGAGGCCGAGGCACGGCAGCAGTGAGGCCGAGGCACGGCAGCAGTGAGGCCGAGGCACGGCAGCAGTGAGGCCGAGGCACGGCAGCAGCGAGGCCGAGGCACGGCAGCAGTGAGGCTGAGGCACAGCAGCGGCGAGGCCGAGGCACAGCAGCAGCGAGGCTGAGGCACGGCAGCAGTGAGGCTGAGGCACAGCAGCGGCGAGGCCGAGGCACAGCAGCAGTGAGGCTGAGGCACAGCAGCGGCGAGGCCGAGGCACGGCAGCGGCGAGGCCGAGGCACGGCAGCGGCGAGGCCGAGGCACGGCAGCGGCGAGGCCGAGGCACGGCAGCGGCGAGGCCGAGGCACGGCAGCAGCGAGGCCGAGGCACAGCAGCAGCGAGGCCGAGGCACAGCAGCAGTGGGGCCGAGGCACAGCAGCAGCGAGGCCGAGGCACAGCAGCAGCGAGGCCGAGGCACAGCAGCAGCGAGGCCGAGGCACAGCAGCAGTGGGGCCGAGGCACAGCAGCAGCGAGGCCGAGGCACGGCAGCGGCGAGGCCGAGGCACAGCAGCAGTGCCAGGCAGGAGCAGCCCTGCAGCCATTCAGCTCTCTGCCATGCAAAGGTCTTCCCTGGGCTAGTTTCTGAGCTTCTTGCAGTAGGGAGCCCCAAAGTGAGACCAAGGCTCTCACAGCTGGTGGGATGTGCCTTCTGCCTGCTCCAGCTGCCCTAGGGGGGAATCATGCAGAGCCTTTGCACAGAGGCACAGCAGAGACATTCCTCCTGCAGCTGGGGGCCTGCCCCACCTCTAGCTCTTGCCCCCAGAGGAAGCCCCATGGGAGGCTTCACTTCAGGAAGGCTTTAGCAGCAGAGCAGCTCTGGGAAACCTCTAGGATGCTGCAGCTCTTGACACCTCCTCTCCCACTCTATCCCCCACAGCTGCTCTGATTTATAGGCCCAGTTTAGCCTCCTATGATTTAATAGGAAGGGTTTCCTTCTTCCTCTGTAATTTACTGCCAGCAGGTGCCTCAGCCACAGAGCCCACGTGCAGCCTGCTGGGGAAACAGCAATGGGAGCTGGATCCAGGCTGGGGCAGGGGACTCCTCCGCAGCAGAGCAGGAGATCCACAGGCCTCCAGACACCACAGAGCAGCAGCTCCTGCCACTGCTGCACTCCTGGCTGGGAGCAGCTCCTGGAGTCCTGGGAAGGCAAGAGCACATTTGGAGTTAGAGAGTCTGGCTGCTGCCAAGGGGTCACAGGGCAGCCCAGGAGCTGCAGGCCGCGGAAGGGGCATCAGGTGTAGGGTCACAGAACTGCTGTGGTTGGAGAAGCCCTTTGAGACCACCCAGCCCAACCCTGCTCTGCCTCTGCCCAGGCTGGGGCTGAGCCATGGCCTCAGCACCACAGCTCTGCCTCCCTGAAGCCCCTCCAGGGATGGGCATCCAGCCCCCTCCCTGGGCAGCCTGGGCCAGGCCTGCAGAGCCCTTGCAGGGCAGAAGTTTCTTCTCCTCTCCAAGCTGAGCCTCCCCTGGGGCAGCCTGAGGCCATTGCCTCTCCTCCTGGCCCTTGGTGCTGGGGAGCAGAGCCCAACCCCCCCTGGCTGCAGCCTCCTCTCAGGGAGCTGCAGAGAGCAAGGAGGTCTCCCTCAGCCTCCTCTGCTCCACACTCAGCACCCCCAGCTCCCTCAGCTGCTCCTCCCCAGCCCTCTTCCCCACACCCTTCCCCACCTTTATTGCCCTTCCCTGGGCATACTCAGGGAATGACAGAGTCACAGAGTGCTCTGGGCTGGAAGGGAGCTCCAAAGCTCCTCCAGTCCAATCCCCTGCAGGCAGCAGGGACATCCTCCACTGGAACAGCTTGCCCACAGCCCTCTCCAGCCTCACCTGGAATGTCTCCAGGCATGGGGCCACAACCACCTCCCTGGGCAACCTGTTCCAGTGCTTCTGCTGCAGAGAGGCCAAGGCAGGCTCCAAGGCTGCTGAAGGCACTGCAGCACTGCCTGGGGAGGAGAGGCTGAGAGCCCTGGGGGTGCTGAGTGTGCAGAGGAGAAGGCTGAGAGGCAGCTGCTCAATGGCTCTCAAGAGCTGAGGGCTGGGGGGCAGGAAGGGAGGCCCAGGGACAGCCTCTGCTCACTCTGCCCTGGCACAGGCCAAGGGGCAAGGGCTGGAAAGTGCAGCCCAGGAGGTTGCAGCTCAGCAGCAGGAGGAACTTCTTGCCTGGGAGGCTGCCAGAGGCCTGGAGCAGGCTGCCCAGAGAGGTTGTGGAGTCTCCTGGTGTGGAGCCTCTGCAGCCCTGGCTGGCTGTGCTCCTGTGTGCCCTGGGCTGCATCCTCTGCCCCTGCTCTGGCAGGGGGCTGGAAGCTCTCCCAGAGGCCCCTTCCAAGCCCTAGCATCCTGGGAGCTGTGATGCTGTAAAGCTACAGTGATCATTATTAGATTAATTAGATTGTTAGCTAAGGTAATTACAGACTGTGCTGATGCTGGCAGGCAACCAGCACCAGAACAAGAGGACACAGTCTCAGGCTGCACCAGGGGAGGTTTAGGCTGGAGGTTAGGAAGAAGTTCTGCACAGAGAGAGTGATTGCCCATTGGGATGTGCTGCCCAGGGAGGTGGTGGAGTCACCTTCATTGGAGGTGTTCAGGAGGAGACTTGATAGGGTGCTTGGTGCCATGGGTTAGCTGTTTAGGTGGGTTGTATTGTATTGTATTGTATTGTATTTAGGTGGGTTGGATTGGTTGATGGGTTGGGAAGGAGCAGGGGTGCTGGCATCTGCACTAGGGCAAAGCTCTCAACTCCTGAGATAAATGCCTCTGACTTGGGAACCAACAGCAGAACAAGAGGCCACAGTCTGAAGCTGTGCCAGGGGAAGTTGAGGCTGGAGGGGAGGAGAAAGTTCTTGCCAGCCAGAGGAATTGGCCACTGGGCTGAGCTGCCCAGGGAGGTGGTGGAGTCACCATGCCTGGAGGTGTTCAGGAGGAGACTTGGTGGGGTGCTTGGTGCCAGGGTTGAGTTGATTAGGTGGTGTTGGACATGATGATCTTGAAGGTCTCTTCCAACCTGGTTTATCCTACCCTACCCTACCCTACCCTACCCTACCCTACCCTACCCTACCCTACCCTACCCGCTGTTCTCCTGACTCCTGTCTCCGTGTCCCAGCCCCGAGCTGCGCTGCTCTTGCCCTGGGCTGGGCGCTGGGGGCGCCGGCAGCGCCGCCCCCCCGGGGCCCTGCCCGAATCGCGGCCGCCCCCGGGCCGAGCCCGGGCTGCTCGGGCTGCCGATGCGCGGCGGCCGGGGCCGAGCGGGGCCCCGGCTTGGACAAACCTGCCAGGGAGAGCCGGCTGGCAGCTCCGTTACCGGGGGTGACAGATTGTGAGGTAGGGAGAGTAATTCAGACTATTACCCAGGTGAAGGCATGAAAGCCGGGTGATATATGAAGACCACTTAAATTCATTGTATCTTGTACATCACATCTTTGATAGATTATAGCTGCGGCATTAAAATGGAAATGGTTTCTCTGAGGCCTGACAGGGGCTGGGGTGACCCCCGACCTCCCTCTGAGGAATGTGACTGACCGAATTATCAGTTAAGAGAAAAATCTATGGGGAATAGACTCTCCGTGATGGAGAATCCACCATGCATATATCTGCCGGGCTGGGCTTTTTTTTCCCCTTCACCTTTCGCGGTGATTGAAAGCTGCGCAGCCCCAGCCTCTCCCCCGCCCCAGCCTGCTCCCCTCCTGCCGCCCCCGCCCCGGCCCGGCCCCGGCTCTGCCCCGCTCCCCGGCCGCTCCCCTCCTGCCGCCCCCCGGCCCCGGCTCTGCCCCGCTCCCCGGCCGCTCCCCTCCTGCCGCCCCCGGCCCCGGCCCGGCCCCGGCTCTGCCCCGCTCCCCGGCCGCTCCCCTCCTGCCGCCCCCCGGCCCCGGCTCTGCCCCGCTCCCCGGCCGCTCCCCTCCTGCCGCCCCCCGGCCCCGGCTCTGCCCCGCTCTCCGGCCGCTCCCAGCCTGCCGCCCCCCGGCCCCGGCTCTGCCCCGCTCCCCGGCCGCTCCCAGCCTGCCGCGCCGCGGCTCCAGATCACCCTGCCCCCCCCCGCCCCGTATTGATTGAGAAGTTGTTATTCGAGATAGTCGCTGTGCCGGCGCGCTGCTGCTGATTGAATCTGGAGAGCGCGTAACCGCGGGGCGCGCCGCCGTGCCCGGCAGCAGCTGGCTCCCGCGCCGCGCCGCCGGCGCCGCTCCCAGGCGTCCCCCTGGCAGTCGTGCGCTCCCTTCCCCTCTGCCCAGCGAGCGCTTTCCCTGTCTGAGGGAGCGCCGAGCGGGAGGCAAGGCGGCGCGCGGACGGGGAGCTCGCGCCGGGAGGGGGAGGGCAGGAAAAGTTCCCCTGGAATTCCCTCAACTCCGCCCGGCCCCCCCTGCCCTCCCCCTGCATCTGTCAGGAGGAAAAACAGAGCCCTTGTTCTCATCAGATTGTTTTTACCAATGACCTGACACCACCATCTATAATTAATTACATCATTTACATTAGACTATTGACTAAACAAATACATAAATCATAGGCAGAGTCAATAGAGGCAGACACATTTAATCATGTTCTAAATAATGATTACTGCTCCCATAATGCAATAATTATTTTCAGCAGCTGACTTGAATTAATCTTCTGTCAAAGTGCCATCGGGGGAAAGAAAACCCAAACCAAACACAAAAACACCCAGCGAGGGCAGCAGGCCGAGGATGGAGGTGATGGAGGAGCTGTCTAGGCCTCCTCCTTCGCTCTCCCCTCTCCCTGCCTGCCTCTGCCTTCCACAAGGGCTGTGGGCAAAGGTTCAGCACTGCCCCCTGCTCCTGCCCCGCTCCCTGCTCCTGCCCCCGCTCCCTGCCCCTCCTCCTGTCCCTGCTCCTGCCCCAGCTCCCTGCCCCCTCCTCCTGCTCCCTGCTCCTGCCCCCTGCACCTGCCCCCTGCACCTGCCCCCTGCACCTGCCCCCTCCTCCTGCCCCAGCTCCCTGCCCCCCCTCCTCCTGCCCCTGCTCCTGCCCCCGCCCCCCTGCTCTGCCCCTCCTGCCCCCTGCTCCTGCCCCCTGCTCCTGCCCCCGCTCCCTGCTCCTGCCCCCGGTCCCTGCCCCCTCCTCCTGTCCCCTGCTCCTGCCCCCTGCTCCAGCCCCCTGCTCCTGCCCCCACTCCCTGCTCCTGCCCCCTCCTCCTGTCCCCTGCTCCTGCCTCCTCAACCGGTCACACTGCCCCAGCTCCCTGCCCCCTCCTCCTGCCCCCTGCTCCTGCCTCCTGCACCTGCCCCCGCTCCCTCCTCCTGCCCCCTCCTCCTGCCCCCTCCTCCTGCTCCCTCCACGCTGAGCCCCCCTGGGGGCTGAGCTCAGCCCCAGCCCAACTGCCACATGCCAGGGGGTCAACCTCCCTCCACGCAGCAAGGGCAGGGAGTGGGTGCAGAGAAGGCCATGCTGGGGCACCCCTCCTGTGGGGCCAGGCCGAGGGAGCTGGGGCTGCTCAGCCTGGAGGAGAGAAGGCTGCAGGCAGAGCTCAGAGCTGCAGTTCAGCCTCTGCAGGGCAGCTGCAGGCAGGCTGGGCAGGGGCTGCTCAGAAGGGGCTGTGGGGACAGGAGGAGGAGCAAGGGGGTGGAACTGGAGCAGATGAGGTTTAGGTTGCACACCAGGAGGAAGTTCTGCACCATGAGGCTGGTGACATTCTGGAAGATGTTGGGCAGAGAGGTGGTGGAGGCCCAGCCCCTGGAGACATTCCCGGGCAAACTCGATGTGGCCCTGGGCAGCCTGCTCTGGTTGGGGATGACCTTGGGCAAGATAGAATCATAGAATCAACCAGGCTGGAAAAGACCTCAGAGCTCATCCAGCCCAACCTGTCACCCAGCCCCTCCTGACAGCTAACCCATGGCTCCAAGGGCCACATCCAGTCCCCTCAGGCACACCTCCAGGGCTGGGGACTGCACACCTCCCTGGGCAGCTCATCCCAGTGGCCAATTCCTCTCTCTGTGGCATTTCAAACGGAATTAACCAGGTTGGAAAAGCCCAAGATGACCTTTGAGGGTCCC
>JAAWVA010001409.1:0-10224 GCA_015227895.2 Colaptes auratus
CTCTGCCCCTGCTCCAGCTCCAAACCCTTGCCCCTGGGCCTAGCCCCACAGCCCCTGCTGAGCAGTCCCTCCCCAGCCTGCCTGCAGCTGCCCTGCAGCTCCTCAGCTGCAGCTCTGAGCTCTGCCTGCAGCCTTCTCTCCTGCAGGCTGCACAGCCCCAGCTCTCCCAGCCTGGCCCCAGGGCAGAGGTTCTGCAGCCCTCTGCTCATCTCTGTGGCCTCCTCTGGACCTCCCCAGCCTGGCCCCAGGGCAGAGGTCCTGCAGCCCTCTGCTCATCTCTGTGGCCTCCTCTGGACCTCCCCACCCTGGTCCCAGGGCAGAGGTCCTGCAGCCCTCTGCTCTTCTCTGTGGCCTCCTCTGGACCTCCCCAGCCTGGTCCCAGGGCAGAGGTCCTGCAGCCCTCTGCTCTTCTCTGTGGCCTCCTCTGGACCTCCCCAGCCTGGACCACCGCCTGGTGTGCAGGGCGGGGGGGGGGGGGCAGAGCTTGCTGTGTCTCTGGAGGAGGGGGGCTGTCAGGGGCAGTGCTGTGGGGGCAGGGGCTGGAGGCTGTGTCCCCCCCGTGTGCAGGGAAGCAGGGCAAGGACCACGGGCAGGAGAACGCGAGGCGGATCCGGGAGCTGCAGCGGCGCTGCCAGGAGCGGCAGCGGGCCCGGGGGCAGAGCCAGCCCAGCCCTGGCACAGCCCTCTGCAAACCCCAGAGCTACGAGAAGGTGCAGTCCAAGGTGAAGGCCAAGCTGCAGGTTGGTAGCCAAGGCGCTGAGGAACCCCCCTGGCCTGGCAGAGGGGGCAGGCCCCGGGGGGTGCTGCGGGTGCGGGAGGCCCAGGGCTGGGAAGGGCTCTGGAGGCAACTCGGTGCTGGAGCGGCGTGCAGGGGGGCAGAGGGGGGGCAGAGAAGCAGAGAAGCAGAGAAGCAGAGGCCAGGCTGGAAAAGCCCTCATAGAGCACCCAGCACCTCCTGACAGCTCAACCATGGCACCAAGGGCCTCATCCAGGCTCTTCCTGAGCACCTCCAGGGGTGGGGACTCCACCACCTCCCTGGGCAGCACAGCCCAAGGGCCAATCTCTCTTGCTGGGAAGAACTTTCTCCTCCCCTCCAGCCTGAACCTCCCCTGGCACAGCTTGAGACTGTGGCCTCTTGTTCTGGGGCTGGGGGCCTGGCAGAAGAGACCAACCCCCACCTGGCTACAGCCTCCCTGCAGGCAGTTGGAGAGAGCAAGAAGGTCTCCCCTGAGCCTCCTCTGCTGCAGGCTAAGCAAGCCCAGCTCCCTCAGCCTCTCCTCCCAGGGCTGTGCCCCAGACCCCTCCCCAGCTCTGTTGCCCTTCTCTGGACACCTTCCAGCAGCTCAACAGCTTTCCTGACCTGAGGAGCCCAGAGCTGGACACAGGGCTCAAGGGGTGGCCTCAGCAGTGCTGAGCACAGGGCAGGATGAGCTCCCTGCTCCTGCTGGCCACACGGCTCCTGCTGCAGGCCAGGATGCCCTTGGCCTCCTTGGCCCCCTGGGCACACTGCTGGCTCCTGTTCAGCTGCTCTCCACCACTGCCCCCAGCTCCCTCTCTGCCTGGCTGCTCTCAGCCCCTCTGCCCCCAGCCTGCAGCACTGCCTGGGCAGGGGGCTCAGTGCTGGGCAGGGGGCTCAGTGCTGGGCAGGGGGCTCAGAGCTGGGCAGGGGGGCTCAGAGCTGGGCAGGGGGCTCAGAGCTGGGCAGGGGGCTCAGTGCTGGGCAGGGGCTCAGAGCTGGGCAGGGGGCTCAGTGCTGGGCAGGGGGCTCAGAGCTGGGCAGGTGGGTTAATTGCTGGGCAGGGGGCTCAGTGCTGGGCAGGTGGGTTAATTGCTGGGCAGGGGGCGCTGTTCTCTGGGCAGGGGGCTCAGTGCTGGGCGGGGGGCTCAGACCTGGGCAGGGGGCTCAGTGCTGGGCAGGGGGCGCTGTTCTCTGGGCAGGGGGCTCAGTGCTGGGCGGGGGGCTCAGACCTGGGCAGGGGGCTCAGTGCTGGGCAGGTGGGTTAATTGCTGGGCAGGGGGCTCAGTGCTGGGCAGGGGGCTCAGAGCTGGGCAGGGGGCTCAGTGCTGGGCAGGGGGCGCTGTTCTCTGGGCAGGGGGCTGTGCTGCAGCTGCCCTCCGCCGCTGCCTCTCTTGCCCCTGCCAGGAGCGCTGCCCGCCCCCCAGGCCCGAGGCTCAGCGCTTCCTGAGGGCCTATTCCGGCTGCGGCCCTGGCACCAGGCCCTGCAGGTCGCTGTCCCCAGCTGCTGCCAGCGCCGAGCCAGCAGCGGGCACGGAGCCTGCCGACACCCAGGTGAGCTGCCCCTGACTGCCCCTGTGCCAGGGCTGCCTGGCACCGCTGCCTGCCTCCTGCTTTGCCCTCTGCCTGCCCTCTAGCCCTGGGGCAGATGTGCTGCCTGAGCAGCAGGGTGTGGGCATGGCTGAAGGGGGAAGGGGCAGAGCCTTGGTCCCTGGGGTGGGACCCAGGGATTGCCACTGCCACCCCCTGCTGCACATGGAGAGAGGGCTCCCTTTGAAGATGCCAACTCCTCCTTGCTCTGCCACTGGAGTCCACCCTGCTCCTCCCAGCAGGTCTTGGGGGTTTGGACAGCAGAGGAGCTGTGGCTCCTGGGCACTGCACACCAGGCTGGGAGCTGGGCTTCAATCCCTGCTGGCAGCTGGCACCTCTCAGGCAGCCTGCCAGGTGCCAGCCAGCTCCATGCCTTGAGTCTCCCTTGCTTGGCCACTGTGGTCTGCTGGCTGCTTCCACAGCGCTGTGGAGTAACTGAATGGAGCCAGGGTGGGTGCTCCTAAGGAGGAGAACCTGAACCCCACCTCCAGTGCCCTTCTGGACCTCAGGAGGTTCAGCAAGGCCAAGGGCAAGGTCCTGCAGCTGGCTGAGGGCAGTGCCAGGCACTGCTAGAGGCTGGGCAGGGACTGGCTGGAGAGCAGCCCCAAAGGAAAGGCCTTGGGGGTGCTGGGGGAGGAGAAGCTCAGCAGCAGCCAGCAGGGAGCTCTGGCAGCCCAGAGAGCCAAGCAGAGCCTGGGCTGCAGCAGCAGCAGTGTGGCCAGCAGGGCCAGGGAGGGGATTCTGCCTCTCTGCTCCACTCTGCTGAGCCCACAGCTGCAGCTCTGTGCCCAGCTCTGCAGCCTCTGTGCCAGGAAGGCTCTGGAGGGGCTGGGAGGGGTCCAGAGCAGGGCCAGGAGGCTGAGCAGAGGGCTGGAGCTGCTCTGCTCTGAGCACAGCCTGAGAGAGTTGGGGTGGTGCAGGCTGGAGAGGAGAAGGCTGCAGGGAGAGCTTCTGGTGGCCTCCCAGGGGCTGCAGGGGGCTGCAGGAAAGCTGGGGAGGGGCTTTGGAGGGGGTGAGGGAGGGAGAGGCCTGGGGGGCTGGAGCCAAAGGAGAAGTGGGGAGCTTGAGCTTGGCTGTGAGGAAGAAGTTGTTGGGCAGGAGGGTGGTGAGAGCCTGTGCCAGGCTGCCCAGGGAGGTGGTGGCAGCCTCCTGCTGCTGGCTGGAGGTGTTTGCAGCCAGGCTGGAGGTGGCTGTGAGCAACCTGCCCTGGTGGGAGGTGTCCCTGCCCAGGGCAGGGGCTTGGAGCTGGCTGAGCCCTGAGCTCCCTTCCAGCCCTGCAGCCCTGGGGCTCTGCCCTGTCTGAGGCTGACTGCGGTCAGTGCCCCTCTGGGCAGCTCAGCTCCTGCTCTGCCAGCAGCTCTGGAGCTGAGCTGCTGAGGGCCTGACCACAGCTTTCCCTGCCCATGGGGTCTGTGCCCAGCCTGCTTCTCTCTGCCCTGCAGCTTTGAGGGCACCCTGGGGTCACCTCAGCAAGGCCATTTGGAGGCCTGGTGCTTGGTGCCCAGAGCCCCTGGGCTGGGGCCGTGCCCCTGGCACCCCTGCAGCCTGCTGCTGCTCTGCTCTGTGCCCTCTGGGGCCCGGTGCCACAGCAGGGCTGTGCCCTTTGCCCCTTGCAGCGGCGTGGGGGGGGCAGCAGCATCGACTTCATCAGGCACAACGCCCTCAGTGCCAAGCGGGCACCGCCGCGGCGCTCCCCCTCCCTGCAGGCCCTGGCAGAGCTGCTGGAGCAGAGGCAGCAGCAGCAGGAGGACTACAACAGGCAGCAGAAGGGCCACGTGCCCCAGTAGTAAGTATGGCCCCAGACTGGCCCCTGGCACCGTGCCCCCTGCCCTTCACCAGCTTCTGTGCAGAGGGACTGAGGAGCCAGGGGCAGGGGCACCAGCAGTGGTGATCAGCTATGGCCTGGGGCACCAGGGAAGGGCTTGGGGTGGAAAAGCCTCCCCAGGATCCTCCAGCCCAGCACCAACCCAACCCCAACCCTGGCCACCAGCCCCTGGCCCCAGCTGCCATGGCCACAGGGCTCTGCGACCCCTCCAGCCAGGGGCACTCCACCACCTCCCTGGGCAGCCTCTGCCAGGCCCTCACCACTCTGGCACCAAAGGAATTGTTCCTCCTCTCCAACCTCAGCCTCCCCTGGCACAGCTCCAGCCCAGTTCCTCTCCTGCTGTGCCCTGAGCCTGGGGAGCAGAGCCCAAGCCCCAGCTGGCTGCAGCCTCCTCTCAGGGAGCTGCAGAGAGCAAGGAGGTCTCCCTCAGCCTCCTCTGCTCCAGCCCAAACCCCCCCAGGGCCCTCAGCTGCTCCTCCCCAGCCCTCTTCTCCAGACCCTTCCCCAGCTGTCCTGACCCCAATCAACCCCTCCTGGTTCCTGGCCTTGAGGAGCATCCCATGGGCAGTGAGGGCTCACAGAGGGTTCTGCCCTCTCCTGCCTTGCTGGCCTGCAGTGCTGCTGGCATGGGCATGCTCTCAGCTCTCTGCTGCTGCCCCCTGGGCCAGCCCTGCTCCAGGCCACAGAGCTGCAGTGCCAAGAGCTCTGGGTTGGGAGCATTTGCTCTGCCTTGCAAGGCTGCATCCTGCCTTGGACTGGGAGCCTGAGGGACATCCAACCGAGGAGGTGCATTCAGGAGCCCTGGCTTGAACCTGGAGCAGGGCAGAGGGAGGTTGGAGCTGAGGAGGAAGCTGTGCAGAGGGAGGCTGGGGAGAGCCTGGCCCAGGCTGCCCAGGGAGGTGGTGGAGGCTCCATCCCTGCAGCCCTTCCAGCTCAGCCTGGCTGTGTCCCTGGGCAGCCTGCTGCAGCTGGAGCTGTCCCTGCTGCCTGCAGGGGGTTGGATGAGGTGACCTTGGAGGCTCCCTGCCAGCCCAGTGCCAGCTGTGATGTATGGCAGCACCTGCCCTGCTCCTGGTGCTAAGGCAGAACCTGCCCTGGCACTGCCTGCTTAGCTTGGCTCTTGCCCTGCCACCACAGATCTGGAGGGAAGGATCCATCCAGAGGGACCTGGGCAGGCTGGAGGGAAGGATCCATCCAGAGGGACCTGGGCAGGCTGGAGGGAAGGATCCATCCAGAGGGACCTGGGCAGGCTGGAGGGAAGGATCCATCCAGAGGGACCTGGGCAGGCTGGAGGGAAGGATCCATCCAGAGAGTCCTGGGCAGGCTGGGGGGAAGGATCCATCCAGAGGGACCTGGGCAGGCTGCAGAGCTGGGCCCTCAGGAGGTTCAGCAAGGCCAAGGGCAAGGTCCTGCAGCTGGCTGAGGACAGTGCCAGGCACTGCTAGAGGCTGGGCAGGGGCTGGCTGGAGAGCAGCCCTGCAGGAGAGGCCTTGGGGGTGCTGGTCATGGACCCAGCTCTGCAGCCTGTCCAGGTGCCTCTGGATGGATCCTTCCCTCCAGCTTGGTGTCAGCCACCCCACACAGCTTGGTGCTGAGGGTGCCACAATGCCACTCTCCCTGGCAGCAACACAGGACTGTGCCCCCCAGGCCCTGCTGCTCCCTCCCAGCCCTGCTGCTCCCTCCCAGCCCTGCAGCTCCCTCCCAGCCCTGCTGCTCCCTCCCACCCCAGCTCAGCCTGGCTGTGTCCCTGGGCAGCCTGCTGCAGCTGGAGCTGTCCCTGCTGCCTGCAGGGCTTGGCCAGGATGCCCTTGGAGGCTCCCTGCGCCCAGTGCCAGCTGTGGGGCTGTGCTTGGGTTGCTGTGACCCTGTCCTGGGGCTGAGCACGGTGCCAGGGCTTTGGCTCTGTGCTGTGCCTGCTGCTCCCTGGCTCTCAGCTGCTCTGTCCAACTTCATCCCATCCCTGGCCCACAGCTGGTTTTGAGAGGCCTCTGTGGCCTGGGCCCGAAGCAGGGAGCAGAAGGCTTTGTCTCTGGGGACCTGGTGCTGGCCTTGGGCATCTCTCCAGTGCCCGCGGGGCGCAGCCCTGCCTGGCCAGGGCCTGTGCCAGCTGGGGGCCCCCTGTGCTCCTCGGGCCACGACCTGGAGCCCAGCAGGGTTGGAAGGGGTCGATCTGCTGCCTGCCTGGGTGCCCCTGGGGCCAGGTGTGCTGAGGTGCTGTGCTCTGCCCTGGCAGCCTGCTGCAGAGGAAGGAGCTGTGGCGCCGGCAGCGAGAGGAGCAGCTGAGCAGGCTGCCAGACCCGGAGGCGCCGGCTGGGCACAGCAGGATGCCCGAGGGGCAGCGCCTGGAGACCCTCAGCAGCCTCAAGCAGAGTAAGAGGAAGAGAAAGAGGACCTGCAGCTGAGGGGGAAGAGGCCTCCCAGCCAGAAGCAAGGGGGGAGGAGGGCTCCGGGGCACAGATCGCTGGAGTGAGGCCGGGAGGGGAGCTGGGTGCCCAGGCTGGTGGCACCTGCAGGGCACAGGGCTGGCTCTCTGCTGCAGCCTTCTCCACTGGCCCTGCTGTCAGAGTTGCTCTTGAAATGAGAGAAAAGTTTGGGGTGGAAGAGACCTTCAGAGGTCTCCATTCCAGCCTTTGGTTCTTCCAAGCTGGAGCAGGTTGCTCAGGTCCTGCTGCAGCTGCAGCAGTTCTCACCCCACCCCCCCCTGCCGTGGGCAGGGGCACCTCCAGCTCCAGCAGGGTGCTGCAAGCTCCCTCAGTGTGTGTGTGCAGCTGCCAGTGGGCACAGCAGGGCATGGGCAGGGCAGTCCTGCTCCAGCTGAGCTGGGAGGAGGAGGAGGAGAAGGAGGAGAAGGAGGAGGAGGAAGGGAATCCTGAGTCCTTCCTCACTGAGGAGGAGGTCAGAGCCTCAGCTCAGGGGGGGTCCCATGGGTGGACAACTCAGTGGATACAGAACTGGCTTGGGGGCTGCAGCCAACGGGGGGCTGCCCATGGGCCCATGGCCACGTGGAGGCCAGGGATCAGTGGAGCCCCTGAGGGATCAGCACTGGCACCAGGCTTGGCTGACAGCTTTGGGGGTGCCCTGGAGAGGGGCACTGAGTGCAGCCTCAGCAGGATTGCTGATGACACCAAGCTGTGTGGTGCTGCTGACAGCCTGGAGGGAAGGATCCATCCAGAGGGAGCTGGGCAGGCTGGGGGGAAGGATCCATCCAGAGGGAGCTGGGCAGGCTGGAGGGAAGGATCCATCCAGAGGGAGCTGGGCAGGCTGGAGGGAAGGATCCATCCAGAGGGAGCTGGCAGGCTGGGGGGAAGGGATCCATCCAGAGGGACCTGGGCAGGCTGGGGGGAAGGATCCATCCAGAGGGAGCTGGGCAGGCTGGAGGGAAGGATCCATCCAGAGGCACCTGGGCAGGCTGGGGGGAAGGATCCATCCAGAGGGACCTGGGCAGGCTGCAGAGCTGGGCCCAGGACAACCTCAGGAGGTTCAGCAAGGCCAAGGGCAAGGTTGCAGCTGGCTGAGGGCAGTGCCAGGCACTGCTAGAGGCTGGGCAGGAGCTGGCTGGAGAGCAGCCCCAAAGGAAAGGCCTTGGGGGTGCTGGGGGAGGAGAAGCTCAGCAGCAGCCAGCAGGAGCTCTGGCAGCCCGAGATCCAAGCGAGCCTGGGCTGCGCAGCAGCAGTGTGGCCAGCAGGGCCAGGGAGGGGATTCTGCCTCTCTGCTCCACTCTGCTGAAGCCCACAGCTGCAGCTCTGTGCCCAGCTCTGCAGGCTCTGTGCCAGGAAGGCTGTGGAGGGGCTGGGAGGGGTCCGGCAGCAGGGCCGGAGGCTGAGAGGGGTTGGAGGCTCTGCTCTGAGCACAGCCTGAGAGAGTTGGGGCTGTGCAGCTGGAGAGGAGAAGGCTGCAGGAGAGCTTCTGGTGGCCTCCCAGGGTCGCAGGGGGCTGCAGGAAAGCTGGGGAGGGACTTTGGAGGGGGTGAGGGAGGGAGAGGCCTGGGGGGCTGGAGCCAAAGGAGAAGTGGGGAGCTGGAGCTTGGCTGTGAGGAAGAAGTTGTTGGGCAGGAGGGTGGTGAGAGCCTGTCCCAGGCTGCCCAGGGAGGTGGTGGAGCCTCCTGCTGCGGCTGGAGGTGTTTGCAGCCAGGCTGGGGTGGCTGTGAGCAACCTGCCCTGGTGGGAGGTGTCCCTGCCCAGGGCAGGGGCTTGGAGCTGGCTGAGCCTTGGGCTCCCTGCCAGCCCTGGCAGCTCTGGGGCTCTGTGGTGTCTCTCCTCTGCCCCCTCACACGAGTTGCTTTGCCTTGGTCCTGCAGGCCAGGAGCAGCTGCTGAGGGAGCTGCTGCTGCTGCCAGTGAGTGCAGACAGCCTCAGCATGCAGAAGAGGAGGCTGGAGCTGGAGAGGAAGCTCTCCCAGCTGGAGGAGGCCATCAAGATCTTCTCCAGGCCCAAGGTCTTCATCAAGCTGGACTCCTGAGCTGCTGGGGCTGGCTGTGCTGCGAGCCCTGCAGGAGCAGCTGCTGGGGAGGGACAATCAGCACTTCGGGAGGGCAGGAGGAAGAGGAGGAGGGGAGGGCAGGGCCCCGGGCCCACAGCGGTGCAGCCGCGGTGCCCAGCATGCAGGCAGCGTGCCCAGAGCCGTGCCCTGGGCACAGGGAGGGGAGGGAGCTGCTCTCCTGGCCTCTGCTCTGCTTGGCTCTGCTGCTTGGCTCCTCAGGGGGCAGCTCTCTGCTCTGTGCCCGTGGGCACCGCTTGTACACCTTCCTAACACTCGGCAGGAGGTCTCCTGTGCTGCTGTCTGTGGTTTCCTCTGCCCCCCGCCTGCCCCTCAGCTGGGCCCTGCCCCTGGCTCACCCTGGCACCTGCAGGCTGTGCCCTGCTCCTGGGCACGGAGCTGAGCTGCCCACCCCCTGCCTTGGCACCCTCTGACCAGCCTGGGGACAACCCAGAGGGGCAGAGCTTGAGTCCTCCCTGGCCAGGGCAGGGCTGGGCTGGTTGCAGGGGCTGCTCAGAGGAGGCTTTGTTGGTCTCCCGGGGCAGGGGATGGGATGGTTGGAGGTTGGAGGCAACCTGGGAGATCATCCAGTTCCAACCCCCCCTGCCCTGGGCAGGGGCACCTCCAGCTCCAGCAGGGTGCTGCAAGCTCCCTCAGTGTGTGTGTGCTGCTGCCAGTGGGCACAGCAGGGCCTGGGCAGGGCAGTCCTGCTCCAGCTGAGCTGGGAGGAGGAGGAGGAGAAGGAGGAGGAGGAGGAGGGGAATCCCGAGTCCTTCCTCACTGAGGAGGAGGTCAGAGCCTCAGCTCAGGGGGGGTCCCATTGGTGGGACAACTCAGTGGACAGAACTGGGCTTGGGGGCTGCAGCCAACGGGGGGCTGCCCATGGGCCCATGGCCACGTGGAGGCCAGGGAGCAGTGGAGCCCCTGAGGGATCAGCACTGGCACCAGGCTTGGCTGGCAGCTTTGGGGGTGCCCTGGAGAGGGGCACTGAGTGCAGCCTCAGCAGGATTGCTGATGACACCAAGCTGTGAGGTGCTGCTGACAGCCTGGAGGGAAGGATCCATCCAGAGGGAGCTGGGCAGGCTGGAGGGAAGGATCCATCCAGAGGGAGCTGGGCAGGCTGGAGGGAAGGATCCATCCAGAGGGAGCTGGGCAGGCTGGGGGAAGGATCCATCCAGAGGGAGCTGGGCAGGCTGGAGGGAAGGATCCATCCAGAGGGAGCTGGGCAGGCTGCAGAGCTGGGCCCTCAGGAGGTTCAAGAAGGCCAAGGGCAAGGTCCTGTAGCTGGCTCAGGGCAATGCCAGGGCCTGGGCAGCACTGGTGGGCAGCAGCAGGTGCCAGCAGCACAGGTGGGCAGCAGGCAGGTGGAGAGCTGCAGGTCCTGCTGCTGCTGCCTGCAGAAGCCCGAGGGGGGCAGGGAGGCCTCGCAGGTGCCCAGGTGCTGGGAGGGGGTGGTGGGCACCGAGCTCTGCCAGAGCTCAGGCGGGCAGGGCAGGGCTGGGCAGAGGCCCTGTGCAGCTCAGCTCTGCCTCCTCCCCTCCAGAGCCCCCTGCAGGGCTCCTGCTGTGGGGCACGGAAGGCTGGAAGCTGGCAGGGA
>JAAWVA010000141.1:0-47379 GCA_015227895.2 Colaptes auratus
AAAAATCCTGCCAAGTGTCTTGTGTGCATTTGGGATTGAGTATTTCACTGTCCACCTATTTGCCTTTGTTTATGTGTTTTAGAAGATGACAAACATCTGTACCAGAACACTGGCTAAAGTTACCAGACTTTCCCATCATTAAATCACCACACAGAGAACAGATTTATAGTAATTTTACGGCTCATAGTTCATATCACACATGAGGTGAATTAATAATATGGATATGAAGAAAAACAATTTATTAATGTTATAACTCTTCCAATAAAATTTCCAGGAGGACCTATGTGATAAATTGAATATTATGAGTATATTATGAATAACTAGAATGATAATTTCATGCTAATGCAATAATATGACATGAAAGTGTAGATCATGAATTTTAACTGTTCGTTATTCAAATTTCCATAAGCAGAGACCCCAAAAACCCCCAAACCACACCCTACAAACAAACAACAACAACAAAAAAACCCCAAACACTGAACCCCCCCCTTTCCCAATTCCTCAGCCTTAAAATCTGATCAAATTATGCTTTACTGTCAAAATGAACTATTAATGCTTAAATAGACATAATTTGATTATTTTTAATGGACTGGGAAAAAAATAGAAATCTAGTAGTATCTTTAATCAGGAAACAGATAGTCTTTGGGTCAGACCATAATCCCCTGTTAATCCTCTGGTGGCCTCTGAGGAGAATAAAAGAATACACTAACAATATGGTTAAGTTTCATTTTAAATAAAGAATTGTCATACTTGAGTTATACTGTATTTCTGAGGAGGTGCAAATAGAGAATAATCATCCCAGAAAAGCTGTGCAAGTGTTCAGGAGAGATATCAAGTATAAACTGTCCCTTACAAGCAAATGTACCTGAAGGTCAATAATTTTTTTTTACCAATTATTTTGAGCCGGGGGATAGGAAAGTCAGCAAAAATGAGAGGATTGGCAAAAGGTTTCTGTGAACAAACTAATTTGATTCCAAATAGTTTATTACAAAACTAATGTATCTCCCTGGCTTCAGGATAACTCAAAACATGTAATGGGAGCCCAAGCCCATTGCTGTAGTTTTTGGTTTGGCATGGAAAAGATATGATTTTATGTGTCCTACTGGGTATAATCTGCTGTTTGTCCTTTCGAACTGATGGAATTAAAAATGGGGGAACAAAACTAATATATATTACCAGCACATGTTCTTGATTCTGTATTCTATTTTGTTAGGAGGAAATAATTTCTATGTTTTATTCTTCACAGTATGGAGAAAAAGCCATATCTCAGAAAATGATACCAACACATATTTAGGGGGAATGGAAAAACAAATAGAATGGGTAGATTCAGGTTGGATGTTAGGAAGAAGTTCTTCCCCATGAGGGTGTGAGACACTGGAACGGTTGCCCAGGGAGGTGGTAGAAGCCCTCTCCATGGAGGTTTTTAAGGCCAGGCTGGATGGGGCTCAGAGCAGCCTGATCTAGTGTGAGGTGTCCCTGCCCATGGCAGGAGTTTGGAACTAGATGATCCTGAGTCCCTTCCAACTCTGACAATTCTATGATTCTTTGATATTTGTATCGGTGGGTTGGATTGGTTGATGGTTGGACGCAATGACTTGAAGGTCTCTTTCAACCCGGTGTATTGTATTGTATTGTATTATTGTATATCATAGCTAATGACTGAGCCACTTACTTTCTATGTAAATACACTACAGCATTGAAGTAACAAATTTATAAAAAAAACACCTGTGATGTATCATGTTTCTCTGATGACTAGTTGATTCACCCAAATGGTCTGAAGGAAAAAAAAGACCCTTTTTATTCAATTGCCCCTCCCTTCCCTTCCCTTCCCTTCCCTTCCCTTCCTTCCTTCCCTTCCCTTCCCTCCCTTCCCTTCCCTTCCCTTCCCTTCCCTTCCCTTCCCTTCCTTCCCTTCCCTTCCCTTCCCTTCCCTTCCCTTCCCTTCCCTTCCTTTTCCCTTCCTTCCCTTCCCTCCCTTCCCTTCCCTTCCCTTTCCCTTCCCTTCCCTTCCCTTCCCTTCCCTTCCCTTCCCTTCCCTTCCTTCCCTTCCCTTCCCTTCCCTTCCCTTCCCCCTTCCCTTCCCTTCCCTTCCTTCCCTTCCCTTCCCTTCCCTTCCCTTCCCTTCCTTCCCTTCCCTTCCCTTCCCTTCCCTTCCCTTCCCTTCCCTTCCCTTCCCTTCCCTTCCCTTCCCTCCCTTCCTTCCCTTCCCTTCCTTCCCTTCCCTTCCCTTCCCTTCCCTTCCCTTCCCTTCCCTTCCCTTCCCTTCCCTTCCCTTCCCTTCCCTTCCCTCCCTCCCCTCCCCTCCCCTCCCCTCCCCTCCCCTCCCCCTCCCCTCCCCTCTCCCCCTCCCCCCTCCCCCTCCTCCCCCTCCCCCTCCCCCTCCCCCTCCCCCTCCCCCTCCCCCTCCCCCTTCCCTATTGAGATTTTTCACAGACAATTAGGAGCTTGAAGATGAAACCTTTACTCAAATCTAGCCCTCTGAGAAGTCTCAGCAGTCACCCATTGAGTCTTTCCATACTTTTTCTTTCAAGACAGCAAAAGATAGCAACCATCATTAGCCCAGCATTGCACAGGGATCATAGAAACTGTCTAGCAGTATGTTCAGCTTAATGGCACTTGTCCTAAGATATTAAATCCACTGGATTTTTTTTATTTGGTACTGCTTGAGGTTTTGGTTTTGTTGGTTTCTTCTTTTTGTTTCCTACACAGCCATTTTTGTGCTATCATTAGCCCTTTGACAAGGATGCAATAACAGTAGTGGTTTTTTAAGAAACAGTGGGAGAATGATCAGTAAAATAAGACAATAAATGGGCAAAGATAGTTACATGAAAGTAACGAACAGCACAATGCTTCAAGAGAGAGTTTCTAAATAACAGAGTAGAATAGAAAACATGCCACAAGATCACAGTAGGACAAATGAAGGGGATGGAAACCAGCCTGAGGCACGAAAAATAGGTTGTTCCAAACTCTGAGATTTAACATTTATCTGAATGGCCTAATTTCATCAAAATGCTACAACAGAATATAATCATCTCCTTTCCTGCATTTCTGGCTATCCTGAAACTAGGAACACTTTTAAGCATTGATTGCACACCTCCCCAATCAGTTTTCAGTAGCCAACAATATTAAGCTTTAATTTCTATCACACAATGACAGTGCGGTTTAAGCTGCAGTGAAGCCAGATAACGTTCCTTATTACACAGAGAGATAAGACATAAAAATGAATCTGATCAAAGGTTAATAATTAATATAATTCCCAGAAATGCTAGAATTTTTTTTAAATATTCAGGATGGACTACTTAAATTAAAAGAATAAATTTCTAGTTCAAAGGTTTTTGTGCTAGGATTAGTAACTCTAGCAGATAGAAATTAATACAAAGTAGATATTACATCTCTTACACATTTTCACTTACTTTCATTTTAATCTAACTTTTGGGACCATGTTAAAGAAGTTATGAAATCTTAACAATGGCATCTTTGACAATTGGCTTAATATCATGGTATCTTTGTAAGGGAAAAAAAGAGAAAAAAACACTCATGGGTTGTTTAACACATTAATATCGAAGATTTCACAGCTCATGGACTCACATATTTCAACCAAGTTATTAATATTATTTTCACTATGCTACATTTTATAGTTTCAAACATTTGTTCAGATCTGTCTTTTCCATTGAATCTCTGGTGCCATCTTTCTATTTGAAAACAATATCCTCTTTCGTACTTGAGTATTTCCTAAAATATCTTCAGGTTGAGCATGCTACTTGGAAATTACACAGAATCACAGAATCACCAAGGTTGGAAGAGACCTCAAAGATCATCAAGTCCAACCTGTCACCACAGACCTCATGACTAAACCATGGCACCAAGTGCCACCTCCAATCCCCTCTTGAGCACCTCCAGGGATGGGGACTCCACCACCTCCCTGGGCAGGCCATTCCAATGGCTAACGACTCTCTCAGTGAAGAACTTTCTCCTCACCTCAAGCCTAAACTTCCTTTGGTGCAGGTTGAGACTGCGTCCTCTTGTTCTGGTGCTGGTTGCCTGGGAGAAGACCAACCCCCTCCTGGCTACAACCTCCCTTCAGGTAGTTGTAGAGAGCAATAAGGTCTCCCCTGAGCCTCCTCTTTTCCAGGCTAAGCAATCCCAGCTCCCTCAGCCTCTCCTCATAGGGCTTGTGCTCCAAACCCCTCACCAGCTTTGTTACCCTTCTCTGGACACGTCCCAGCAACTCAACATCTTCCTAAACTGAGGGGCCCAGAACTGGACACAGTACTCAAGGTGTGGCCTAACCAGTGCTGAGTACAGGGGCAGAATGACCTCCCTGCTCCTGCTTCATGCGCAGTATATAAAGCACCTCATACAGACAGCTGGAACACTGACACAAAAGGAAGTTCAACCACAGAAGAAATTATACTTTTACAAATAACAGTGTAAGATATTGACGCAAGTCTTGTTTTGCTGATATTAATTTTCCTCCAAATCTTCCTGTATATTATTTGTTATGTACAGAACAAAGATGCTGTTGAACATCAATACAGATAATAAAGTATGATTTAGTGGACCAATGGTAATAGATATTTTTCAACACTTGGCGTTAAACTGCCATTCCAGAGCAGGCATCACCTGTAGTTCCTTTGCTATTTCTGCAGCCCTTATGATATCTCTCCAGCCCAGTGTGGATGTTTTGGATGTCCAGGATGTCTCTAATGGTATCACATGCCTGTGTGGGCATTTACTAACAATAACTATCATGTTAAGGCTAATATGGAGGCCCTACAGTTCTGCTGTGTGTGAAATTCATGCATAGAAATTTTATTCCACAGTTTATTCTAATGAAGGAGAATCAGTAGCTGTAATCAGTTATGCTAATCCTATGAAAAAAACCACCACACTATACCAGGGTCATGTAAATTTTACTTAAAGGAAGGTGATATAAGCTGTCAGAGAAAGAGTAATACGGGCTGTCAGAGTAAGATAACCACATATATACTCATTATATGCAGCTCTTAAACAGGTTTTAAAAACAGAACAACATAAAGCACATAATTTTCCATGTGCATGGATAACAAATTCCATGCTGAAAATTCTAACTGAAATATTTTATAATAGTACTTTTTTATTGGTAACCATATTTTAAGATATATATTTTTTTTAAATGCATAGAAATTACCTCTTAAATGTTTCTATTTTCAAATCTGTACTGTTTGAGTACCGATATTCTGTTCATTTGTTTGTTTTTTAAACAAATGCACCCTAAGAAACCTGAAAGAAAACTGAACTTCTAACAGTCTTTTGTGGCCAGTTTGTTTCTGATTGCTAATCCGATTTTCTAATCATTTAAGTTCTAATTTCAAAAAGTAGTACTTCAAAAATAATACAAGCTTAGCAAAAATCAAGTGTGTCTTCTAAAGATATTTTAACATATTAGGAGTCCACTGAGAGCTAGGAGTATTTAATTCTATGTAGCTCTAGTATATTTCTCAAAATCCACAAGGGCATGGTTAAACAGAGACAATCAATCAAAGTTTACAAGTAATATACAAGGGATTTAACATGCTGTTTATAGCAATATATCCAATTACTGCTAGTATGTGTTGTACATGTATTATACAGATTTGGTGCCTTAGAGCTATACTAATTTATTATTATTTTTTTTTAGAGTATGCAAATATAATGACCATATCTTAATTGCTTTTGTCAAGTACTGAGATCAGATTTATTGTTTGTATATTCTGAGGTGTGGATTAACAAATGGAAAAATGCTCTGACATTCCAGCTTTAACAAGAAAGATTAAGAGTGTAGTAAATGCTTTCGTAAGCAGATGTCTTGGCCTTCCATTATACCTCTGGAATTGTGACCGGTTTAGTCTGTGCCTTTAAGAAAGAGACAATTGCTGAACACTCTGGCTGAATGTTTTTGATATTTAAACAAAAACAAGATAGTCTAAAGTAATTTCATTGGTGGATTGGTGGAGTGCAGCTTTGGGTTTGAGTTCTGTCAGCTCAGGCTGTGTTCATTCTGTACCTCTCTCTCTGTTCGTGTGGGCCTATTTCTCTCTCTGAAGCAACAGCTTTGCCGGACAGGAGCGACCTTGAATTAACAAAGCTAACCAGATAAGAAAACTAATTCTTGCATATGCTTTGAGCTAACAGAATTTTTCTCCTTAATTGCTTTTCTCTCTCTCTCTCTCTCTAACCCTTTTTGGGAAAAAGGGGAGGTAGGGAGGGGGAGAGGGGGGTTCAGGGAACCCCCCTGGCCGGCTGGAGGGAAAAGGCTTTTCTGCGTTATGTTCTTTGCTGTGTATTTCTGTATATATTGTAAATACTGTATATTTGTGTGCATATTTATTGCATTCCATTTATGCCTGTAAATATAGCTTTCATCTGCTTTTCCGACTGGGTTAGCTGTGGTTTCTTTGTGTGTGGGGGGAGAATTTTTCTCATCCTACCACAGGAATAAAGAAGAAATTGACATACTGATAAGTGCTAGGCACTTCCAAAGTTGTTTAGCTATCAAAATTAATGGCTAAATAGAGCAAAATTTACAGATTTCTTTGTAACTCTGTTTCTAAACATAAGCATGTAGAAGCCCTTTCTTTTTGAAGACAGTTTAAATATGCTCATTGAATTTTGCCTAGAAGTTGACTAGAGGCATACATAAGATCACAAACTTTTTACAGAGTTTTTACACTAGTAATTTCAATTTCTCATTTCATTATTAAAACTAAGGCTTCTAGACATTGTTAACATTCTACTCTCCTTTTTTTTGAGACATGCCTTTACAAGATTTAAAGTTTTGGCAGAAGGCCTTCAGAACTTTTTAATACTTGCAAATTTCTGTTTTATAAACACTCAGAAATATTGCACAGCATTGCAGCTGCATATATTAATAAGACTAAATAAAAATTTGAAACAACTCTAAGGAAAGTGCAAAATGCAATTTTATTTTAATAGAACAGTTGATCGAATATAAGTATTTTTCGTTACCATTTTTATGAAAGCTTTGTCTTCAAGAGTAGTAAATGTGTATAATGAGAAAACAAGAGCATTTGACCTTACATTTTCAAAAGCATTTGACTGTAAGTGATACATTTTTTAAGTAGAAAAGCAGCACATGAACAATTTGGCACAAGTATTTATAGATGATTAATGTAAACAATTTAAAGAATGTGTGTGTACCTGATGTTACCCAGGAGTACCCAGCTCTGTTATTAACCTGGGATGAACGTAAAGGCTCTGTCAACTCAAACCCCAGCCTATGTTCTCTGAATAAACACGCATTTCCATTATAAATAGATGAAGTAACTTGAGAAAGAACATGAATTACTTGAGATAAGGAGTCTTATTCCTTAGCCATGAATTGCTATGCTAGCACAAAATCCTAAAAAATTAAATAGTCTGTGGGGTATCAGCTGTGTTGCTTCAAGCACACTGGTACTTCCCCAAACTGTGTCATGTACCAATTTCCCTTAGGCTCTTATCTGAGATGTATTTGAAAGGAAAAACATTGCAGATTTCTATATAGGTGAAAACATTTAATATAGAATCGACTCAGTCAGACTCTATTAGACTAGATGAGACTATCTCATTTCATTTCAACTGCCTGAGCAATTAAAGTTAAAGCATGTTATTAAGGGCATTGTCCAAATGCCCTTCTATTAGAACTAACCATGGATTTTAAAAGTAGGAATAAAGCTGGAAAACTGTATAGCTACAGTTGTCCTTCTCTGCTTCTACTAAATATACAGAGGAGCAGGTCACAGTGCTAAGTCAGAGTAGGAGAAACTTTAGGCCTGATGTTGCTATCAGACATCATGTGTAAATAGCTTGACTTTCAAAATAGGATATTTCACTTACAGATCTTGGGTAGATTTTTGCACAACAAAATCAAGAATAATTCTGATATTTTTGCACTATCAATAAAAAGTGAATCTTTCATTATTTGTGGTGATTCAGTAAGATTATAAAAGTTACTCTAAGACAATTGGTGACAGGCATAATAGACATTAAGAGTACACATAATGTATTAACATTTAATAGTTGGAAAAAAAAACGATAATAAATATGTATACTCTGTCAAACAAAGAAAACAGAAAGTTAACCACTGTGAAAATCATAGGAACTAGGTCAGTAAAGGATTATTATTTTATTCTCTGTTCTGCTTCTCATTTTGTTGTACATGTTTAAAATGAGCTTGTGAAATGCTTTGTGAGAACCTGAATCTAGTGCCTATTAAAACCAGGAGTAATTTTTTTTGTGGTTCACTGAAATGAAATGCATCTTCTCAATTGCTTCTAACAGCTGCCATTGAAACAAAAGTCAATAGTCAATACGTTACATATTTAACTGGTTACTAAAATGGAGACTTTGAAGGCTTTGGGTCCTTCTTTTAAGCACTTACTGCAATCTTTTTTTTTTTCCCCCCAAACATTTCCATTCAAAAATTAATTAATCTGTGATGTCAATTCAACAGTCACAGTCAAATTGTGATTCTTATAAAGTATGGAGAAGCTTGAATTGAGATTCAGACCTCTGGATCTTGGGAAAATGTTATAATTTAAACCTGTCTTTCAAGACATAACTGTAATTTCATTGGTATAAATGAAATTAGTGTAAAATTCCCATTTCCAGAAAATGACAATGATTTGAGTCCTTTTACTCTTTAAAATTAATTGCTTACAATACATTTAAGTGTAAATGACCATCAAATTGTGATCAAGGAGCTAGAAACTGATATTCATTTTAATTTATTCACTTATTTCTCAAACTGTCAAACAGGTAAAGTCCAATTGTGTGATGGAATCATTTACACAATTGTGAACTCATTTTTTCTGTCATAGTCAGAATTTTTCAGTATCCATTAAATGATGCCAGTGATAACATTATGCAAATAAAACTGATGCATTTGCTTTCTTCATTGTTTTTGAACAATTTTTATGAAGTTATGGTACAGATTTATCCATCTAACTGAAACAGTAAGGTAAAACCAAAAGCATGTCAATTAATCACTTGTCCAAATACTAGGGTTATAGGTTTACATTTTCCAAGGAGACAGCAATTTTATGTAATTGATTACTTTAATGCAGACAACTCATTTAAGACTGCATTTTATTTTATTTTATTTTTCATGTCATTTAAAGAAATTTATTTTAATATTTGGGAAGAAAACATAAAGACAGCTAGGCAGTCTTAGTATGTGAAATGTTATTGAGAAAGCAGCTATTTGTGTGGGTTATTTTCTCACTGAAAGGATATGTTTCACATATACCTTTTGCAGCCCTAGCTGCTTATCTTTTGGAAGGGTGAAAAAGCTATTAATATTATCTTTCAAGACCTGATGGAAATCTGACAAAGTATGTCAAATTCTATTGTATCTTGTTTGTCATCAACAGAACTGCTCAGCACCTTTTAAATTCAACATCGAATTCTGACATAATTTTCACTTACTACATTAGACACAAACAGACATATATTAACTCTTGATTGCCAGCATGACTTTATAAGACTATTAACTGGAATAACAGCCTTTCAGCTGAAGCTCAGCAAATGTTGCCTTAGCTAGCATCAAGGGTAGTATAAACATGGTATCAACATAATACAATTTGCATAGAATCATATTTTAGAATGGAAATACAAACTAAGCATTGGAGCATCTTTTATCTACAGAGACTGTCTGAGGCTCCTGGAAGAGCTAAAATAAAGGGGGAAATTTGCAAATTTTCATCCTCTTGGGTTGCATATGCAATGATTCCTTTTATAACAAAATTGCTTGGATGACTCATATTTAACTTCTACTGGTTTGGTTTTATGTTGTCTAAGGCACATATAACTAATGGTATATGTGCTGTTTGGCTCCCACATCACCATTATTTTAATTTATCTTGAATTTTTATACCAATAAATTTGTTGATTTTTTTTTTCTGTGTTTGTGCTGATGAAGAACTTGGTTCTTAAGTGGGTATTCTTTATTACATTAATATTATCATGTTATTAATACAAATTTACATTATTTTTTTTCATATATTTGGTGGAGTGAGACACCTCCAATATGTGCAGAGGGAAATTCATTTAACTAAGTCAGACATTTTTTCTTCTCCATTAAGAGCACAATAAACCACTAGAAAATACCTATCCCTGTTTTTCCACCTGGAATTCTCAGTGCTATGTCTGAGGGAAAATTTCATTTGCAGAAAGAGTGCCTAGAATCCCTATTGCCTACATGTTAGATAAGAACCATATTCTCTAGATTGTTACTTAAAAAATGAGTTTCAGCAGCACCAGTAAAGGACTCAGCCCTAAGCCACAGCAAATTAAACTTTTCAGGAGTATGCATTTGTGCTTAGTTTTAGCAGACGGGAAGATAATTTAAGACAAAAAAGCCAAATGTTTTGAGCAAAAAATATAAAGAAAGGGTCAAGTTCTGAAGTTCAGGCTCAAGAATGCTTGAACCTGGTTACAAAGATATGAAAATGTTTATGAGGAAACCAAAAATGTTCACAGAGTAATTGCTTGTTATAGTGGTAGCTCCACTGACTTCATTGGTTGTAATGGTGTTAAAATAACCTGAGGACTCAAAGTCTATTTTTTCTGAAAACAAACAATTGAGAGAACCAGAAAAATAAATTAATTCACTATAGTGACCAACATGTACTGAAATAGCAATTTTTGTGTTCACTTTCTAGAAAATTTTGGCATCTAGATGCTGCTGCCACATTTGAAGCAAAGAAACCTTGTATCTCTCAAACTCAGTGAAACAGAAGCATTGTGTGAAACACTGTATATGGTTGAGTGAAATAGCATGGATTTTTAAAATTAATTATTAATTTAATATTCTTAACCTTATGGTTAGGCTAAGAAGCTGTCAGAGAGTAGCTCCAGGCATTAATTACCCTGACCCACCTCAGCCAGGAATTCCATTTTGGCTCAGCCCTGAGCACTGAGCCTGTCACTGCTTGCTTCTAGCCTGCTGCCTTCTGGTCCAGAACTATCCTTCCACCTTCCCCGCCTAACCTGAGGCCAGAAGTACATTGCTGCTGCTGCTCAGTGATGGCTGGACTGTGGATAGGTTCTGCTGCTGATGCCCCTGGTTTCTCTCACCCCCTTAGGGAATGTAAATTTGTCTGCTTGCACCACTTCCAGCACAGGCAGTGGTATCCAAAAAATTATTTGATTACCAGATTTCATCACTAAAGGAAACTTGGTATTTGTCAAATATGCATTGACTAATTCATTCAGGTTTGGCTTAGCTGAACATTAGGAAGTACTTCAACTTCACAACTGAGTTCCATTTTGAAAGATTGTGGCTAATATACACAATCTGTGAAAACTCTCTCTCAAACCCTTTTTTTTTAATTAGCAAAATAAAACACAAATTATATATTCAGAGTTAAGAATTTAATATTGATGTCATTTATGCTTTAATACTCTAGTAGTTCAAATGCAGAAAGCCTCAATAAAAAGTATAGTACAAATTATTACATCAAAAGCCCTTCCTTAATCTCTCTGTTCCAATGTCCCTTCTCATCCTGAAGATGACAATGGAGCCTTCCTCGAGAAAAAGAACTATGATCAGTCAACAGCCTCTTAAGTATTTTTCTGAGGCAAACATGGTAGGGATCCCCTACTTTTTAATATTGGGATCTGCTTTGGGTTTTGTTGGTTTTGTTTTATGGGTTATTTTTTGGTGGTGGTAGTTGGTTGGTTGGATTTTTTTTTTACATCACCATGGGCTGTTTCCTTCTGGCTGCTCCCAGCTGAGTGTGGTCCTACAGCCTCTCCCAGGCTTAGTCCTCCAGGGGCCTTTGTTGGGCATTGAGCCCCTGAGTTTGCTAGGCCCTTCCCACAGCTTTCTGGTGAGAATTGTAAAAACTAATGTTACTGGGCTGTGCATTTTATTCTTATTTGCTTTTAAGCTATATAATAACCACCAACCTGAAGGTTTATGCATTCATTATATTAAAGGGTGTGTATGTGTGTTTGTTTCTTTATTACACCACATATTATATAATAAAAGATCAGCAGTATCTGGAACAATAAAATGTGTACATACGCTATTATTAATAATACTATTTCTAGGTTAAAAATTGCAAATCAAGAGAGATTCTAAGATATTTATAAACCTCAATTGGGTTTTTTTTTAGTGAAATGTCAGTTAATCATAAAAACCCTTCTTTCAAGTGTTCTAATATTTTTACATTACTAGTAACAACTGATATATTTTTGTAATTTGTCAATCACATTGGTACAACTCTAATGTTCATAATTTGAAAAGGTTATTATATATTTATTTAAGTTCTCATCCTATGACAAAGGAGGAACATTTAATCAAAGAGTTCATTTAATTCCATTTAAAATTAACAGTTGCAGCACTTTGTAGTGATTAATTTTTAATTCCTTTGTCACAGTGGTTTAATATACAATTATTGATATAAAAATATTTTGTGATAAAAATAAGCAAAATCAGAGGGACAAAGCAGTGCATCATCTGTGACTATGTTTTTTATTCATATGAGGGATATCCATGCTGTGAGTTTTAAAGCTGGGCTAATAATGCATGTAAATACAAAAATAATAAGGAATGAAATGTTTCAGTGATTATAAATGTAATCCTGTTGTAAGAGACTGAAAGTTAAATCTAGGGGAGGAAAAAAAACACTTATAAAGTATATTGAAGGTCTTGTTTTTGAAAATCTTTATATAACTGTCGTTTAGAGGCTACATTCTTAACTTTCTTCAAGCATATTAAAATAAACAATATGGGGCTAACTAAAGCAGGTTATTTTCATTCTTGTATTGTCATACAGATTATCATTATTCAAACAGATCTGAAAAGCAGATGATTAACAAAAGTCAATAACTTTTGCCTAAAAACATAAAGACATAAAGACTTGAGTGGTTTTTTGTGATTTACAATAGTTCACCTACAATATCTGCTGAACAGCAGCTTTCTACAAACAGACTACAGGGTGACCTAGAAAACAAATAAAATTCCTTACATGAGTAGTATCACATGAACAAAATTTTCATGGGTGACAATAAGTCTGACAACACTTAGACTGGATGTTAGGAAGAAATTCTTCATAGAGAGAGTGATTGCTCATTAGAATGGGCTGCTCGGGGAGGTGGTGGAGTCACCATCATTGGAGGTGTTTAGGAGGAGACTTGATGGGGTGCTTGGTTGCATGGTTTAGTTGATTAGATGGTTTTGGATGGGTTGGATGCAATGATCTTGAAGGTCTCTTCCAACCTGGTCTGGTCTGGTCTGGTCTGGTCTGGTCTATTCTATTCTATTCTATTCTATTCTATTCTATTCTATTCTATTCTATTCTATTCTAACAAAAGAGAAGTAGGAAGCAGTAGGTGAAAAAAGGTAAAAAGATTTCTCACAACCAAGTGATTGTTCATGGTATACACCTGGTACTGAATACTTTCTACCTGTGTTCACAAAACTCTCCACACTGCTCACAGCACTTTATGCATTCAACCTAAAAAAAAAAAAAAAAATCTAAAAACTATCTAAGGCAACTAACGATCCCTGAAATATAAAATTGTTAGCATCTATAAGTGGCCATTTTTTCTCCAGTTATACGAATTTTGCAAGCTGCAGTGTACTTTTCAAATGCTGAGAAGGAATTTTATGACCTAACCAATACTGGAAGTGTGTTAAGCATTGCAGCATGGACCTATTGGCTGGGTAAATAAAGCAACATGGAACTCTTTAGCTATGTGGTTAGTCCAGCTAAATACATTTCCTGTGTGAGCTTGTTAATTCACACTTGTTTCAAATGTTCTGGCAAGACACTGAAATCTACAGCATGAAAGTTCCCCTTGGTGAAATCTTTCTTTAACCAAGATTATGCTGTAACGTGAGCAGGTGTTTATTAAATCTGTACTCCTGGAATCAGCATAATGACATCTAAGTTTCTGGGTTTCCTTTACAAAAATAAATAAATAAAGATAATAAATATATAAGCCTAAAAATATTTCTTGTTTTATTTTTAAAAGAGGGCTATTTGGAATCATCAACCAAACACATGCATGGCACTGCTATCTTCTTGCGTCATCAGTGAGTCGGATACAGTTCGTTTAGGTCATATGGAAATCTCACTGCTTTTCAAAGCTCTACCCCTGAAAGTAGATGGAAAGTGGTTTTCTTCAAGTTGCATCTTAGTTCCATCATTGTGAGACAACCTTAGAAGGGGAGTTTTTATGCCTAAAACGTGTCCAAATCAACAGATGGGCTTTTTGGTTGTCATGAAGTTATTCTCTATAGCGGTAATGAAGCCAAAGCACTGGCCTGCAAGTGTGGGCTGTTCTGAAGGAAAGCAAGCATACAAGTCCCTAGATTATCTGAATCTATTAGTGTCGCTCTTTCAGATTACATTTTGGATATCACATGATCTTCACATTTGTTTTCATAGTATCACAGTATCGCTCAGGTTGGAAGAGACCTCGAAGATCATCGAGTCCAACCTGTGTCCACAGACCCCACGACTAGACCATAGCACCAAGTGCCATGTCCAGTCCCCTCTTGAACACCTCCAGGGATGGCGACCCCACCACCTCCCTGGGCAGCCCATTCCAATGGCGAATCACTCTCTCAGTGAAGAACTTTCTCCTCACCTTGAGCCTAAACTTCCCCTGACGCAGCTTGAGACTGTGTCCCCTCATTCTGGTGCTGGTTGCTAGGGAGAAGAGGCCAACCCCTACCTGGCTACAACCACCCTTCAGGTAGTTGTAGAGAGCAATGAGGTCGCCCCTGAGCCTCCTCTTCTCCAGGCTAAACAACCCCAGCTCCCTCAGCCTCTCCTCATATGGCTTGTGCCCAAGGCCTCTCACCAGCCTTGTTGCCCTTCTCTGGACACGTTCAAGTGTCTCGATGTCCTTCTTAAACTGAGGGGCCCAGAACTGGACACAGGACTCAAGGTGTGGCCTAACCAGTGATGAGTACAGGGGCACAATGACCTCCCTGCTCCTGCTGGCCACACCATTCCTAATGCAAGCCAGGATGCCATTTGCCTTCTTGGCCACCTGGGCACACTGCTGGCTCATGTTCAGGCGGCTGTCGATCTGCACCCCCAGGTCCCTCTCTGTTTGGCTGCTCTCCAGCCACTCCGACCCCAGCCTGTAGCTCTGCATGGGTTGTTGTGGCCAAAGTGCAGCACCCGGCACTTGGACTTGTTGAATGCCATCCCATTGGACTCCGCCCATCTGTCCAGCCGGTCGAGGTCCCTCTGCAGGGCCTTTCTGCCCTCCAACTGACCAACTAGGGTGAATGGATCCAAGCTAGAGGAGGGGAGATTTAGATTAAATGTTAGAAAGAAGTTCTTCCCCATAACAGTGGTGAGACACTGGAACAGGTTGCCCTGGGAGGTGTTGAAATCCTCATCCCTGGAGGTTTTTATGCCTGGAGGTGGCTCTGGGCAACCTGATCTGTTGGAAAGAGTCCCTGCCCCTGGCAGGGGGATTGGGTCTAGATGATCCTTGAGGTCCCTTTCGACCATGAAAATTCTGTAATTCTGTGAAATGAAGAATAATACTAGAAACTGTGAAAATATGACAATTAATTAGTGATGACTAAAAAGTGGAGATATTGAGTCAATGTATTAGTATGATTTAGAATATTATATTAATAGAGCCTTATTCTATTTTCTAGCAAGCTGGAATATTATTGCAACTTGTAAATCCATAAAATATTGTCATCTTAAGATAAATGGCTGATGATATTCTGTTGTGTTGATAGTGTTTAAGCCATATAAGTCTGTTAAACTAACAAATTAGATATTTGGTACTAGTTCATAACCCACCAGAGGCAGAATGACTCCCAACACTGGAATAAGATAAAGTTGCAGGTATTCACTGGACAGAGAAGAAGAGTTGTGGGAGTTTGGATGCTAAAGTCTTGCCAAACAATGAACAAAGAGAAACAGCTGCTACAGGAACAAGCAAGATTAAGCTATTGAATCTTCAAGGACAAGGAGAGATGCTGCTGCCAACCAAAGCCCCTTCAAAGTGTCAGTCATCATAAAGAACAAACAATAGATGTCAACAGAGACTGTGGATCACTAATAAGAGAAACACATAATCCTTGAAGGTAGGATATTCTATATTAGGAGGAGTTATGTTAGATAGTTTATGTAGAAATTATAAATATGTATGTTTTGGGATTATAAAACTTTGTTCATTTGGGGTTTTGTGGTACACACCTCTGGGAGAGATCCCATGTACACCAGCACTGCAATAAAGAATACCGGCTTGACAAGTCACATCAACTGCTGAGTATCAATTCTTAGTTTCAAAGTGCAACCCCGTGAGTCAGGTGAGTCTTCTGTTAGGGCTAACAAACAGAACCAAAGTACAAAGGCACTGTGGACTGCTAACCAATGAAGAAAGAGCAAATTGTGTTAGAAAATATTCAAAACCAATTTAAATCAAATTCAAATCTGAGGAGGAAGAGGCTCTTTATTATGAGCATCATACTCTTCCTAGAGGGAGAAGTCAGGATATTTGTTGTAACTCCACTACACTGTTTTTAAAGAAGTCTTTTTGAGGAAGACTAGCTAGCATCACCTACCTAGGGCTAGAGGAATATTGAAAGGATGAGCAAAATACACAAAAAGAGGTAGAGAGTTGCTAAATGTTGCTAGACAATAACAGTTTTAACTACATTATCAAGGAGAATTTTTTGTACGGATAATTTGGACTAGAAGTGTTAGTACTATTGTTACTGGACTAATAAAAACTCTTTGCTCTATCTTAATTACACTGTTAAAACATTAATTGTACAAGCAACAAATTCTTGGCTCTGCATACAGGATGTATTCCTCAGTGCTCAGAACAAGATTTTGAGAGTCAGAGTAACCATCTGTGACATGCTGACCATATGGCAGATATGGCAAGTGACCTCCTTGTAATACTGTTGGGAATCCTCCTGACAACAAAAGTCTGAAAAAAAAAGGCAAGGTCCCTACAGGTAACTGATCTCTTCCAGCTTTTGTGTGCTAATACCTGAACAGAAAATGAATAATGAGGTGGCTTTTGCAACTCTCCAGGTTGTTTTCTTACAACTGTGCTGAAACTGAGACATGTATATATTGTATGAACTAGTTGGAAAGCTTGTGATTTACTCATGTGAAGGATGAGTTGAGAAAAGTCAGTCTGCTGTTAGAAGACTACCTCAAGCAGAAGAAACAAATTTATATATACTGTCCATTGGGTGTAGACATGGGTGTGTATGGCTGGTCTGCTTCCCTGCCAAGCAAACAGTTTGATTTATTTGAGAACAGAGCCCAGAAGCACACTCAAATTCTTGCAAGTGTGATCAGGAGACTAGAACACTGAAACAAAGCAGAGAAATTATTTCATAGTACAGATGCATAAACTGTGATTCTCCCATAAAATGCTGACAACTACTTAAGTTTGAGATAATGCTATCTTAAAACTCAAACCAAGAGCACATCCTATCCAAATTTTCTGAAGTTCTGAGTTAATAATTTTCTTGTTTAAAATTAAGTATTTGTAAGAAGATGTTACTAAGACAAAGGTTTTTTTTCCAGGATGGAATTTCTACTAGATTGCAAAAAACAAACAAATGACACCTTTCCTGATCACCTAAGTTCCATGCTTTCTTTGCTGTCAATGAATAGCCAAGACCTAAAGCTGTGAAAAAACTTTATTTTCCTGTTAGGAAAACAATCACTGGACTTCATCGCTCTTTTTCTGCCTTCTGTAGATTCATTTAAGAAGCACCTATATTTCACTTCTCAATAGAACATAGTCTGCAGGGCCTGACAACTAATAACTTGTAGGATGCTTGAACATCTGTGAGGTAAGGACTCACAGATGTTCTTTTAGCTACATGAAAGAAATCCCCTGTCACCTCTCTCTATGCAATTCCAATTCTCAACTAATTACGAGTTTGTATATAGTGATGATCACTCCCAAGTGTCACTGAAGGAATTATGAATAAAAAAATGCAGGCAGATGAAACTCTGCCTGTCTCTCTCCACCAGGAGATGGAAGTAGAAAGTTGGTTGTTGTTTTTTTCCATTAGAAGCACATGTTTTGGGGCCTCGATTAATATTTTCTGTATTAGCATATATATAACTAATTTTTGAGCTCATATAGGAATGGGAAAAGAGATCTTCTTAGTCTAGAATGGTAATTTTAAATATTGCCAGTTTTTCAAGAAATTCAATGTTGTACCAGAAGAAAGGATTCTGCCCTGTGAGTTTAAGTGTCTTGAGAAGAGGCTTGTTTTTTTCTGAGTTACTTTCTCTAATTCTTATTGGTAGGAAGTCTTCTTACTTCAGGCTACTTTTTTTTTTTTTACTGTCCATGGTGAAACATTCCATAGTCTGATACCTCTATTACTTGTAGGATTGCTGAGTTCCAAAAAAAGAGAAAAAACCTTTCCTCTTTCTCCTTATTTCCCAAATTCATTATAAGTCATTGATCAAAGTGAACCTGCTGCTGTTATTCATACCATGCTGCAGTCACACCAGCCTCAAAAAGGGGAAGTGCTAACTGGAGCAAAGTATGATGCTTGAAGTTCAGATTGCAACATGGGAGGCTTCTTGCTCGGGTTGCTGTTTCTGGGTTCGCACTTCTTGGGTGTGGCCTCTTTTCTGCAGGCAGTGGTGGCAGACCAAGTAGGAGTCAGGTAACTGCTGGTTTTGGTTTTCTGCTTTATGCTGGGGTTTTTTGCCCTGTGTATCTCACTGCATTTCTTCTGCAAATAGGCTAAGGTAATGATGCATTGTATTTTTAGCTAAATTAGATTATTAGCTAAGGTAATGACGTATTGTGCTCATGATATATTAAACTCTTGTCTCTTTATCTCAACCCTGAGTTTTGTGTGTTAGTCTTTCCCTCACTTTAGTGTTGGGGGAGCAGGCAGGTTAACCCTTGTGCTAAACCATTCCAATAGCCTTAATAAACACTTTAAAAAAGAAAGATTTGAATTAATTCTTGCAGTTTTAATATGAGAAAATAAAGATACTATCCAGAAAGATTAACCAGTTAAAAGTGTTAGATCTTGTTTCATGTTTTTTTCTTGCCCAGAAGAGGATACCATGTCACTGTAACAATGTGTAATCAAAATATGTGACACCTTACTTTATGAAATTCCTCTCTTGTTTTCTTAAAGTCTGAAGTTTGACAGTTTGGGATTCTAATGCCATAACCTTCACAGTTGAAATACAATGGCTGGTCTGTGAAGCAACAAGCATATGCCAAATGTCATGACAAGCTAGTGAAGGGAACTTGTATACTCATTTACAAATGTAAGTAGAAGTCTGAATCATGTATTTGACTTGTGTTAATATTTTTATCTACTCTAATTTAGGATGGCATAGAACATAAAGTGGAACCAATAATTATGATAACTTTCATTGATTTGACATGGAAGCATTTTTAAAATTCATCTCTCAGAGATAAGTAAAAATAACTGAATGCTGTATAATCCACAGCTAAACTGGAGGAAACTTTTAGTTAAGTAGCATGTCAAGACCTTTGACACATTTCCACTCAAGGTCAAAACTGGAACTAATTTCTAGTGAATAAAATTCATTCAAATTGCAAGGGGAAGGTTGGCAGGAATGTATGAAGGAATGCCTTTATTAAAAAGACAGTAATGATAGTTTCTTTGAAAAGTAATGATTGTAGTTATATTATCATTAGCAATACTGAAAAAAAAATCTGAACATGGGAAAAGAGTTCTAAAAATACTGTTACATTTAAACTATACATGCAGAAGGAACATTAGACTGAAATATACTGTCTAAGAGGAGGTAAGACAAAGGCTTTAGAAATATTAAAGTGTAAGAAGGGTATGTGGAAAATGAGATCATCTGCTCCTTTAAGAGTGTTTGGTCAAGGGTGTTTACAGCACAAAAAGACCTAATGAAAGGGGAAAGCATTATCATACAGAGACACAAAGCTGACCAAGTAATAATGAGAATCGAACATGGTCAGAAACAGTAGATATAAAAGTAGATGGGACATAGAAATATTTATTTCAGTAGTTATCTGTTTGAGGACCTTGACAAATGGGATAATAAGTTTAAGAGGTAAGACAAAATACAGAGATGCAAACTTGACAGTCAATCTGGAGACAAAGACACAAAACACAACTGATCATTTGCATTAATTAATGGGCTATCATGAAACTGAAAGAAAACCTGAACTTTACAAATGGCAAGGAGATTAGTGGGACTGTGATGAGGGCAAGTAGATCAGGGAGTGAAGGGAATATCCTGGGTTAACACAGCCTGCTCACACAAGCCTCCTCCACACAGACACAGATGGAAAACCAGGAAATTTTAAAAAAAAAAGGACCAACCAACAGAAGGCCACCCAGAACCACACACACAAAAACCGGAACAATCAGGCTGAAACCCAGTTCAGAAAATGGAGGAGAAACGCGCACACACACACACACACAAAACAGAACAGGAAACTTAACAAACTACATAATATAGTACAAGTCCCATCACCCTGGGCAACCCCCTTCCTGCCACACAGTGTGCATGATGTTAGCACAGTGTAGATCTGGCTTTCTCTATTGTTCTGTGCCATGGCCGGGTGCCCATCCCTTGTCCCTCCTAGTGGGGCCACTCAACTTAAAGCAATACAATACAATAATGCAATACAATACACCAGGTTGAAAGAGACCTTCAAGATCATCGTGTCCAACCCATCAACCAATCCAACCCACCTAAACAACTAAACCATGGCACCAAGCACCCCATCAAGTCTCCTCCTGAACACCTCCAATGAAGGTGACTCCACCACCTCCACGGGCAGCTGATTCCAATGGGCATTCACTCTCTCTGTATAGAACTTCTTCCTAACATCCAGTCTAAACCTGCCCTGGCGCAGCCTGAGACTGTGTCCTCTTGTTCTGGTACTGGCTGCCTGGGAGAAGAGACCAACCTCTGCCTGGCTACAACTTCCCTTCAGGTAGTTGTAGAGAGCAAGAAGGTCACCCCTCAGTCTCCTCTTCTTCAGGCTAAGCAACCCCAGCTCCCTCAACCTTTCCTCATAGGGCTTGTGTTCCAAACCCCTCACTTTTGTTGCCCTTCTCTGGACACGTTCCAGCAAGTCAACATCCTTCCTAAACTGAAGGGCCCAGAACTGGACACAGTACTCGAGGTGCAGCCTAACCAGTCTATAAAGTGATCTTTTAACATGGTTTTCTCTTTCAAGAACACATTCTCTTGAATGGAAAAAATTACCTTCAACATTTGTTAGCAAAATTTTTCATCATGGATTTTGTTGCTTCTACAGGGATTTAAGTCATAATGTTTTGATACTCTGTATGAGATGTGCACATATCATTTACTTCACCAATATGTATGGATTTTTCAATGGCCATAAACTTCAAAAGACATTTAGGAAAAAATATGTTCCCAATTCTACTACCTATGCATAAAGTGGCACAAGGAATCAAGACTGACTAGAGAACTATTTTCAGGAATACTATCATTATGTGTCTATCTATTGTCTGAGAGACAGGGTAAGTTATTTTAGATATAACCATTTATTTAACAAATGTTTTCCTATCTTCACAGTTTTATAAATAAATATATGCAACTCTTAAAGATAATCACTTTAAGTTACTTGTACATTTATTTTTGAAGTATATCTACTAGTTCATTACTTCATTCAATGGATGACTAAAGTTTTTATTTATGGTTTACTCATGTCGCTGTCCAATTCATTACTTAAATCACCTGATAATAATCTAGTTCTCTTAAAATCTGAAAACAGGCTGTACACAATTATTTCACAAATACTTTGTTGTATCATCATATTGTGCAAAAGAAAAAAAATATTTTTGAGAAACTAAACAGCACCTTTTTCAGTTTGTCCATGAAAACACTTCTGCTGTAAAATAGCTTTCAAAAACTTTCACCAATACTCAAAAAAGTGCAGCTTCCTGAATCTTTCATATCAATTACAAATAGAATTTGGAAATATTTTTCAGTAAAGAAAATAGAAACATTATGAATGTAGTAAGCCCTGTTATTGAGGTGCCATTTGTGTGACGAGTGTGCAAACCCTGCTTTTGCTCCACAACAGAATTCCAAAAATACAGAGTTAGGGAATCTCAGAAGTCCTCTCAGAATTCCTTTATTACAGCATTGTGGAATCTCCAGCATTACAGAGTCTTCAAATGTTCCTTACAGAAGTCCCAGATGCCCTTAACAGAAAAAGTCATAGTCCCTAGCAGAATCTGCAACACTGCGAATATTCCTTTATTGCTCAAAGTAGCTTTTAAAATACCCTTTCTTACCTTTCATCCAGCCAATAGAACCCAGCCCTGTATATGAGCTAAAAGTATTCCCCTGTAAAAGATGTCAGCATGTCCAGAGAGCTGGCTTCAGCAGAATGTTTCTCTTGGAATGTTGCTGTTTTGTTCTTCACAGTGTCTGGTTCGCCAGCTAGGGAATCAGACACTCTGCACACATCCCAGCAGCTGCCAAATTGAATCCTTACAAAACAAAACTATATGCTTTTTTTGTATGAGAGGCAGACAGCAGAATTTTTACTGTGACAACTTCTTAATGAGTCATATAATGTTTGGGTACTTGTGGCAGTACATCCTAAACCGTTTCCCCCAGCCGTGAAGATGGGATGGGAGGAAACAGAGAGGCTGGAATGAAGGGAGCCAGAGGAGATACCTCCCCCTTCCCAGACTAGTGAATCAATGAATTCACGTGGGCCCTTCTCCTCAAGCCATGTGTCCTGCCAGGTGCAGACCCTGTACAGAGTCGAGTCTGGGCATGTCTTGGGCATGCTTTGGGCATGTTTAAGCAGAGAACTGATGGTTATCTGTTCTAGCCTTTTGTTTGGTAACATATGACAAAAATAAGCTGACTGGATAAAACAGGTGAGCTGCACAGAGCATGAGGCTCTTCTCTCATGGGTTTTTGCCCTCCACACACATGGATTATAAGCAACAGCAGCAGCAGGAGTTCCAGAGAATTTTCCAATATAAAGACATAAGAGATATTCCCACAATTAGCAAGCAGCATTGTGAGTAATTGATATATTCCAAGAGTCTCCAGGAACTTGCTACCTTTTTGTTAGTGGGGTAACATACTGCTTTTCAATTTATCTTTTCTAAATACTGTTCTCAAACCATTACCAACCATTCCCCTTGTGAGAATAATTTCTCAAACAACTACTGAATCTTTATAGCCTTTATAACCTTTGTATACAGTTATGTGGGAGGCAGAGCCAAATTAATACACACTTTTAATTTTTATTAATTTCTCTATTACCCTTTATTGGTAACAGCACTGTAGAATCTGATACATTTAGATAAATTCCATTTGTTCATTTATAAACTGTTATACCCAACTACCCAACAGAAAATTTTGTTTTGTTTTGTTGGGATTTTTTTTCCACATGGACTTGAGTAATCATTTTAAGATTAACTGTCATACTTTTCACTCTCTGTTTTGTACTTTATCATCACAATGGATAACCATAGATGGAGTATATTTTCTTTAAAAGAAGTTTATTACAACAGCTGTTATCTTAACACAAGAGATCAAATTAATATAGACCACACAGGGAAAAATATTCTTTACACATTTTGGAAAGGCATACTTCATTTGTTTCTGAAGCTATGCAAAGTTTCTTCTTAGAGGTGTGCATGCTACTCCTCCTGTTTGTTTTATAGAGAGGTATATAATTCTTCCATACTGTTATTCACTGGTTTTACTGTTGTCCCACTGTAGGAGTAAAATGCAGGAACGTTCCGTACTAAACTGGTTTTCCAGTGAAGGATCAGTGTTTATAAACAAATGGAGAAAAGAACCAACATTGATGACTACAAATGTGGCCCATAAAACTAACAACTTTACTAAAACAGCAGGTCTAATCCGAGGTGGGAGTTGGATCAAAGTGAATTTTGTACTCTGTGCTACATTTTTTCCTTAAAAGCAGCTCTTTCTGATGATAAAGAAGTGAAGCAGTAACAAATAACAGGAGATATGAGGCTTAAGAAAAGTATTTGACAATAGAAAACTGGTGGATATGTAATCACCTTGATATTTTAAGAGGGTATTCACTCACTATTTGGAGACAAGAATAATTTACAACTCAGCAGATCCAATGGTGTTAATAATGCTTTAGATCGATACCATCTACTCTGAAATCATACTCTGATAATTCACCTTTCTTCTATGATCATAGAGAGTCTGGATGCTGTTGCAAACATAGCTTTAATTAATCTTTTTTCTTTAATACAAACTGAGTTCAAAACTTGCTGTAATACACAGAAAGGGAATATTATTATGCTAGTGCATACCTTGATGTTGAAGCTCTTTTCCCAGTGATAAAAAGATGGGTCTGTATTGTCTGATCATAAATTCACTTTTAATATGTCATATACAAATTGAAAGCTACTTTTCTGATTATGTACCTATCCAAACCATACTGATGGATTAAGTTATCCTGACATTTCTCCTGGATTATTTCTTTGACTGAGCTATGAATGACTCGCATTACATCTATAAGCTTTCCTAGATGTTTTCAATTTAGTTAAAACTTCTTTGTTGAATAATGAACTTAATGTAAAAAGTTGAGATTTTTCTATGAGTCAAATTTAATATGATTTACTTTTGATGGTCTGTCATTTGCTGTGAGCTGTTAAGCTTTAAAAAAAGTCAGGATACTGCTATCAGAAATGACATGTTTTATGGAATTTTGTGCGGGGTTTTTGGTGGCACCATAGAATTTACATTTGATGGATCTCTGCATCTCTTGTTCATCTGTCCTAAAGTATAAGTAATCAACCAAAAAGCAGATTTCTGTAACAGAAATCTATTTTACTCCAAATTTGGTGTCTTCCTAAAGAGTGCTATTGAAGCAGGAGAATTTGGACACAGACTTTAGCAGGAAAGAGCAAACAGTTCTTTCTCTGGTGATTGTACCTCTTTCTGCCTGGTGATTGTACCTCTTTCTGCCTGGTGAGTAAGATATCGCCCTTCCACTGTCCCTCTGCACAAGCTCAGGAGTGATGTAACACTTCCTTTCTTTGAAAAAGGATTAAAAAAATTTTACCTGTGTTAGTGCAATTTAAAGTCTGCTTGATCAGTCTTTTGACTAATTTTCAAAAAGGCAAAAGGTGTTGGTTTTTTTCTTTTTTTTTTTTTTTCTGATTAGGTGAAATTTCCCCACAGGAAGTATTCACAGATGGATTATTGTTCCTGTAGGTAATGAGAACTTATAGTTGGTGTTGAATCTTGTGCAGAACATATTAAATATAAATGTTAGCTTAAAATATAAATTTAGCTTTATGCACTTGTAGTATGGGAGGATAGTTTTCTTTGTGAGCATGAACTTGAAGTTACATTGATAGCTTAGAAGTAGTATTTTATCTTATACTTCAATCAAGTCAATCTTGTGTTGACTATGTGTGGTGGTGAGAGGTTCAGTTCTCCCCACACACACAAAGAAACCACGGCTAACTCAGTCGGAGAAGTGAAAATGGGCAAGCTGTATTTACAAGCAGGATAAAATGCAGATGACTATATACACAATATACAGTATTTACAATACATACACAAATACACAGCAAAGAACCTAACATGGAAAAGACCTTTCCCTCCTCCAGCCAGGACGGTCTCCCCGAGCCGTACCCCCTCTCCCCCTACCTCCCTTTTTTCCCAAAAAGGGTTAGAGAGAGAAAAGGTTATTAATAAGGAGGAAATTCTGTTAGCTCAAATCGTATGCAGAATTAGTTTCTTATATGTTAGCTCAGTTAGTTCAAGGTCAACTCCGTCTAGCACAGCTGTTGCTCAGAGAGACTGAAACAGACAGGCTGAAAAAAGACAGACTGAAACTGACTGAGATTCAAACTGAACTAAAGCTAAAATTTTAAAGTTGCATTCTACCAATCTACCAATGAAATTTGTTTAGACTTTATCTTTGTTTTCAAAACATTCAGCAAGTGCTCCAGTAACTGTCCCTTTCTTAAAGGCACAGCCTAAAATGGTCACACTATGCATCTCTTCATCCCAACTGTATTAAAACTGTTATACCATCTTTTCTTTCTATTGCTGTCCTAGGATAAGCCTAAGCATAAAGTGAGAATTTTCATTTGTTTTTAAAATTGCTGTAATTTGACTCTGCTGATTTGGCAGCTGCAGGAAAGATAATGTCTGTATTTTCTGATAAAACCTTTGCAATTTTTTAATTTCCTTGTAGGTCTGCTGTTTCAGATTCTTTCATAGATTGTATTTGCAGTGGTTGGAAGATCAAAAGCACATTCTTCATTTGTGTCTCAAACCAGAATTTGGGAAGGAGACACAGTTCTTTTGAACACTCCTGTGAGTGAAATTGAGACGCAAATGAGGTCATATATCGAAACAAGACTATTTATTACTTACAAATAAAACAGAAAGAAAGAAAAGTGAGAAAGGAGAAAGAAAATGGAGAAATAGAGCAGGAGGAACCTATAGATTGTTGCCACCTCAGGGGGCTTCTTCAGGGTGAGAGAGAGATGTTCCTAGGCTGCCGAAGATGATGTTCTGCTATCACTCCAGCTAATGTTCTTCCAGCTTGTGATGTCTGAGTGACATTCCCCCTCCCAAGCTAGTGTAACTCAGTGTTTTTACGCTGTTTCTGGTTCACTCATCATAGCTCCACCTCCCCCATGCCCTTGTCACATTACAATGCATATGTGACTTCAAGGTGTCTGACAGTGGGCTTACAGGGTTGACACCAATGGTCCCTGCCTCTCTTAGTCATCCACCACATGCCCTGTGCAAATGTTATCTCAGAGGGAAGAGCCAACACATCAGGCCAGTCGCTGATGACAGTCTTATCTTTAATGAGACACTACTCATGTTCTTGATGTAATCATCATGTTCACAAAGTGGTTTTCATGTTCATGAGATGATTCCCACCATTTATAAATTCATTAATGAATTTTAATAATATATTTTATAATTGTTAACCTAACTTAATAAAGTACTGCATAAGAGACCATGCTGATACTTGATCTGTGTAAACAGAAGATGTGACATAATCATCAGTGTACGTGTTTATGTCACAGTATCGCAGTACATTGAAGGACCTCAAGAGATCATTTGGTCAAACACCCCTGCCAAAGTAGGATTGATATATGTCAGAAAATTATGAACATTTTCAAATATCTCATATTTGCTTGCTCAGCTGCAAACATTTTAAAAGGTTTAATTCTAAGAAATTTTACCCACAAATACTGAATTTTAATAGTTGTTTCTTAAATAATTCTAAGTAAATTTGTTCTTAAAATTGCAGCACTCAATCATGCTAATGGTAGCTAATGAAAATCCCAAGCGAAATATCTCTGTAAATGCCAACCTGCCTTGATCATTTTTGGAAGACATCAGTTCATTCTGTGTCTGGATGAGATGGAGTTAACTTTTTAGTGCTTCTTTTGCCTTTATCATCTCTCTCACTAGGACATTGCAGCATATACTGCTAAAATTGTTGTATTTCAACTCTAAACAGAGAGGTTTTAAAAAGACCACTTAACATCACCATTGCTTCCATTAATTTAAAGTGTGTGTTACTTGATCCAGGGTTGCGAAAAATGAATGTACTAGTGTGGTTGAAATTGAACTCTATGTTTACAAATGAAAAGGTACAATTATCACAATGTGCTGAGAATTTTCACCAAAGTAACATAATCAAAAGCTTTTGGGTGCTTGTTTTGGTTTGTCTGTGTATCTCTAGACACAGATATTCTCTAGCCAGCAACAACAAAAAAGCTGACCCCAGAAAGCCTTTAAATAGGGGCAGAGGGAAGTCTGTCATCCTCAAGTAGATTAGACTATCCTGAGTGAGGTATTTCTGGAATGAGTGACTCCTGTAATGGGATTTCTCTAATACCTTTTGAATCTGAATACTTCACTCAAAGTGCACAACTTAAATCCTGGTATCACAACATCTTAATGCAATAATGATAAGATATGCCTCAGCTCTTTTAGGTCTTTATTTAATAGTAAAGACTCAGACTATTCCAGATTCAGTTAAAATAGATTCTCGGCTGTCTGGAAATGAGAGCCCTACAGCTTCAAAAAACTGCTGTAGTAGGAGAGAAAACCCATTGTGTATGTGTACTCCATTAACATTCCTTAGATTGGAAGATTGGAGAATAAATTAGAGAGCAGATCTGAAGAAATAGCTAAAAACCATTATGTTGTGATTTTTGTTTATACATTAGCTGTTAAACATGACTACTGTAAGCATTAACTCCTCATTTTCTTTTAACATCATATTGTTTCAATATCTGCATCCTGAACATAGATTCATCCTAAAGGATATTAATCAAAAAAGGTATCTTGTTAGAAAACATTAAAATATCTAGAAGTATACAAAGCATTAGTACTTATAAAAGACTGAAATAATACTTTTTTGTGTGTGAATCTTCAAAATATTTAAAAATTGCATAGATATATGCACTAGATGGCAAGAGAACCTTCAGCAATAACATAGAAAGAAGGGTTCTGATGATACATTACTTTTGTCAAGAAAATACATGCCCCAAGGAGATTAGACCTTTCTCCTCTGTCCCTACAGCTGCTAGATTCTTGAATGCAGCTAAAACTTATTAAATTTTTAGGGTCCCTAGACTACTGTGTGTTGTAACTTTTCTATATTTAATGTTTTCAGTGTGTCATAACTGCATAATCTAATGTACCCATTGTAACAATTTTCTGTATTCTGAAAAGTTACAGATTTCAGCTAATCAATGCTAGTCTAAAAAAGAAAAATAAATAAATAAATAAACCCAGGTTTATGAACTGGTGTAATAAAATGTATTTTTTTATATATTTTATAATTAATATTTCCTGGCAGTGGTACCTTCAAACACTGCCATGACTTATTTACAAAGTGTATTTACAGGTTCAATTATTTGCTTGTGGGTATTACATTCCACATGTAAAGACAGTCAAATGATTTAAGCACAGATCTAACATTTCCAATAGGGCAATTCAAATTGGAAATACAGGAGCAGTGACCTGTGGTTTTCCCACAGAAGGGATTCCCTGGCAGGTTCGCTGGGTGCTCACGACTTGCTCCTCTGTCCAGCATCCTGCCAGATGCTGTAGCTATAATTCAAATGGTTGTTAGCTCTGAGAGGGCTAGGGGGCCTCTCTTGTGTGCTCCATTGCTGGGCTGTAGCCTCTTCTGGGTGAGAACAGTGCAAGTTGCCTACCTTCTTGGCTGGTTTAAATACTGTCCCAAGACAACTAATGCCCTTTGGTAACACAGAACCCTGATAGCTGGAGCCATAGGATGTGGCATATCCAAACATGGTCAGGGGCACACACAGTTCACAGTGTCACAAAGTTAATTACATGTGGTTCATGTTTATCTGGACCCCAGGAAATTTCCAGGTTTGCACATTAACAGGTGCTTACAACAGTAATTACATGTGCTATACATTTGCCTTGACCATCTAGACCCTGGGAACTCTCTAGGTTAGCAGGTGCTTAGCCCATTGTCTGGGCTAGGGCATGTTTTAGGATATGACCCTTCAGGACAGCTGGTTGAACCAAATGTGTTTTGGAGCTACCAGGATTCACAAATTGCAGTGAAAGGCAATAACATGACCCCCCCAAAAAGGATATAGCAGAAAGAAGTTATAAAAGAATTTATTTCACCCGAGTTTAAGAATAGTGTTCCATGTATAAATGGTTCCTGCTATCCATGCTGCCTTTTCTGACAAAGAAGGTATTTTAATTCTAGTATTATTAAAGTGTATATTAAACTGTGAACCTGCTGATACTGAAGGCCACCAGTCATAGCTTTGATAGATCTGATAATGATCAAAACTCCTCAGTGTATCTTAATGTTAAGCCTTCAGATATCTTTGAGCTTCTCTGATGAACAGGGAGGTGATTGTCCCTCTGTACTCAGTGTTGGTGAGGCTGCACCTCAAGTACTGTGTCCAGTTTTGGGCACTGCAATACAGGAAGGACATTGAGATACTGGAGCAGGTACAGAGAAGGGCTAATAAACTAGTGAAGTGCCTGGAGAACAAGTCACATGAGGAGTGGCTCAGGGAACTGGAACTGTGTAGTCTACAAAAAAGGAGCCCGAGGGAAGACCTTATTGCTCTCTACAACTACCTGTGATCACTTGACTTGAACATCATTTCAAACCTATTATCACTCTTGTGGTATCTATACCAGCTTTGGCCACTGACTTTCAAAATTTGACTTCTAGGAAAATTCTGCATGGATTTCCAAGTTCAAAAATTGTCCCATGCCTGCATTATCATTGATTTTAAGAAAAAAATAATCATATGCTACATAGTTCTTAAAAAAAAAGATAAATATCTTGATAGAAATGCAGTTTCATTTTGGTACAAAGCACTGTAACTAAGAACACATTGCCATTCTTAGAAAAGTCAGTGTCAAGATCTAAATCTATCAAGAGATCAATCTGAATGAAAATAATTAATTTGCCTTCAGAGGAGATTTTGAAAGTCTGCCTCTAAAATATGTATAATCCCTGTTGCATGCATTTGTAGGCAAATCAGCCAATAATAAGTAATAACAAGATCAGAGATAGAGAAGGAAATCATGTACTGTAATATTTAAAGGGAAGAAGAAGAATCTGTTGATACCATTGATGTTTCTTCTGAAAAAAGGAAAATGTATAAAATGTTCCCATAGCTATTATTATCCTTTTTCCTATCTTTTTCAGTAATGCTGAAAAAATATTCATTAAATACTTGATGAATAGAATAGAATATTTCAGCTGGGAGGGACCTACTAGGATTATCTAGTCCAACTGACCAGAAGTTAGTCATGCTAAGGGCATTGTCTACATGCCATTTAAGCATTAATAAACATGGGGCATCAAGCTCCTCTCTAGCAAGTTTGTTCCAGTGTTTGACCACCCTCTTGGTAAAGAAATGCTTCCTAACGTCCAGTCTAAACAGCTCTTCATGCAACTTTGAACTAGTCCCACGAGTCTTATTGCTGGATCCCAGGGAAAATAGATCAGTAGATCGATTTACCACTTCCCCTCCTCTGGAAGATGTGGTGAGCAATGAGGTGGTTGCCCCTCAGCCTAATTTTCTCCAAACTAGACAAAGTCCTTAGCCACTCCTACTTATAACCCTTTGACAAGCTCCGTTGCCCTCTTCTGGACACTTTCAAGGACGTTTACATTCTTCTTAAATTACAGGACCCAGAACTGCAGTCTGACAGACTGCATCATCTCCCTTTGTATAGGAGAACAGTCCTATTTATCTTATAGGAAAATACATATTGTGTTATATAAAGATAAACCCTGTGCAGTTTTGATGCAGTATCAAAAGACCAGATACAAATATTTCTTTTTTTTTGTTTATTTTTAATTAAGTGTGGAGTAGCTCACAGTATTTCTTCATAATACAAAGATGGCATAGGTTATCAAGACAGGATAGGCATAGGTTATCAAGAAAGGAAACTGGTGAATTGGTCACAAGTGATGTGGAAAAAGCTGAGGTACTCAATAACTTCTTTACCTCAGTCTTCACTGCAAGGGCCTCCAGCCACACTCCTGGAGTCATGGCAGATGATGCCAGGGATGGGGAGGAAGAACTGCCCTTCATAAGTGAAGCTCAGGTTCGTGATCACCTGAAGAACCTGAAAGTGTTCAAGTCCATGGGACCTGACGGGATACACCCACGGGTGCTGAGAGAACTGGCAGATGAGGTTGCTAAGCCCCTCTCTATTATATTCCAAAAGTCATGGCAGACTGGGGAAGTCCCCACAGATTGGAAAAGGGCAAATATTGCTCCCATTTTCAAAAAGGGTAAGAAGGAGGAACCAGGGAACTACAGGCCGGTCAGTCTCACCTCTGTGCCCGAAAGATCATGGAGCAGATCCTCCTGGAGGCACTACTGACTCAGAAGAGTAGTGAAGAGGTGATTGGAGCAGTCAGCATGGCTTTGCCAAGGGCAAATCCTGCCTGACAAACCTGGTGGCCTTCTATGAACAGGTGACAGCATTAATAGATGAGGGGCGAGCAACTGATGTCGTTTACCTGGACCTGAGCAAAGCCTTTGACACTGTCCCACACCACATCCTGGTCTCCAAGCTGGTGACACACGGGTTTGATGGATGGACCACCAGATGGATAAGGAACTGGCTTGATGGCCACACCCAAAGAGTGGCTGTCAATGGGTCCATGTCCCAGTGGAGGCCAGGGACAAGCGGAGTCCCTCAGGGATCAGTCCTGGGACCAGTGTTGTTCAACATCTTTGTGGGTGACATGGACAGTGGCATTGAGTGCACCCTCAGCAAGTTTGCTGATGACACCAAGCTGTGTGGTGCAGCAGACACGCTGGAGGGAGGGATGCCATCCAGAGGGACCTTGACAGGCTGAAGAGATGGGCACAGGCCAACCTCATGAGCTTCAACAAGACCAAGTGCAGGGTCCTGCATCTGGGTCGAGGCAATCCCAGGCACAAATACAGGTTGGGCAGTGACTGGCTGGGGAGCAGCCCAGAGGAGAGAGACTTGGGGGTGCTGGTGGACGAGAAGCTCAACATGAGCTCTCAATGTGCACTTGCAGCCCGGAAAGCCAATCAGATCCTGGGCTGCATCAGGAGAAGTGTGGCCAGCAGGTCAAGGGAGGGATTCTCCCCCTCTACTCAGCTCTGGTGAGACCCCACCTGGAGTACTGCGTCCAGTTCTGGAGCCCCTATTACAAGAGGGATCTGGAGGTGCTGGAGCGTGTCCAGAGAAGGGCCACGAGGATGATCAGAGGGCTGGAGCACCTCTCCTATGAGGACAGACTGAAGGAGTTGGGGCTGTTCAGTCTGAGAAGAGAAGGCTCCGAGGTGACCTAATTGTGGCCTTCCAGTATCTGAAGGGGGCCTACAGGAAGGCTGGGGAGGGACTTTCAGACTATCAGGGAGTGATAGGACTAGGGGAATGGGATGAAGCTGGAGGTGGGGAGATTCAGGCTAGATGTGAGGAGAAGTTCTTCACCGTGAGAGTGGTGAAGCCCTGGAATGGGTTGTCCAGGGAGGTGGTTGAGGCCCCGTCCCTGCGGTGTTAAGACCAGGCTGGACGAGGCTCTGTCCAGCCTGATCTAGGGTAGAGTGTCCCTGCCCATGGCAGGGGGGTTGGAACTAGATGATCCTTGTGGTCCCTTCCAACCCTAACTGAAACTATGAAACATGTAGCAGCTATCACACAACATGAAGCATGAGCTGCATTTACCAACAAGTGATCTCATACTATGTCTCCAAATGTCAAGCAAAATCCTGAATATATCACTAAATGTTTTCTGGTTTAAGTATGAGGTTCCAGGTGACCTATTGCACTTTCTTGCTGTATAAATTTAATATTTCCACAAAGGTAGTCAGCAAATACTACTTGTCTTCAGATAAAATGGCACTGTATTTGATTAAGAGCATGCAAATGCAAAATTTTGGACATCAGGTTGAGGCAGCTGTGTTCTTAAATATTTCAAGGAGATTTTTTGGATTTTGGGTTTTTTTGTTGTTGTTGTGGAGTTTTTGGTTGGGTGGTTGGGTTGATTTTGGTGTAGGTACAGAAGGGAATGTCAATTGTTTCTTTCTTTCCCCCCCCCACACTCACATGAAGCTTTTCAAAATATTTAAATTTTCCTGAAGTACGTAGTCTCTTCCTCTGATCAAAAGCCTTAGTAAAAGAACATATCCTCTGGGCTTCTCTGTTTCAAACCCTGTTGTTTTCTTTGTAGGTGCAATTCACCTTTACAGCTCTCTTAAGACCTGTTTTAACACCTACTGCACTGGAGCACAGTATAGTTTAGTGATTCAAATATTCTACTGGGAAGCACAGCTTTAAAACATCTTGAGGGAAGTAAGCTATAAGCCAGCATTAACTATTTCTAATGCTGCTGGGAATTCTCAGCAGCTTTTAAATTTCAGAGTCACACAGAAATATTCAGGTTGGAAAAGACCCTCAGGATCACCAAGTCCAACTGAGAACTCTACTCTACAAGGTTCACCCCTAAACCATATCCCCAAGCACCACATCTAAATGACCCTTAAACAAATCCAGGGCTGGCAACTCAATCATCTCCATTGGCAGCACATTCCAATGCTGAACACTCTCTCTGTGAAAATGTCTCCTAATGCCCAGTCTAAATCTACCCAGTCACAGCTTGTTCTATCACTAATTACACAGGAAAAGAGACCAGCACCAGACTCTTTACAATCTCCTTTCAGGTAGTTGTGGACAGCAATGAGGTCTCCCTTCTGCCTCCTGTTTTTCAAACTGAACAGCCCCAGCACCTTCATTCCTCCTCATAAGATTTACTCTCCAGGCCCTTCACCAGCTTCGTTACCCTCCTCTGCACTTGCTCCAAGACCTCCACATCTCTCTTGTATTGAGGTGCCCAAAAATGGACACAATACTCAAGGTGTGGCTTCACCAGAGTGGAGTACAAGGGGAAAATCACCTATCTACTGCTACTGGACACAGGATTTCTATTCCAAGCCAGGATGCCATTGGCTTTCTTGGCCACCTGGGCACACCACTTGCTCATACTCAGTTGCTTGTTGATTAGAACCCCCAGGTCCCTTTCTGCTTGACAGCTTTTCAGCCACACTGTCCCCAGCCTTTAGCGTTGCTTGACGCTGTTGTGACCCAAGCACAGGACCTGGCATTTGGCCATGGCACTCTGGGACATGGTTCAGTGGTCATGTAATCTTAACAGTTGGACTTGATTATCTTAGAGGTCTTTTTCAACCTTAATGATTTTCTAATTCTTATGAGGAGAGGCTGAGAGACATGGGGTGTTTTAGCCTCAAAAAGAGAGACCTGAGAGGAGAACTTACCAATGTATATGAACATTTGTGGTGTGGAGGTCGAGAAGATGAGGCTGGGCTATTTTCAGTGGTGGCTAGTGACAGGACAAGGGCCAATGGGCAAAAACTAGAATACATGAGGCTTCACTTAAACATAAGGTAAAACTTCTTTCCTGCAAGGCTGCTGGAGTACTGGAACATGCTGCCCAGAGACATTGTGAACATTGCTTCTCTGGAAACTTTCAAAAACCTGCCTAAATGCATCTGTGTGTAATCTGACTTAAGTGAACCTGCTTTAGTGGAGGAGTTGACTAGATGATTTCCAGAGGTCCCTTCCATTCTTTGATTCTGTGATGTACAAAATTCTGTACTGGATTCCTTGATGATTCCACAAATTTTATATAAAAGTGGAAGTGGAATACTGAAGCATAGAAAAAATAATGCTAGATGATGATTCAACACACATTAAATTATATGTGATGAAATCAACAAAGTTTTAAGCTTTTGCAGGCTGTCAAGAGTTTTCTTGAGTGTCCTTCTCTGAAGACTTTCAAAACCTGCCTGTATGCATTGCTGTGTGGCCTGCACCAGGTGATCCTGCTTTGGCAGGGGAATTGGACTAGATGATTTCTAGAGATCCTTTCTAAACCCCAGCATTTTGCTACAGGACCACAGTGACTTTTCTACAGAACTAAGCATTTGAAATAAATTTAAAAACTACAAACAAAAATAAAACCCAACAAACAAGACATTCTGTAACCATTTTTGTTCTCTGAACTGGTGCACATAATGCTTTTGCATTTCATGTTTTTAGGCATTGAATTACACAAATATATTCACGTTCAGAGAAGTAATTGATGAACATAAAAATATTACATTCCTAAGTGATATAATAGCTATAATTTTTTTTTTCTGTTTAGACAAGGGGACACAGTCTCAAGCTGTGCCAGGGGAGGTTTAGACTCGAGGTGAGGAGGAAGTTCTTCACTGAGCGAGTCATTCGTCATTGGAATGGGCTGCCCAGGGAGGTGGTGGAGTCGCCGTCCCTGGAGGTGTTCAAGGGGAGATTGGACGTGGCACTTGGTGCCATGGTCTAGTTGTGAGGTCTGTTGGGACAGGTTGGACTTGATGATCCTTGGGGTCTCTTCCAACCTTGGTTATACTGTGATACTGTGATACTGTGACTTGTGGCCAAACAGTTTTCAGTCTATTAGATTATCAGTTATAATTATCTGTCTAACATAGCTAGTCTGCTGACAAATCTTAGTGATTCTACTAATTTTTGTCTTAAGGTAATATTTTTTAATCCATATATATTATACTTTTTGGATTTTCCCCTTATTACAGTGTCAGATAATTGCAATAGTATATTGTTTAATTTTCTCTTCTCAAAATATAGCAACATATCATAAAAATATTACTCCAAGGAATGTAAATATTGGCAGGTGGAAAATTACTAGAATAACTGGATCAAATAAACTTTCCTTTTTTTTTGTTATTTCTCTGATTAGAAATAATAACAAGGAACTTTCTCAAAGCAATGTAAAATATATAGAGCAGCTATTATCTCACTGCAGGAGCTACTGTTAGTCAAAAGGTCTAAACCATCATTACTCAAGTGAACGATGATTGTTAGGAAAGCCTTAACCAGTTTTCTATGCTTTGCTTTTGGCAATAAATACAGCAATATATTTTACAGATCTCTGACTTCTCCTTAGCTTTTACCCAAAAGCTTTGAAGCTGTTTTAATACATAAAGGAGAGACACAACTTTAATGACATTGTTTTATCAGTTTGGAAAAAGATTCATTATACTTACATCAAAACCAAATCAAAACCAAAAACAACAGTTGTTAATTTCTTTAAAACCTGCTTTGCAAGGGAAAATGAAATTGTTAAATGCATTTAACCAGGACAAAGTGATTTACTCAAACATTATTTATTTTAATTTGTCCTTCAATCTCATTTAGCACATGTATCGCCTATGGCTGCAATCAGAGCTGCTTAGAATCCCTTGAACCAGATTAAAGATCAAAATCCTTCTTAGTGCCAGCTTATTGAATAGCAAATACCAACTCAATGTAATCAGCAAGCTTAAAACAAGACTTAGATGTTAGTTAGTAAAGCCTGTAGAGACCAATGAAAAAAAAGAGAAAACAAGGTGACCCGGAACAGAATATCAGAGAGTATTTTGTATTTTTCAGTTCTGACTAAAGCCATGAAGTCATTCTTGTGTATACAGAAATATGCCCAAGTAAGATAGATGTTCTCTGGATATTTTTCTTCTTCTAGCTCATAATTTCAGCTGTTGAATCTATTTTAAGAACTTTTTCTGTATGCTTTGCGCACCGATATCAAAGTGTTCTCTACCAACTTATCACACGCAGAAGAAATAGCTCATTTGTTCATTGTTTTGGCAGGGGTTCTTTTGGTTTTGCTTAGTTTGTGTGGGGGTATGTGTTTTCATTTTTATATTTTAATTTTTTTTTGTTTGTGGGTTTCATTTTTTTGGTGTGTTTGGTTGGTTTGTGTTTAAAATGAAACAGAGGTTCAATTAAATAGAAATAGCTCAGAATTATGGTGGTTTTGGTATTCTTCAAAGAAGAAAGTTTCTTCTTCAGCACTGTGCTACCAGTAATATCCTATTATTTGATCAGGGCTTTGTGTCATTAGTTCAAAAAAATGTCTTTTTTTTTTTTTGAGAACTTCAGGATTACCTTGTAGAGCTTCTGTCACAGTTTAAAATGGGGGGTTTACCTACTTATTTATCATGCTTTTAAAAAAACATGCCAAACAACAAATCAGCACAAATTTTAACGATTACCACAAAGCAGATTTCATCCTAATGTATACTCATGGTGCCTCACACTCTGGGATGCTAAGGTAAAACTGAATCCATTTTTTCCCTCCCCCTAAATTCACAAGTTCTCAAATATATAGTTCAGCAAAACTGTTAATAATCCTGCCCGGAACTTATTCTTCACTATGTTCTTCAGAACAAGGCCACAGGTTTTTTTTGGAGAAAATCTGAGTGCACACCCAGTGCGTCAAGCCCTTTTCTTGTAATGCCATAGATACACATTTGCTTAGGTAATAAGACTATTAGGTAACGTGAACTGAGGCAACTTGTGTTCCAGCATGTGAAGAGACATCAAATAAAAATGAAATTAAATGTATTTGACTGTTTGATGAATGTACATCCAGTCATGCAGGTATGTCAGCAACTTCAGTATCATCACTTACCAAATGTCAACATCTGATGAAAGACAGCATTTTTTAACAGCCCATAGGACCTCTGAAAACAGAATTAATTTGTCTCAAAAGTATAAGCATGAGTATTTGTTCATTTGTTTTTGTTTTGAAATTGAGTAGTGAATCTACCTTTTGCAAATTAGCCTCTTCACCTGCAAAAATACTTACATGGCATAGGATTGGTGTATTTAAAGGCAAAATAAATTTTAAAATAAATAATTTTTCAGCTGACACTGAAAAACAGTGGTAACTTTGCCTTTTAAAAACTACAGCCTAATGATGCTATACATTTGTGTGGATGCAGGTGCTATTTTAAAACCTTCACATGTACAGACATAAAATAAGAGGTTTCGTGTACTACAGCACAGCAGTAAATGAAATCTCTGGCATATACTTTGATTTCTAAGTATAGTATCTGTCACAGAATCATAGAATGTTAGGGGTTAGAAGGGACAGCTGAAGATCATCTAGTCCAACCCCACCGCCAAAAGCAGGATCACCTAGCGTAGGTCACACAGGAACACATCCAGGTGGATTTTGAATGTCTGCAGAGAAGGAGACTCCCCAACCTCTCTGGGCAGTCTGCTCCAGTGTTTTGTCCCCTTCACAGGGAAAAAGTTTTTTACTTATGTTCAGAACCATCTATGCTCCAGCTTGCAGCTGTCCTTTAACTACACCTGTAGAATAAATTTGGGTTAAATGTCTTAGAATGCAGACATTTTAGTTAAGTAGTGTCTCATTAGAGAAAGATAATATTTTATTTTTTCCCATGTTCCCTTAACTGAAAATGACCCTAGATGCTTTAATAACATTCCACTATATTGTAGTACTTTTTAAAGAGCAAAGTAATGTGACTTACAGGAGGTATAAGCTTCAGGCTATAACATAGTGCAATGCTCTCAGTGAAAACTAAAATGATGACACTATAGAATGTATTTTTTGTTGTCATTTTGGTATTTGGTTTTTTTTTTGGGGGGGGGGGTTCTTTTTAGATTATGGATAAGACAATAGTACAATAACTATGTATAATATTTCTTTTAACAAATAGAAACAAAACTGAAATCAAACCCATCAACAAAAAACTGCTGAATGCCTTAACCTCACTAATTGAGAGGTTTCACTGTTGTGGCAATTCTGGGATTTAATTATTTTTCTATCACTATCAAAATCCAACTGTACACTGCATACTGAACCCTAGTAAAGCACAAGGTTGTGCTATGAAAACTCCTGGCTTATGGAAACACATTCACAATGATTAATAATAATGGTGAATAAACTGCAATGAGTAGAGTTCTAACTTCCTAACACTGACATTCACAGCAGTTGATACCCGAAGTGCTTGTAATGGGATATACACAAAAATGCATTTTGGCACTAACACAATGATGGAGAAAAACATCTTTAGGAAGTAGATCCAAAGTCCGCAATCATTTCATATCTTACCCATTCTAGAAGATGACTGCTTGCTGACTGCAGATTATTTCATTTTACTCTGCAGTTTTAAAAAGATTGTTGCATAGGAAAACTGAATAAAAGAGTAAAAGTCTGAACACCAGAAGCAGTGAAAGTAAAATCAGTGAGTTTCAAATTATTTCTGCTCTGGCACTCAGGCAAGAGGACATAGTCCAGGCTCTCACTGCAAAAGTAGTTTAAATGTAATCATCCTTAGAATAAAGCCAATAGGCAGCACTCCCATTGTTTCCACTCAGGCAAGAATGACAACTAATGATTATTTTGTGCATCTGATATATATATATAAGAATGAAAGATGTAAGTTACAAAAACATCTCTCTCAGAAAACATTGTAACTAACAAAGTTCTGTATGCTAAGCTCTAACTAAACACCAGATTACATTATCTGAAATATGGATCTTTTATTTTGCAGCTACCATACACTTTCTGTGTTATTTCCCATGTATTTTTCCATACATATGTATGACCTACAATGTTTCCTATACCTATGAAACCTGTCTGATAGAATTACTTTCATTTGTTGGTCAATAAACACTGATACAGAAGAATCCTGTAAGGTCATATAGTAAGAAAAATATTATTTTTACTTCGTGTTGCCTGATGGTGATAAATACAAGAAAATAACTGAAAAGAGAATAGAACAGCTGTTTTAAAATAGTGAAAGATGCAAAAAATTGTGCACACCAAGATATTGCATGGCAAAAATAGATCTATATATGCAAAGTGAATTAGTTGTCTCTTCAACTCAGAGCTAGAATCCAGAACATACACTATTATAAAAATTTTAAATCCACATATTTTCTAAAATAGTAACAATTTTGTTATAAATGCAAACTATAAAAAAACCCCAGGGATTAAATATTTGCCACCTAAGTCTCGTCAGCAGTAAGTGTATGGTGACAGGTTGGACTTAATGATCTTTGAGGTCTCTTCCAACCTTGGTGATTGTGTGATTCTGTTGTCTAGGTATAAGACAACCACCTTGTTTTAGTAGTTAAAGGGTAATTTTGACCATCAGGTAAGATGGTTAAGCCTAACATTCTCCTGCACCTTATCCTCACATAGATATTTAGAATTGTGTTTTCTGAGTAGCAATGAATCTCTGAGAGCTGTATTCTGATTCAAATTTAGGTAGCCAGCCTATCTTCTTTCTTTAGAAGATATTTGAGGAGTTAATGGGAACAGCACAAGAGGCAAGAGGTAGAGTGACAGTGAAAGTAGTGCCATCATAACAATTTGATAGAGCTTTCACTGGGAAACAAAAATTTAGACTTTAGCTACTTTAAGTCAACCAGTCTGAGATAAATTAATAAATTATAGTTGCAACAATGAAAAATGTTGCTTCTGAGCTATTTATGTAATCAATATGGTACATTATACTCATGTCATTTAAGTTGTAACTACAGAAGTGTGGATGCTTTTTTACAAATTGTTTTGTTTCAAGGCCCCCTTGAACTAATGCCATGACTAGGGCACAACAACATACATAAATTGCTCCCCCCAGTCCATGCAAAGTAGGAAAAAATACTCTAATTATTAAAAATTTAACATTAATCATAAATGTCTCCTTTATAAAGTCCACAAAGAGTTATTTAAGATGTATGTTCAGATACAATACAATACAATACACCACCAGGGTGGAAGAGACCTTCAAGATCATCGCGTCCAACCCATCAACCAATCCAAACCACCTAAGTACAATACAATCCAACCCACCTAAACATCTAAACCGTGGCACCAAGCACCCCATCAAGCCTCTTCCTGAACACCTCCAATGAAGGTGACTCCACCACCTCCACAGGCAGCTGATTCCAATGGGCAATCACTCTCTCTGTATAGAACTTCTTCCTAAGATCCAGTCTAAACCTCCCCTGGTGCAGCTACTATACCTGTTCCTTGGACCTCAGCTAGTGTCAAAAGAAATTTGGGTATGACCAGTTATAGAACTGCATTTATAACTGTTCAGCTTTGTGTTTTAATATACTTTAATCTTAAAGACTTTTTTTTTTTTCCTTTCATGAAGGCAGATTTTTTTCTTCAGGCTATTGAGATCCCTTTAGGCATTTCTCTATTACTCAGCATATTTTACAGAAGATTTATTAGAACTTGCAGAAGCAAGCATTGCACTGGGAAAGGGAATTACGAACAAGAAAGCAGCATCTTTAAATTGTGGAGAAGGCAAAAGATTTTCAACCTGAAAGAAATTTAAGAAAAGGGACTATTTCATTGATCTAGTAGAGTTCATTTACTCAGTAGTTGTAGAATGTGGTTGTTTTTTGTTGTTTGAGGTTTTTTCATAGCAATTTTTCTGCATTTCTGTATATCTACTGTGTGAAATCTAAAAATTTTTTTTAAAAAAGTATGTATAATATAATGTATGTATAGTATAATATAATAAATGTCCTATTTCTTTCTGCAGGAACAGAAAAGATTGTAAGCTGATGTGGTTTGACCACAGCTGACAACTAAGCACTCCTCCTGCTGTGAGAAGAGGAAAATCTAAAAAACAAAAAACAGTTTAATATCTCAAAAATAAATAAAAAATGTTATAAACATAATAATAATGATGAAAGTAAGGATTAATGAAATTGCAACAAGGGGAGGACTGAGAAGAATCTATATCCTTTATTGGATGTGGAAGGGTCAATATAGTAGAAAAAAACTTCACTGAAAAGGATATCAAAAATTAAAATGAGTTCCTCAGGGAGATAGTTGAATACCTATCTGTGGAGGTGTTTAAAAGATGCATAGGCATGATTCTAAGGGACATGGTTTAGCACCACATTTGGTAGAGTTAGATAATGGCTGGACTCTGTAATCTCATGGATCTTTTCTAATTAAAAGAAAAAAAAATGCACAATCACACAACTATGATTCTATGATAAGTGGAAAAACAAGATAACAAACCCCAAGAAAAGACAACACAAGTGCTAACCATCTGCTGGCAAATTCCCAAACAGCAATCTTTCCTCCCAGCCAATTCCTCCCTGTTTATATACCAAATTGTGGCATTTCATGTCAAGGAACATCCCGTTTGGATCAGCTGTCTCTGCCATGCTCCATGTTTCTCTATGACTCATTAACTTCCCATATTTATGCACTTAAATTTCTAAAACAGCCACAGTGATAAGCTCTGTTCTTACATAGGTATTCGCAGAATCACCAAGGTTGGAAGAGACCTCAAAGATCATCGGGTCCAACCTGTCACCACAGACCCCAAGACTAATCCATAGCACCAAGTGCCATGTCTAATCCCCTCTTGAACACCTCCAGGGATGGTGGCTCCACCACCTCCCTGGGCAGCCCATTCCAATGGTGAACTAACTCTCTCAGTGAAGAACCTCTCCTCACCTCAGCCTAAACTTCCCTTGTGCAGTTTGAGACTGTGTCTTCTGTTCTGGTGCTGCTTGCTTGAGAGAAGAGACAACTCCCTCCTGATGGCGAACCACCCTTCAGGTGTGTAGACGCAATAAGGTCTCCCCTGAGCCCCTCTCTATAGGCTAAAAATCCCAGCTCCCTCAGCCTGTCCTCATAGGGCTTGTGCTCGAGGCATGGTCTAGGCATAAGGTGTGTGGCGACAGGTTGGACTTGATCTTTGAGGTAGTTCCACCTTGGCAATACTGTGATAAATTTAATATAATATTTTATATGTAATAATTAGTTCAAAGTCATCCTAGGAGTTTGTATCTAGACAACAACCAAGCACAACTTTAGGATTGTTGAATTAGTCCCCCAGGCAAATTTTTTTTTAAATTTTTTATTTCATTTTAATTTACAGCAAGTGTTTCTCAAGTTGGATTGTATACAGATATTATCAGTAAAGATTATTTTGGACAAGGTTTCTCAATTTAACCCACGACATCAACAAAAATGGCTGAGCCCGTGGAGGAAGCAAATGAAGCTGTGTTTTACAAGCAATAATGGAATACAATGCATATACACAGAATACACAGTATTTACATTATTATCAATTATTTACAAAAACAAACAGACAAACAGCAGAGAAAATCCTCCTTGGCAGGAGGATTCCAACTCGCCTCCCTCAACTTCTCCCGTCCCTTTTTCCTCTCTTAATTAGAAGAAAAACAGAGGAATGTTAGGGGAAATATTGTTAAGAAGTTTAGCATTGCTTATCTCAAGGTCATAGATAACTCCCTTGCGAAGCAGACATGCCACAAGAAAGAGAGACGGAGTGAGAACAGAATATAAGATCGTAAAACTACATCCCACTCCACTACCAGTGAAATTCGTCTAGAATTATTGCTCTCTTATTTTCTTTTTACCCCTAGCTTAAAGCCACAGCCACTAAAACTATGACACCTGTACATTGCCTGAAATTACAACAGCAAACCTGATATTCACTAATATAGTGAAGCAACACAGTTCTGACTGGGGTGATAAATAGGCACAGGATCAAGGTTAATAATAATACTAATAAAAAATTCCCCTCAAAAGAACTCTTTATCTTCTTTACACCCCATTCCAACTTTCCATTTGTTCCATTTTTTTCAAAATTATACAGAAGTGTTATTTACAAGTGATATTGGGCAATATTTTGTGGGTTTATTTTTCACGAGGAGAATAAGCTTTACATACAAATAATGTACAATACAGCTATGAAAAAAACTGCAGCAGCAGCATGAAATAGTCAAGAAAACAGGTTGAGATGATTATCACATTTGCCCTATTTCTCATTTGAATATATAGATATTTCTAAATCCTTACCCAAGCAAAAACTCCAATGCCCATTTTATCTAAGTCTAGATGAGAATGGCAAAATAATACTGTGGAAAAAGCATTTTCTATCATCATGTCTGAGCAATGGAAAATCCAGATAACTTCAGTTTAGTCTGTATCACCTTGGTGTAGATAACAGGAGAAACGCTCATTACAGGGCAGGCTTTTATAATGATAGGAAAGAAAAAATGATTACACTGCAGATGCATCAGATTGAAAAGACTGTTTAACCCTGTGCTCTGGAAACACTGGATGATATTTTTGCCTTGTATTTTATTTCAGACATGACTAGAGTATAATGTGTGCTGTGGAAAACAACCAAGCAAACAACAAAAAAAACAAGCAAACCAAAAAAAAAAACCCTCAGGATTTATCGGCATTGTGTGATGCAGCTAGAATACAGAAAAGTCATTAAAATTCATAGTTATGCATGTAAATATCCAAGCTTCAATGAGATAAGAAATTCTAGGTAACACTGAATCTTTCCATCATAATTCAGATAATTCTCATATTAAAACAAAAACTAGGAAAAAAGGATATAAACAGGAGTAGAATAAAGCTCTTGGTTATTTTTCATATTAATTATCTTCTCCCTAGTATCATAAAAAACAGTGTTCTCAAAAACATTACTCAATACAATAAAATATCAAGTTTAGGTGAAGGAAACATTATGAAATTATCTTTGCAGAGCATGTTTAATTTTTTAGACGCTTTTCTACGTATTTTGTAATATAGATACACTGTAAATACATTAGTTAATGTTGGAAAAATTGAAATTAACTTACTTTATTTCATCTGCAGCCTTAAAAATAAAAATTCTATTTTAAATTTAAATGAGAAGCTAGGAATCTCAATACAAGTTAGAACATTAAATGATCTTAGATTCCCTGGCCTTAGAAAGATCATAAATATGATCTTAAAACATCTTTAAAAATTAAAACTGAAGTACCAAAGCTGTTAGTAGTTTTAGTCTTTCATTATTTAAAAATGTAAACATCTAATGGAAAGCCCCAAACCTCACTCACTTGATTTAAAGTTTTATTTAAACACCTGCATAGAGAGAGGCACTTAGCTTCCTTGCAAAATTAAGAGAATTTGAAACAAATATACATTATATGTATCTGTTTTGTATTTTGTGAAGTCATATACATGTGTACGGAGCCATTTGCACACCTGATATGCCTACATGAAGAATTACATTGTATGGTACCCAAAATTTCTTTCTCCATTGTAGTTGTTGGTTTTGGCAGAAAGTCCAAGTCAGAAGATGAAGTTACCATCCTGTCCTCTGAAGCACTTCTACAAAGACAGGCTGAGAATTGGGGCTATTCAGCTTGGAGTAAAAGCTCCAGGGAGATCTGATACTCATTTCAGTATCTGAAGGGACCTACAGGAAAGGCTAAGGAGGGTATATTTAGAAGGCATGAAACATATGACGAGGGGCAATGTTTTTAAACTAGATTTAGACTAGAAATAAAGAATTCTTTACAATGAGAGTGGTGAAATACGGAACAGGTTGCCTGGAGATGTGGTTGGTTTCCCATCCCTGGAGACATTCAAGGTCAGACTGGATGGTCCCTGAGAAACCTAATTGCAGGGGAGTTCGACAAGATGAACTCCAAGGTTCCCTTCTAATCCAATGCATTCCCTGATTTTTTTTTTTTTATTCTGTGCCTCGTTGAAGGTGGGGGGGGTTTGTTTTGTTTATTTTTTATTTATTTGTATGTGATTTCCTTGATATTTGTCATGATTGTTGCATTAATTACCTGTAAAGTTGAAAAAATAGGATGGAGTCTGCTAGGATGTGTTGACTGGTCTGTGGTAATATGGTTCTGTAGCATAATCCTCAATTTATTGTGTTATTACATTAAGGGCTACTTTTTCTGTTTCCCAAAACGAGGAGCCAAAAGTGATCTTCACAGCTGTTCTGTGATATAGCTCACAGTGGCCACTGGAATGGTAAGTAAAATAAAATTATGACCGTTGATGATACAAATTGTATCATTAATTGCAAGCTTGGGAGCACTGTGTTTTCATTTGTTTAAAATAAACGGAGGTTGAAAGAATGCAAAACTATAAACACAAAAGACCAACTGATCTATTGTGCCTTATGTGCTGGTGGGTATTTGTCATGTAGTAAGAAAGGAAGAATATTTAGCAAAGTTTTATTTGCCTTTGTGTTCTCATTACTTCAGCTAAAACAATCTAGAAAGAAAAAACAAAGAGCCAAATCTTAGCAATCCAACAGTGCTCTCTGGTGGTGTGCATTTTATCCTCTATAAAAACACTTCGACAAGTCCAGTACACAAGTCCTTGAAGACAGATAAGTGACAGGAATTCTCAACATGTTTCCTAGTGATAAGAAAATTGAGCAATAAAAACAACTAAACCCCACGAAGGCATGAATGTGAAACCTGGCTTAGTAAAGGTAAAGTAAATAAAAGTATTTTAAATAAAGTGTCTTGTCAAGCAGTCTGTTTTAGTCTGGTAATATTTACAGGGAACAAATTCCTTTATGATGCAATACATATCCAAAAAGTGAGAGATATGTAGTACATAATAGTAAATTTTGGCATGAAATAATTTTGAATTTTAAAATATGGCTTCTCCACTTCTGGTGTAATTACCATATTGTCTCTGTACCGAGGACACCTGTTTCACAGACCAGTTCCCTTTTTATCATAAGTCCTTTGTGGTGCCAGCAAGAACCCATGTGGAGATACCTTGAAAAGGCATTGCTTCATGTCACAGGATCACAGGATGTTAGGGGTTGGAAGGAACATCTGGAGATCAAGTCCAACCCCCCCTGAAATAACAGGGCCATAGAACTAGCACAGGTCACACAGGAATACAACCAGAGGAGTCTCAAGAGACTCCACAACCTCTCCGGAGAGCCTGTTCCAGTACTCTAATCCTTAGCAGTAAAGAAGTTCCTCATCATGTTGAGATGGAACATCCTGTGCTGTAGTTAATATCCATAACTCAGACTATCCTGTCCCAAAATTATTACTCTCCAAGCTGTGCAGAAAGCATGGATAAGTGTTGAAATAAGGAGAGCAGCTTGGGCTCTACAAGGAGATTGTGACTGAAAACCTCAGCTGTTACTTT
>JAAWVA010001410.1:0-10211 GCA_015227895.2 Colaptes auratus
TTCCATTCCATTCCATTCCATTCCATTCCATTCCATTCCATTCCATTCCATTGTATTCTATTCTAATTCTATCCTATCCTAATTCTATCCTATCCTATTCTATTCTATACTTTTTATCCGAACTATCCAAATTAATATTAGTCTTTATATTCTTCCTGAGCATGCCTTGCATCCAGAATGATCCACATGAATATTAGTCATTCCTGGCCTTGCCATCTTGTGAGGTGAGGCAGGAAGAGATCCCTTGTGTGCATTCGTTGGAGCATCCTCGCAGACCTAAGAAGTGAAAGGCAGAGGTGAAAAACATGGCAAACCAATGTGCACCGGGACACAAATGATGGCATAGCAACGAGATAAATTGTGTAGCCTTATGACAAACTGCTGTACCCTGCCATAAATAAAATGCATCTCGTGCTCCTTCCATTTGTCTGGTTACTTTGACTGGTCATCTTTATTTTCCTCTTTCCCCTGATGCTAATCCATCTCCTCCAGCGCTGCCTTGAATATTCCACACCTCTGAACAGCTTCAGACAGCTGTCTGTTAAGTCTGAGAAGAGAAAAGGTTGGGCCACCTGCAGGTCTCCTGACAGACAAATAAAATAAAATAAAATAAAATAAAATAAAATAAAATAAAATGAAATAAATAAAAAATGAAATGAAATAAAATAAAATAAAATTAAAAAATAAAATGAATAATATAATAAAATGAATAATATAAAAAATAAAGTAAAATATAATATAACATTAAAAAATGAAATGAATAATAAAATAAAATAGAATAAAATAAAGTAAAATAAAAATAAACAAAATAAAATAAATATTAATATAAAATAATAAAAAAAGTCAAAATAAAATAAATAAAATAAAAGAAACCAAAAAATATATAATATAATATAAAATTTAATTAAAAATGAAATTAAATTAAATAATATAAAAATAAAATAAAATAGAACATAAAACTAAAAAAAAAATGAAAATAAAATAGAATAAAATAAAATAGAATAAAATAAAGTAAAATAAAAATAAATAAACCAAATATAAATATAAAATAAAATAAAAATATAAAATAAAATAAAATAAAATAAAATAAAACAAAACACAAAATGTGTAACTCTGAGGCCTGGAAAAGTTGTTATTATTGAGCTGAGCTATATTTTACTGTGTTCTTCCCCCTCGTTCTTGCTAGGGTCACAGCTGTGTTTCCCAGGTGATAAAGGTAATTTGGGTGCAGACAAATCTTTGTCTCAAGGCTGTCTTTACTCGTTCATCAAGAAAGAAGAAGAAAAAACTGAGCTTAATTTTGCAAAGGTTTTAAATGTTTGATTTCTGCATCACCTTGAATAAAAGAAAGGTTGCCCAGGGAGGTGGTGGCAGCCTCCTGCCTGGAGGTGTTTGCAGCCAGCCTGGCTGTGTGGTGAGCACCTGCTGCAGTGTGAGGTGTCCCTGGCCATGGCAGGGGGGTTGGAACTGGCTGAGCCCTTGAGGTCCCTTCCAACCTGACAATTCTGTGATTCTGTATATAATGTTAATGTACCTGGTGCTCAATTTAGATTCATCTTGAACACTTTCTGGTTAGAAAATGTGGGCAGTAATACAGAATTGCATAAATACATGTTTTTTTCAACAGTCCACACATCTTTCCTTGATCACATGCAAGAAATTCACTGAGAGTGAAGTGGAAGGATTTTATTGCTGACACTGCATGACTTACTTGTGGCTTTGTACTTCACTCAAAATAATATATTCAGCCCCAACCCCGCTGCCTCTGAAACATTTATACCAAAACACAGCATTGTGTATGTTATATAAATATTTATTATGATGAATTATTTAAATGAGCAATGAATATTTATCCCTTGCAGCACAGCAATATGCATGTATGTACATTCTGCTGTAGAGGGATATGCAGGAGAATTGAGGTAGCCTCCACACACATGGATCTATATGCACATAAGTTCTCCTCTTTGTGTCTACTCTCAGGTTTATCCTTCCATCCACCCATCCATCCATACTCACAGTATCAAATTTGATCCATCCATCCATCACCATCCATCACCATCCATCCATCCACCACCATCCATCTATACCATCAATCCATCACAGTATCAAATTTGATCCTCATCATCCATCCATCCATCCACCCATCCATCCATCCATACATCCATCCATCACAGTATCAAATTTTGATCCATCCATCCATCCATCCACCCATCCATCCATCCACCCATCCACCCATCCATCCATCCATCACAGTATCAAATTTTGATCCATCCATCCATCCATCCATCCATCCATCCATCCATCCACTCATCCATCCATCCACCCACCCGTCCAACCATCTCCACCCATCCATCCATCCACTCGTCCATCCACCCACCCATCCATTCATCCATCCACCCATTCATCCATGCACCCATTCATCTATCCATCCACCTATGCATCCATCCATCCATCCATCCATCCATCCATCCATCCATCCATCCACACATTCATCCATCCATCCACCCACCCATCCAACCATCCATCCATCCACCCATCCGTCCATTCATCCATGCACCCATTCATCTATCCATCCACCTATCCATCCATCCACCCATCCACCTATCCATCCATCCACACATTCATCCATCCATCCACCCACCCGTCCAACCATCCACCCATCCATCCATCCACTCGTCCATCAACTCGTCCATCCACCCACCCATCCATCCATCCATCCACCCATTCATCCATCCACCCATCCATCCATCCACCCATCCATCCACCCACCCACCCATCCACCTATTCCAGTTCAAGAGGGACAGAGATCTACTTGAGTCCAAGGGTGGGCTACAAGGGTGATACAGGGACTGGAGCACTGCCTGGTGAGGAGAGGCTGAGAGCCCTGGGGCTGTTCAGTGTGAAGAGGAGAAGACTGAGAGAGGATTTGATCAATGTTTATACATATCTGATGTCTGGGGGTCAGGAGGGAGGGGACAGGCTCTGCTCTCTTGCACCCTGGGATAGGACAAGGGACCATGGATGTAAGCTGCAGCACAGAAGGTTCTCCTCAACAAGGTTAGGCCATACTGAGTACTGTTCCATTCTAGACTCCTCAATTTAAGGACATTGAGATGCTGGAGTGTGTCCAGAGAAGGTCAAAAGAGGCTGGAGAGGGGTCTGGAGCACAGCCCTTTGAGGAGAGGCTGAGGGAGCTGGGCTTGCTTAGCCTGCAGAAGAGGAGGCTCAGGGGAGACCTCTTTACAAGTACCTGAAGGGAGGTTGTAGAGCAGGGGGGATGGTCTCTTCTCCCAGGCAACCAGCAGCAGAACAAGAGGACACAGTCTCAAGCTGTGCCAGGGGAAGTTTAGGCTGGAGGTGAGGAGAAAGTTCTTCCCAGCAAGAGAGATTGGCCATTGGAATGTGCTGCCCAGGGAGGGGGTGGAGTCCCCATCCCTGGAGGTGTTCAAAAAGGGATTGGACGTGGCACTTGGTGCCATGGTTTAGTAGTCACGAGGTCTTGGGTGACACGTGGGACTTGATGATCTTTGAGGTCTTTTCCAACCTTATTGATTCTATGATTCGATGATTCTGTGATTCTATGAGGAGGAACTTCTTCACTGTGAGGTTCACAGAGCACTGGAACAGGCTCCCATGAGGGTTGTGGAGTCTCTATGGAGACTCTGGTGAGACCCCACCTGGAGTACTGCGTCCAGTTTGGCGCCCCTATTACAAGAGGGATCTGGAGGTGCTGGAGGTGTCCAGAGAAGGGCACGAGGATGAGCAGAGGGCTGGAGCACCTCTGCTGTGAGGACAGACTGAAGGGAGTGGGGCTGTTCAGCCTGGAGAAGAGAAGGCTCCGAGGTGACCTCATTGTGGCCTTCCAGTATCTGAAGGGGGCCTACAAGAAGGCTGGGAGGGACTTTTCAGACTATCAGGGGAGTGATAGGACTAGGGGGAATGGGATAAGCTGGAGGTGGGGAGATTCGGCTAGATGTGAGGAGGAAGAGTTCTTCACGTGAGAGTGGTGAAGCCCTGGAATGGGTTGTCCAGGAGGTGGTTGAGGCCCCGTCCCTTGCGGTGTTTAAGACCAGGCTGGACGAGCTCTGTCCAGCCTGATCTAGGGTAGAGTGCCCTGCCCATGCAGGGGGGTGGAACTAGATGATCCTTGTGGTCCCTTCCAACCCTAACTGAAACTAGAAACTATGAAACTATTTCCAAGCCCCATCTGGATGTATTCTTGTGTGACCTGTGCTGGATTCTCTGGTCCTGCTCTGGCAGGGGGGAGTGGAACTGTTGATCTCCAGAGGTCCCTTCAACCCCTAACATCCTGTGAGTCTGTGTGATCATCCTTCCTCAGTTATCATTCTGGAGCATTGTAAGCATGCATCTTTCTAGCTGTGCATTATTTATCAACAGGAGCCTCCCCTGAGAGTGGATTATCTGCATTTAAGATATATTTTGTTATTATCTATGATGAATTCCAACAGGATCTTGGGCTTAGCTCCAAGGATCACAACAACAGCAGGCAAAGGCCTCAGCTGAACAGTATCTGAGTCTCTGAGAACATGATGCCTGTCATTAGCCAAGATGTACAACACAGGAGACTCATCCAGCCACTCTCTGTTCACAGGTTTGTCTTCTTACAGCAGGAAACCCAATACTTGACTAAATCACTGCAAAGCTTTTCTGATGCAGAAGTGCATTCAAAGGAGCAGTGTGTGACTGGCATTCGAGGGGCTCCCTACGACACATGCATGTTGGACCACACAATGGCAATGGTTGGAAGGTCACAGGCTCACAGATCACAGGATGTCAAGGGTTGGAAGGAACCTCAGGAGATGATCCAGTCCAACCCCCCTGCCAGAGCAGGAGCAGAGAATCCAGCACAGGTCACACAGGAACACTCCAGATGGGACTTGAAAGGCTCCAGAGAAGGAGACTCCACAACCTCTCTGGGCACCTGCTCCAGGGCTCTGGACCCTCACAGTGCAAAAGTTCCTCCTCATGTTGAGGTGGAAACCTCCTGTGCTGACATTGTCCCTTGTCCTATCCCAGGGTGCAAGTGAGCAGAGCCTGTCCCCTCCCTCCTGACCCCCAGCCTTCAGATATTGATAAACATTGATCAAATCCCTTCTCAGTCTTCTCTCCAGACTGAACAGCCCCAGGGCTCTCAGCCTCTCCTCCCCAGGCAGTGCTGCAGTCCCTTCAGCATCCTTGTAGCCCTCCCTTGGACTCTCTCCAGAAGATCCCTGTCCTCCTGAACTGGGGAGCTCAAAACTGGATGCAATATTCCAGGTGAGGTCTCGGCAAGGCAGAGTAGAAGGGAGGAGAACTCCCTGGATCTGCTGCCCACACTCCTCTGAATACACCCCAGGACCCCATTGGCCTTCCTGGTCCCAAAGCCTTTGCTGACCCATGCAGAACTTGTTGTCCACCAGCACTCCCAGGCCCTTCTCCACAGGGCTGCTGTCTAGCAGCAGGTTGGACTGAAGGATCATAGAATTATAGAATCACAGAATGACTGAGGTTGGAAGGGGCCCTGGATGTGAGGAGGAAGTTCTTCACCATGAGAGTGGTGAAGCCTGGAATGGGGTTGTCCAGGGAGGTGGTTGAGGCCCCATCCCTGGAGGTGTTTAAGCCAGGCTGGATGAGCTGTGGCCAGCCTGATCTAGTGTGGGGTGGTCCCTGCCCATGGCAGGGGGGCTGGAACTAGATGATCCTTGTGGTCCCTTCCAACCCTGACTGATACTATGATACTATGACTCTTGGATTCTATGAGTTCTAGGATTCTATTACTCTCTGAGTCTAGTATTCTAAGATTCTAGGAGCCTAGGATTCTAGGAGCCTAGGATTCTAGGAGCCTAAGATTCTATGACTCTAGGATTCTATAACTCTATGAGTCTAGGATTCCATGAATCTAGAATTCTGTGACTATGATTCTATGACTCCAGGATTCTATGACTCTAGGATTCCATGAGTCTATGATTCCATGAGTCTAGGATTCTAGAGTGTAGGATTCTATGACTCCATGATTCCATGTCTCTAGAAGTCTATGAGTCTAGAATCTCATTATTCTATGATTCTGTGTTCCTAGAATTCTTTGAGTCTAGGATCCTATGATTCCAGAATTCTATGAGTCCATAATTTCTATTCCTGTATGATTCTGTGCCAGTGCAGTGAAAAAGAGGGTGAAGCAAAGAGCTGGGGAGCCAGCCACGAGATACAATACAATACAATACAATACAATACAATACAATACACCAGGTTGGAAGAGACCTTCAAGATGATCGTGTCCAACCTATCAGCCAATCCAACCCACCTAAACAACTCAACCATGGCACCAAGCACCCCATCAAGTCTCCTCCTGAACACCTCCAATGATGGGGACTCCACCACCTCCCCGGGCAGCCCATTCCAATGGGCAATCACTCTCTCTGTATAGAACTTCCTCCTAACATCCAGCCTAACCCTGCCCTGGTGCAGCCTGAGACTGTGTCCTCTTGTTCTGGTACTGGCTGCCTGGGTGAAGAGACCAACCTCTGCCTGTCTACAACCTCTCTTCAGGTAGTTGTAGACAGCAAGAAGGTCACCCCTGAGTCTCCTCTTCTCCAGGCTAAGCAACCCCAGCTCCCTCAGCCTCTCCTCACAGGGCTGTGTTCCAAACCTTCCAGTCTCTGAGAGACTTCCTTGCACACCACAGCACAAAACCATCCCAAGAGTAGGATGCACATTTGAAACGTGAACAGGGCTGCATCGAGCTCCATAGGCAGCCACTTCTTTCCCTACTTGCTATGTACAAAGGCAAGGCTTAGCAGCACTGACAATATTTGTGTCAGGCCCTGGTGATTAATTTAATATTCTGATTGGATGAGCAGCAGAGCTCTAACGGCTGTTAACTTGCTGGCAAGCGGTGCTGAGAAGGTGATAATGAGATAACATTTGGAGGACCTGATTGCTTTTGCACTGTATTTAATTACTACTTTGACACCACCTGGTATGCACCATGGATTGGTGCAGATATGCTGAGAGATGCCCATATTTGCTCAACTCTAACACTGGCTGAGATAAATGTGCTGAAGTCTGCGGTTTTAAGGAGGCTTTGCCCAAGACATGGAAAAGATGGAAGCTTATGCTCCACTAACAGCACCTCAAAGAGGGGATTTGGAGCAAGCAGAGTGCCTGGAGGGCAACAAGGCTGGGGAGGGGTCTGGAGCACAGCCCTGTGAGGAGGGGCTGAGGGAGCTGGGGTTGCTTAGCCTGGAGAAGAGGAGGTTCAGGGGAGACCTTCTTGCTCTCTGCAACTCCCTGAAGGGAGGTTGTAGCCAGGTGGGGGTTGGTCTCTTCTCCCAGGCAAGCAGCACCAGAACAAGAGGACACAGTCTCAAGCTGTGCCAGGAGAAGTTTAGGCTGGAGGTGAGGAGAAAGTTCTTCCCAGCAAGAGAAGATGGCCATTGGGATGTGCTGCCCAGGGAGGTGGTGGAGTCACCATCCCTGGAGGTGTTCAAAAAGGGATTGGACGTGGCACTTGGTGCCATGGTTTAGTAGTCATGAGGTCTTGGGTGACAGGTTGGACTTGATGATCTTTGAGGTCTTTTCCAACCTTATTGATTGTATGATTCCATGATGCTATGATTCTGTGAATGAAGGAAGGGATTGATCAGCAAAGCAAGCTGTACCTTAACGGCTAGGAAATAGAGTTGCCAGAAGTGGACTGAGCTGATGAAGCTGACTTAGATTTTTGCCTGAGCATTGTGAATAAAAGAAGAACAACAGGGGAAAGGAGATGTTACTGCAGTCAGGTTTGAGTAAAGCTTTTTGACATTGATTTCTTCTCAAGAAAAAGAGAAAAAAAGAAATAAAACACAGCATGGTTTGGCTCACCCTTCAGGAAGATTCTGTAGGAGGTTCACAGTGTCTTACAAATCTTAGGTTGAGTTGTGAACTACAAAGAAATTAAGAATGTGAGGTGAGTAACACAGAGGAAATGCAATACATCCCTAAACCAACTCATTTTTGATCCACCTGGCTTGCTGAACAAGTAGAATGTGGCACAAGTCAGCCATGGGTGAAAGGAGAAGAGAAAACATCCAAGGATATGAAGTTGGAAGGAAACTGAAGAAGTGTAGTCATAAAATCACAGAATCATGAAGGTTGGAAATGATCATCCAGCCCAACCATCAATCCCAATACCACCATGGCCACTGAACCATGTCCCAAAGTGCCATGGCCACAGGTTTCTGGAACACCCCCAGAGATGGGGACTCCACCACCTCCCTGGGCAGCCTGTGCCAACCCCTGACCACTCTGGCAGGAAAGACATTTTTCCTGACCTCCAACCTAAACCTTTCCTGATGCAGCTTGAGGCCATTTCCCCTCATCCTATCACTTGTTAGCAGGCAGACCAGACCAGACCAGACCAGACCCCACCTGGCTTCAACCTCCTTTTAGGCAGTTGTAGAGAGCCAGAAGTCCTCCCCTCAGCCTTCTTTTCCCCAGACCAAACAACCCCAGGTCCCTCAGCTGCTGCTCACCAGACCTCTTTTCTAGACCTTTCACTAGCATTGTTGACTTTCTCTGGACCTGCTCCAGCACCTCAATGCCCTTCTTGGAGTGAGGGCCCCAACACTGAACCCAGTGCCCAACATGTGGGAAGCAAAAAATTTCATCGGGCCAATAATGAAATTAATAATCCATGATCAGGAAGGTTTTGAATATCTCCAGAGAGGGAAACTCCACAACCCCCCTGGGCAGCCTGCTCCAGGGCTCTGGCACCCTCACAGGGAAATATTTCTTCCTCTTGTTTCCATGGCACTTCCTCTGCCTCAGCTTCCAGCACTGCCCCTTGTGCTGGCATTGGGCATCCCCCAGCAGAGCCTGGCTCCAGCCTCTGGGCACTCACCCTGCACATCTTTAGCAACAGCAATGAGGTCACCTCTCAGGCTCCTCCTCTCCAAGCTACAGAGCCCTCAGCTCCCTCAGGCTATCCCCATAAGGGAGATGTTCCACTCCCCTGATCATCTTTGTGACTCTGTGCTAGACTCTCTCAAGCAGTTCCCTGAGGTCCTTCTCAAACTGAGGGGCCCAGAACTGGACACAATATTGTAGATACAGCCTCACCAGGGCAGAGAATGGGGGAGTGGGGGGAAGCCTCTCTCGACCTACTAACCTTCTAATCCACCCCAGAATGGCGTTTGGCCTTCTTGGCCCCAAGAGTACATTGCTGCCTCATGGTCATCCTTCCATCCACTCGGACCCCCAGGTCCTTTTCCCTGCTCTCTAGGAAACGCTATGAATCTGCTTGGACCCAGCCATCAAGCCAAGAAATACCTTCTAGAGCAGGCCAGCAGTGTCACCAATTTTAATAACAGTTTATTACTCAATAATCCACACAGGAAGGGCAAAGCAGGAGGATTAGTTTCATGCTGAAGCATCCTCGCGGCAGATTTGTGTCCCAAATGGTCCTTCCCAGTCACACCCTGGGCAGTACACAGCTGTCTGCACACTAGAAGCCTTTTCCCCCCTCCCCTTTTCTTTTCCTTTTTCATCTTTTTTGTTTACCTCACTAATATTTACAGTGCAATCCAAGGCATCTTGCTTATTAAACTGGAGAGACTTCCAATTTGCTTTTGTCCCGTCGGAGCTAATTGTCTGAGACAATTTCCATCCATCAGCGCCGTGGTTTATGGCTTTCAGGCCCGGTGTAAAATGAATAGATGGGAGAGCTGAAATCATTATTCTCCTTTATTACTGGAGATGTGCTGCCTAATCTCAGAGCCATTTGAATGCTGGAGGCCCATCACACACTGGACATCTGTCAAGCTTGAGCTTCAGTCGCCAGTTTACAATCTGTGCGCGCGGAGTGGGAGCCTCTCTTCTGCCGTGAATGCTTCCCCAGCAAACTCCAGACTCATGGATGTCTTTTGTGCCCTTATTTCCCCCTTTCATTTTGGCTGCATTGCATTGCATTTGATTTTGTACCCATTTCCTCCAGTTTGGGCCATTTGATTTATGCACGAGTTTTGGTTGGGCTTAGTGACTTTGTTACTTGACTGATTTAAGTTCCTTTGGGCTTATTCATTTGATTTGCCTTACTTTTGATTCTATTTTATTTAACTATCTAATTTTTTACTTCATTTTGGTTTATTTTGCTTTGGTCATTTTACTTTAATTTTTTTTCCCCTAATCCATTTAGTTCGTTATTATTTTTACTTCTCTTAGGACATTTTGTT
>JAAWVA010001411.1:0-10211 GCA_015227895.2 Colaptes auratus
ACAAGAGGACACAGTCTCAAGCTGTGCCAGGGAGGTTAACGCTGGAGGTTGGAGAAGTTCTTCACCACAGAGAGAGTTTTTAGCTATTGGGATGTTCTGCCCAGGGAGATGGTGGAGTCCCCATCCCTGGAGGTGTTCAAGAGGGGATTGGATGTGGCACTTGGTGCCATGGTTTAGTCAGTCATGAGGTGTTGGGTGCCAGGTTGGACTTGATGATCTTTGAGTTCTTTTCCTACCTTATTGATGCTATGATTCTGATTGTCCCTCAGTGGTCAGCACTGGTGAGGCCACATCTCAAATAATGGGTTCGGTTCTGTCTTCAAAAAGACATTGAGATGCTGCTGGAGCAGGTCCAGAGAAGGGCAACAAAGGTGGAGAAGGGTCTGGAGAACAGGGCTGGTGAGGAGCAGCTGAGGGAACTGGCGTTGTCTAGCTTGGAAGGGGCTGACTGGGGAGGAGGAAAGGATAATGAGGGGAGAGTTTCTCACCCTCTACAACTCCCTGAAAGGAGCCTGCAGTGAGGTGGGAGTTGATCTTGTTCAACCAGCACCAGAACAAAAGGACACAGTCTCAAGCTGTGCCAGGGGAGGTTTAGGCTGGAGGTGAGGAGAAAGTTTCTTCCGAGAGAGTCATTCATCATTGGAATGTGCTGCCCAGGGAGGTGGTGGAGTCACCATCCCTGGAGGTGTTCAGGAGGGGATTGGAGGTGGCACTTGTTGCCATGGTTTAGTCCTGAGGTCTGTGGTGCCAGGTTGGACTTGATGATCTTTGAGGTCTCTTCCAACCTCGGTGATACTGTGATATGATACTGTGAACTCTTCTTCCTAGTCTCCGGTGATAGAATGGGAGGAAATGGCCTGAAATTGCACCAGGAAAGGTTTAGGTTGGAGTTCAGGAAGAATTTCTTTGCTGCAGGAGTGGTCAGGGATTGAAAATAGCCCTCTGAGCTCTTCATTGGCAGATGCATGTTACAAAAGCTTTCTCTTGACAGTATCTGTTGTGTAAATTCTCTGAATTTCTTGATACAGGCACAAAGGGAAAAATTATTGACTGAAAGAGTGGTCCGGGACTGGAACAGGCTGCCCAAGGAGGTGGTGGAGTCACCCTCCCTGGAGAGGTGTTCAAGAAACCTGTGGCCAGGGCACTTGGGGACATGGTTTAATGGCCATGGTGGTGCTGGGTTGGAGGTTGGACTGGATGATCTCAGAGGCCCTTGCCAACTGAAGGCATTCTGTGATTCTATCAACCCTTGAAGCATTCAGTTCCTGACGGTGGAATATGATACTTAAAGCCATAGACATTAATTATTGCCCATTGGAGGTCACACATTCAACCCAGGGGACATTAATTTTTCCCTTCTATGCAGAGAAATTCCATCCTGCTCACTTTAATTAAATATTTCAGAAGTGTCTTTTCTTCATGTCCTGGCAAATGAACTGCAGTTCCTAATCCTTTACCCTTGATATTTGGCTTAATTTTACACCTAATTACCAGCTTCTTTTGCAAGCCTCCTTCAAAGCATTTTCTGTTTGGAAATCCATTCAGCTGTTATTATTGTTATTATTTTTTGGTTAATGTGAAAGCTGTTTTTTGCCAATGGTTGAGCAACATGGTCAAGGAGGAGGTGGGGAGAAACATTTGTTCAGGCTTTCTTGGCAAGTGAAATGATAATCAACATGCCTTAAGGGTATCTTCTTGTGCCAGTGCTCTGATGTCTCTTAGGCATTGGTGTTTGCAGTGTGAGACCTAGCAGGGATAGGGATAGGATAGGATAGGATAGGATAGGATAGGATAGGATAGGATGGAATGGAATGGAATGGAATGGAATGGAATGGAATGGAATGGAATAGAATAGAATAGAATAGAATAGAATAGAATAGAATAGAATAGAATAGAATAGAATAGACCAGACCAGGTTGGAAGAGACCTTCAAGATCATCGTGTCCAACCCATCATCCAACACCACCTAATCAACTAAACCATGGCACCAAGCACCCTATCAAGTCTCCTCCTGAACACCTCCAGGGATGGTGACTCCACCACCTCCCCAGGCAGCCCATTCCAATGGGCAATCACTCTCTCTGTGTAGAATTTCTTCCTAACCTCCAGCCTGAATGTCCCCTGGTGCAGCTTGAGAGGAGTAACAGCAGAGCTGGGGGTGACAGGGAGGCTGCTTACCCAGTCCATGTTGTATAGGAAAGTTGCCAAGCTTGGCACTGTGCATCCAAAGAGTGCAGGGGGAGGCTAGAGGGAGAAGACTTATCTGAGGGCTGGGTGTCAGGAGGAGGGGACAGCCTCTGCTCACTTGCTCCCTGGGATAGGACAAGGAGCAATGGATGTAAGCTGCAGCACAGGAGGTTCCACCTCAACACAAGAGGAACTTCTTTACTGTAAGGGTCACAGAGCACTGGAACAGGCTGCCCAGAGAGGTTGTGGAGTATCCTTCTCTGGAGACTTTCAAGGCTGGATGTGTTCCTGTGTGACCTGAGCTAGATTGTGTGGTCCTGCTCTGGCAGGGGGGTAGACTGGATGATCTCTTTGGGTCCCTTCCAACCCCTGACATCCTGTGACCCTGTGACATTGATCATTCCTTCCCCAGATACTGGCCTAGCCCAGGTCTCCTCTCAGAATCACAGAATCATTCCTCCTGGAAAAGCCCTTCAAGATCACCCAGTCCAACCATTCTCAAAGCTGGGACTAAGCCATGTCCCTCAGCACCACATCTCTGCCTCTTTGAAACACCTCCCTGGATGGAGATTCAACCACCTCCCGGGGCAGCCTGTTCCAGTGTTTGAAAACCCTTTCAGTGAAGGATTTTCCTCTAATGTCCAACCTAAGCCTCCCCTGCCACACTTTCAGGCCCTTTCCTCCTACCCTATCACTTGACACTAGGAAGAAGAGGCCAGCATCTACCTGGCTCCAGCCTCCTCTCAGGGAGCTGTAGAGAGCAATGAGCTCTCCCCTCAGCCTCCCCTTCTCCAGACTACACACCCCCAGCTCCCTCAGCTGCTCCTCACCAGCCCTGTTCTCCAGAACCCATTTCTTGCAGGGTGTAGCAAATGCAGCCTAGGAGAAGAGCAGTGCCACCAGATTTGAGTCCCCTGTTATCTCAAGTCTTCCTCTGGAGGCCCTGTGGAGGAAGATGGAATCTTTTTCTTTTTTGGGTTTTTTTTTTCCCCCTTCTGAACATGAAAAAGGTTTTAATTTTGTTTACAGAAGTCTCTCTGCTGGGGGTCTGCTCTTCCAAAGCTCTTTAAACGTGTGGAAGTGCTGCTGTGTAATGCAGAGAGATCCTGGGGAGGGAGGCAGAGCAATGGGGACTCTGCACTTCCTTGGGTTTTAATGCCAAGGCAGCACATTCAGTTAACTCTTCCAGCCCCAACCCACAGCCTTTCAGGTCCCAGGTAGCTCTCCTGATGCTTCTGCACTCATGTCAGCATTATGGTTTGGTCAGGAGGCTCCATCCTCTGATATTATCTTGTTCTTCTCCTAAACAATTAATAAAATGAAGACAAAAAGCCTAGAGGTTGAAAATATGTAATTATGGCAGTAATTTAGAGCTAGGAAAACGCTGCAGAAACCAATTACCACTCTCCAGTGCAGTAATGACTGACTCAGCCAAACCTCTCTGGTTTGTGTGTGAATTCCATGGCAGATTCTTAGATGGCATGCTTAAGGAGGAGCAGGGGGGGGTTAATTCTAAATGCTGAGTGCATCCCTACTAGACATAAATGTTGCTCATCCACCTACTGAGCAGGAACCTGTGTTACGGGGCCTGTGACAGGGCAGGCAGCAGCAAGTATCTGAGGAGGGAAACGTGAGTGGTGCCAAGGGGTGGCCTTGGAAAATGCATGGCCCTTGAATCACAGAGTGGCTTAGAGTTAGAATCATAGGATCATGGAATCAACCAGGAAAAGACCTCAGAGATCATCAAGTCCAACCTGTCACCCAGCACCCTCATGACTAACTGAACCATGGCTCCAAGTGCCACATCCAATCCCCTCTTGGACACCTCCAGGGATGGGGACTCCACCACCTCCCTGGGCAGCACATCCCAATGGCCAATCTCTCTCTCTGTGAAGAACTTTCTCCTCACCTCCAGCCTAAACTTCCCCTGTCACAGCTTGAGACTGTGTCCTCTTGTTCTGGTGCTGCTTGCCTGGCAGAAGAGACCAACCCCCTCCTGGCTACAACCTCCCTTCAGGGAGCTGTAGACAGCAAGAAGGTCTGCCCTGAGCCTCCTCTTCTGCAGGCTAAGCAACCCCAGCTCCCTCAGCCTCTCCTCACAGGGCTGTGCTCCAGACCCCTCCCCAGCTTTGTTGCCCTTCTCTGGACACCTTCAAGTGTCTCAATGTCCTTCTTAAATTGAGGGGCCCAGAACTGGACACAGTTGGAAGGGACCTCTAAAGATCATCTTGTTCCAACCCCTTGCCATGATGAGGGACACCTCCTGCTACATTAGCTTGTTCAAGGTCTCTCCAACCTGGCTTTCAACACTTCCAGGCTTGGAGACTCCACAACTTTTTTGAGCAACCTGTTCCAGTGCCTCACCACCCTCATGGGGATAAATTGCTTCCCAATGTCCAACTTCTCCCAGTCTGAAGCCATCACCCCCTGGTCCTGTCACTCCATGCCTTGGTCAAAAGTCCCTCTCTAGCTCTCCTGTAGCCCACTTCAAACAGTGGACGGCTGTCCTAAGTTCAGGGTGCATGTTAGAAAGCATTTCTTTACAGAAAGGATTCTCAGGCGTTGGAACAGGCTGAGAACCACTCTCATGGTGAAGAACTTCAAAACCTCCAGGGATGAGGTTTCCACCACCTCCCTGGGCAACCTGTGCCAGGCTCTCACCACCCTCATGGGGAACAACTTCTTCCTCACATCCAATCTGAATCTACTCATGTCTAGTTTTGCTCCATTCCCCCCAGTCCTATCACTCCCTGACACCCTCAAAAGTCCCTCCCCAGCTTTCTTGGAGCCCCCTTCAGACACTGGAGTATTAGGTCTCCTAATATCCAATCTGAATCTACCCACCTCTATTTTTTCCTTCTCCCCCTAGTCCTCACACTCCCTGACCTCCTAAAAAGTCCCTCCCCAGCTTTCTTGTAGCCCACTTCAGATACTGGAATAAGGTCTCCTTGGAGCCTTCTCTTCTCCAGACTGAACAATCCCAACTCCCTCAGTCTGTCCTCATAACAGAGGAGTCACCATCCCTGGAGGTGTTCAGGAGGGCATTGGTCGTGGCACTTGGTGCCATGGTCTTGTAGTCATGAGGTGTTGGGTGACAGGTTGGACTTGATGATCTTTCAGGTCTTTTCCAACCTTATTGATTCTATGATTCTCTGCTCATCCTCGTGGCCCTTCTCTGGACACCTTCCAGCACCTCCAGATCCTTCCTGTAATAGAGGCTCCAGAACTGGACGCAGTGCTCCAGTTGGGTCTCACCAGAGCGGAGTAGAGGGGGAGAATCTGCTCAGGTGGAGGCACAGGGCTGCTTTGGTAAGGTGGGCACGAGGGGATTCTGCAGCTGGGGCTGTCAGAGCAGCTGCTGAGCCAGGCTTGGTGTGACCCTGGCGCTCACCTCATGTTTCCTCCCCAGGATCGGCCGGCTCTTCGACGGCACGGAGCCCATCGTCCTCGACAGCCTCAAGCAGCATTATTTCATCGACAGAGATGGGCAGATGTTCAGATACATCTTGAATTTCTTAAGGACGTCCAAACTCCTCATTCCTGATGATTTCAAGGTGAGATTTCTATGGGCTTGGGTGTTCTGTGTGTGCCTGGCACGCAGGCAGAGCAGAGCAGATGAGGAGGGTGGGGATGGACTTGTGGAGGATGGTGCTTGGTGTAATCAGAGTATCATAGTATCAGTCAGGGTTGGAAGGGACCACAAGGATCAGCTAGTTCCAACCCCCCTGCCATGGCAGGGACACCCCACACTAGATCAGCCTGGCCACAGCCTCATCCAGCCTGGGCTTAAACACCTCCAGGGACGGGGCCTCAACCACCTCCCTGGACAACCCATTCCAGGGCTTCACCACTCTCATGGGGAAGAACTTCTTCCTCACATCTATCCTGAATCTCCCCACCTCCAGCTTCATTCCATTCCCCTAGTCCTATCCCTACCTGAGAGCCTGAGAAGTCCCTCCCCAGCCTTCTTGTAGGCCCCTTCAGATACTGGAAGGCCACAATGAGGTCACCTGGGAGCCTTCTCTTCTCCAGACTGAACAGCCCCAACTCCTTCAGTCTGTCCTCACAGCAGAGGTGCTCCAGCCCTCTGCTCATCCTTGTGGCCCTTCTCTGGACACCTTCCAGCACCTCCAGATCCCTCTTGTAATAGGGGCTCCAGAACTGGAGGCAGTACTCCAGGCGGAGTCTCAGCAGAGCTGAGCAGAGGGGGAGAATCCCCTCCCTTGCCCTGCTGGCCACACTTCTCCTGCTGCAGCCCAGGCTCTGATTGGCTTTCCGGGCTGCAAGTGCACCCTGAGAGCTCCTGGTGAGCTTCTCCTCCCCCAGCACCCCCAAGTCTCTCTCCTCAGGGCTGCTCCCCAGCCAGTCCCTGCCCAGCCTGGATTTGTGCCTGGGATTGCCTCCACCCAGCTGCAGGACCCTGCCCTTGGTCTTGTTGAAGCTCCTGAGGTTGGCTTGTGCCCACCTCTCCAGCCTGTCCAGGTCCCTCTGGATGGATCCCTTCCCTCCAGCTGTCTGCTGCACCACACAGCTTGGTGTCATCAGCAAACTTGCTGAGGGTGCACTCAGTGCCACTGTCCATGGCACCCACAGAGATGTTGAACAAGCCTGGTCCCAGGCCTGATCCCTGAGGGACTCTGCTTGTCCCTGGCCTCCACTGGGACATGGACCCATTGACAGCCACTCTTTGGGTGCAGCCATCAAGCCAGTGCCTGACAAAAGGAAGCATGGGATTGCTAAGTTGGCATCTGTCAACCTTTCCTAGAGTGGCATCAGTCTTGAACTTTCCCCTCCTGGTCAGGACCTAATGGAGCTACCTTGCCGTGTTTGACCTGGGGAAGTTAAATCCTGTAGGGTACTGCTGGAGGCAGAAAGGATGCTGCAATCTGGAACTGACTCCTGATGATTGCTTCTCCTCTCAGCCACTTTTATGCTTCCCCTCTGATCACAGCAACTCCAGCTTCCACTCCCATGCTGAAATTCAGAGGATGGGGTGGCAATCACAGTGCTGACAAAGCAAACTGCACAGGTGGTGATGTTTGGGCACCATGTCATAGAGTATTTTGTGCCCTTGACTCCTGAGTGCACATTGCAAGCTTGCTTGGGGAGCTCTGGGGAAGTCAGGGATGTCTCACCACCCATGCAGAAATTCTGTACAGTCAGAGTGGTGAGACACTGGCACAGGTTGCCCAGGGAGGTCATGGAGGTGTTCAAGGCCAAGTTGGACAAGGCCATGAGCAATCAGGTCTAGTGGGAGGTGTCTCTGCCCATGGCAGGGGGTTGGATCTTTAAAGTCCCTTCCAACTCAAACCATTCTATGAGTCTATGAACAGTTCCACATTTATTACTTAAATTTTATTAAAGAGCCTGCTTCTTTCCCTTTCCCCCCCACCCCCTTTATTACTAAGTTTGTGGCAGTTCACCCCATTAGACATTAACCTGCAGAGGCAGAGTGTCAGACTCCCTGTGGTGTTCTGTGTTTATCCAGCTGCAGGCCTGTGGCTGTATCTGTGGTGTCAGTGATTTGAGGGCTGGAGACCATGGCTGCAATCAGAACAGATATTTACCAAGATCAATTTATCATCCTGAGTACTGTGTTCAGTTCTGGGCTCCCCAGTTCAAGAAGGACAGGGAGGGTCCAGTGGAGGGCTGCAAGGCTGATGAGGGGACTGAGCACTGCCTGGTGGGGAGAGGCTGAGGGTCCTGGGGCTTTCTAGTGTGAAGAAGAGAAGTCTGAGAGGGGATTTAATCAATGTTTATAATATCTGAGGGCTGGGGGTCAGGAGGGAGGGGACAGGCTCTGCTCACTTGCTCCCTGGGATAGGACAAGGAGCAATGGATGTAAGCTGCAGCACAGGGGTTCCACCTCAGCACAGAGAACTTCTTGACTGTAAGGGTCACAGAGCACCGGAAGAGGCTGCCCAGAGGGGTTGTGGAGTCTCCTTCTCTGGAGACTTTCAAGGCCTGTCTGGATGTGTTCCTCTGTGACCTGAGCTGGATTGTCTGGCCCTGCTCTGGCAGGGGGGTTGGACTGGATGATCTCTTTGGGTCCCTTCTAGCCCCTAAGATCCTGTGATCCTGTAATACCTGATGAATGCTTATCAATGTGTCTGGCTGGGCCATCAGTTCACCAGAGGAAACAGACTGAACAGGAGAGGTGATGGGGAAGGGTTAGAGCAGTGCACACTGGTGTAAACTGTGTGGCTTTTATCTCTCATGTACCTTGACTCCTGGGTTCAGTTTTGGGCACCTCACTCCAAGAAGGCCATTGAGGTGCTGGAGCAGGTCCAGAGAAAGGCAACAAAGCTGTGGAAGAGTGTGGAGATCAGGTCTGGTAAGGAGCATCTGAGGGAGCTGGAATTGTTTAGTCTGGAAAAAGGGAGGATGAGGGGAGAGTGTCTCACTCCCTACAACTCCCTGAGAGGATGTTGGAGCCAAGTGAGGGTTAGACTCCTGGAATTGGTTCAGTTGAAAAGACTTCCAAGTCCAACCATGTTGGTCTCTTCTCCAAAGCAAAAGTTACAGGACAAGAAGAAATGAACTGAAGTTGTGCCAGGAGAGGCTGAGGTTGGACTGTAGGAGTTGTCAAGCCTTTGGAACAGGCTGCCCAGGGAGGTGCTTCAGTCCTCATCCCTGGAGGTGTTGAAAAGAGGCAGAGATGTGGTGCTTAGGGACATGGTTTAGCCCCAGCCTTGGTAGAGTTAGAGAATGGTTGGACTGGATGGTGTTAAAGTTATTTTTGTATTATTTAAAGAATGTCAGTAGCCAGAGTCCAGATCATCTGCCAAACAGAAAGGGACCTGGGGGTGCTGATTGATAGCTACCTAACCATGAGCCTGCAGTGTGCCCAGGTGGCCAAGAAGGACCAATGGCATCCTGGCCTGCATCAGGAACAGTGTGGCCAGCAGGAGCAGGGAGGTCAGTTGCCCTGTGCTCAGCACTGGTTAGGCCACACCTTGAGTCCTGTGTCAGTCTGGGCCCCTCAGTTTAAGAAGGGCATTGAGACACTTGAAGGTGTCAGTGAAGGGCAACAAAGGTGGGGAGGGGTCTGGAGCACAGCCCTGTGAGGAGAGGCTGAGGGAGCTGGGGTTGTTTAGCCTGCAGAAGAGGAGGCTCAGGGGAGACCTTCTTGCTCTCTACAATTCCTTGAAGGGAGGTTGTAGCCAGGAGGGGGTTGGTCTCTTCTCCCAGGCAAGCAGCCTCACAACAAGAGGACACAGTCTCAAGCTGTGCCAGGGGAGGTTTAAGCTGGAGGTGAGGAGAAAGTTCTTCCAGAAAGAGATAATGGCCATTGGGATGTTCTGCCCCCCAGGGAGGGGTGGACCCATCCCTGGAAGTGTTCAGGAGGGGACTGGATGTGGCACTTGGTGCCATGGTTTAGTCCTGAGGTCTGTGGTGCCAGGTTGGACTTGATGATCTCTGTGGTCTCTTCCAACCTTGGTGACTCTGTGATCACTTCTAAGTCCCCTCAGTGCTGGCTGTGCTTGGCATGAGTTCTCCCTGCTCTGTCTGGCATGGGAGACAATGTTGTAAACAACACTGTTGGCAAATGGGGAGGTATTAGAAAATCCTTCATTTTCAACAGCCAAATCTGCAATTCATTATGCAAATATCAGAATCATTTCACACTTAGAACAGTCTCAGGCTCCCTCATTTGCATGCTTCTACCTGTTACAATGCCTGCTGGCCTTGCTGTGAGGTGAGGGACCCGAGTGATGAATTTTCTGAACCCTGATTGAATTCTGCTCCATCTGTTCAGTGAGGTCATCATTTAGTTGACATCACCTGCGAAAAGAGACCAACCTCTGCCTGTCTACAATCTCCCCTCAGGTAGTTGTAGGGAGATTGTAGACAGGCAGAGGTTGGTCTCTTTTTCCAGGCAGGCAGCACCAGAACAAGAGGACACAGTCTCAGGCTGTGCCAGGGGAGTTTAGGCTGGATGTTAGGAGGAAGGTTTACACAGAGAGAGTGATTGCCCATTGGAATGTGCTGCCAGGGAGGTGGTGGAGTCACCATCACTGGAG
>JAAWVA010001412.1:0-10208 GCA_015227895.2 Colaptes auratus
TTAGGAAGGCAGGTCCTGCCTGACCAACCTGATCTCCTGCCATGCCCAGGTGACTGCCAGGTGGATGTGGGGCAGGCTGTGGATGTGGTCTGCCTGGAGCTCAGCAAGGCCTTTGACACCGTCCCCCACAGCAAACTGCTGGCCAAGCTATCAGCCCCTGGCTTGGGCAGCAGCACTCTGAGCTGGGTTAGGAACTGGCTGGAGGCTGAGCCCAGAGAGTGGTGTGTGAATGGTGCCACAGCCAGCTGGCAGCCAGGCACCAGTGGTGTGCCCCAGGGATCAGTGCTGGGCCCCATCCTCTTCAACATCTTTATTGATGATCTGGATGAGGGCACTGAGTCCATCATCTGTACATTTGCAGATGACACCAAGCTGGGGGCAGGAGTTGATCTGTTAGAGGGTAGGAGAGATCTGCAGAGGGACCTCGACAGGCTGGACAGATGGGCAGAGGCCAAGGGCAGGAGATTGAACACATCCAAGTGCCAGGTGCTGCACATTGGCCACAGCAACCCCAGGCAGTGCTACAGGCTGGGGTCAGAGTAGCTGAGAGCAGCCAGCAGAGAGGGACCTGGGGGGTGCTGGTGATGGGAGGCTGAACATGAGCCTGCAGTGTGCCCAGGCAGCCAAGAAGGCCAATGGCATCCTGGCCTGCATCAGGAAGAGTGTAGCCAGCAGGAGCAGGGAGGTGATTCTGCCCCTGTCCACTGCACTGGTTAGGCCACACCTTGAGTCCTGTGTCCAGTTCTGGGCCCCTCAGTGTAGGAAGGACGTTGACTTGCTGGGAGGTGTCCAGAAAAGGGCAACAAAGCTGGGGAGGGGTTTGGAACACAGCCCTGTGAGGAGAGGCTGAGGGAGCTGTGGTTGCTTAGCCTGGAGAAGAGGAGACTCAGGGAAGACCTCATTGCTCTCTACAACTCCCTGAAGGGAGGTTGTAGACAGGCAGAGGTTGGTCTCTTCTGCCAGGCAGGCAGCACCAGAACAAGAGGACACAGTCTCAAGCTGTGCCAGGGGAGGTTTAGGCTGGAGGTTAGGAAGAAGTTCTTCCCAGAGAGAGTGATTGCCCATTGGGATGTGCTGCCCGGGGAGGAGGTGGAGTCACCATCCCTGGAGGTGTTCAGGAGGAGACTTGATGGGGTGCTTGGTGCCATGGGTTAGTTGATTAGGTGGTGTTGGATGATAGGTTGGACTCGATCTTGAAGGTCTCTTCCAACCTGGTCTATTATTCTATTCTATTCTATTCTATTCTATTCTATTCTATTCTATTCTATTCTATTCTATTCTATTCTATTCTACTCTACTCTACACTACTCCTATTCTATTCTATTCTATTCTATTCTATTCTATTCTATTCTATTCTATTCTATTCCATTCTTTTGTGTTTCAAAGGATCCACTGGGGGGCAACTAGAGCAGATCACAAAGTCTGAAGCTTTTAGCTTTGGGTCAGGTCATTAAAGCAGTAAACCCACTGACTGAGTTGTTGCTATTGATTCCAGGGGATCCTTGATTTTCCTTGTGGGTGTTGCAGCCCCATACCACCAGAATCCAGCCCTTGAGGCTGTGAGTGAACAGTGAATTGACTGATTATTCCACTGGAAGAGTCTTGCTTCATGCAGTGCCCCTTTTCAAGGTTTTGCCAAGGGTGAACTGCCCAAAATCACTGGATCACAGGCTTGTTTTGGCCTTCAGCATCATCCACTGTTAACCCAACACTGCCAGCTCACCATTAAACCATCACCCTCAACACCAGGTCTGCAGGGCTTTGAAATACCTCCAGCAATGGTGGCTCTACCACTTCCCTGGGCAGCCTGTTCCAGGCCTTGACAACATTTTCAACAAAGAAATTGGTTTTAATGTCCCACATGAAGCTCTCCTGGTGGAACTTGAGCCTCCTCCCTCTTGACCTGTTTCTTCATAGATTCATAGAATCATGCAGTTATGGAATCAGAGAGTCATAGATTCATAGTATCAGAATTATAGAGTCATAGAGTCACAGAGTCATAGAGTAAGAATTATAGAGTCATAGAATCACAGAGTCATAGACTCTTAGTCATAGATTCATAGAGTCATAGAGTCAGAGTCAGAATCATAGAATCATAGAGCCATAGAATCACAGAGTCATGGAGTCCTAGTCTCAGATTCATAGAGTCATAGAATCAGAGTAATAGAATCACAGAGTCATTGAATCATAGAGTCATAGAATCACAGAGTCATGGAGTTTTAGTCATAGGTTCATAGAGTCATAGAATCAGAGTAATAGAATCACAGAGTCATTGAATTATAGAATCATAGAGTCATAGAGTCATAGATTTGTAGAGTCTTAGTCATAGATTCATAGAATCATAGAGTCAGAGTCATAGAGACAGACTTATAGTCGTAGAGTCATAGAATCATTGAGTCATAGAATCATTGAGTCATAGAATCATAGATTCACAGAATAAGAGCCATAGAATCACAGTCATAGACTCACAGAGTCATAGAGTCATAGTCATAGAACCATAGAGTCATAGAATCATAGTCATAGCATCATAGAGTCATAGAATCACAGAATCACAGAGTCCTAGAATTATAGAGTCATAAAGTCATAGAGTCAGAATCATAAAGTCATAGAATCATAGTCATAGAGACACAGAGTCATAGAATCACAGAGTCATTGAATCATAGTCATAGAGTCAGCATCATAGAGACATAGAGTCATAGAACCATAGAGTCACAGAATCATAGTCATAGACACATAGAATCATAGTCATAGATTCATAGAGTCATAGAATCAAAGAGCCATAGAATCACAGAGTCATAGAGTCAGAGTCATAGAAACATAGAATCATAGATGTCATAGAGTCATAGAATCAGTGAGTCATAGAATCATAGAGTCATAGAGTCAAAATCCTAGAGTCATAGAATCAGAGTCATAGAGTCATAGAGTCATAGAATCATTGAATCATAGAGACATAGTGTCATAGAGTCATAGAATGACAGAGACACAGAGTCATGAAATGATAGAGCCAAAGAATCATTGAGTCATGGAGACATAGAATCATAGTCATAGAATCAGAGTCATAGAATCATAAAGTCAGACTCATAGAGTCATAGAATCACAGAATCAGAGAGTCATAGAATGGTCTCGGTTGGAAGGGGTCTCCAAAGCTCATCCAGTCCAACCTCTTCTTGCAGTCATCAGGGACACCCTCAACTAGATCAGGTTGCCCAGAGCTCTGTTGAGCCTCACCTTCAATATCTCCAGGGATGGGGCCTCAATCAGCTCCCTGGGCAACCTGCTTCAGGACGACAGGCTTGTACCATTCTGGACCAAATTCTTGTCAGTCAATATCAACAAGTAATTCAGTTTCCCTGTTGAAATGATAACCAATTGATAAGGGAAACAGAAAATGGCTTCTACTTCAGAAGCAAAAATTTGTGACACTGAGCTTCATGTTAGAGTTACTGCAGCTGAGATAATATTGAAAGAGCCTATGTATCTCTCTGCAATCTTATCTCATGTTGTAGGACATCTACAGAGTAGAGCTACCTCATTTACCGCTCAGTGGGGTCAGAAAATGGTTCTTTAACCAAGTAAGCTAAGCAGGAGCTCATCCTTCCCCATCAGTCAGAGAACTTTGACTTGCTGACCTTTTCAGAGATCAGAGGATGATTGTATTTTGCCCAGGGGCCCAAGAAAGCCAATGGCATCCTGGCCTGCATCAGCACTAGTGTGGCCAGCAGGAGCAGGGAAGTCATGTGCCCTGTGCTCAGCACTGGTTAGGCCACACCTTGAGTCCTGTGTCCAGTTCTGGGCTCCTCAGTTTAAGAAGGACATTGAGACACTTGAAGGTGTCCAAAGAAGGGAAACACAGCTGGGGAGGGGTCTGGAGCACAGCCCTGTGAGGAAAGGCTGAGGGAGCTGGGGTTGCTTAGCCTGGAGAAGAGGAGGCTCAGGGGAGACCTCATTGCTGTCTCCAACTCCCTGAAGGGAGGTTGTAGCCAGGTGGGGGTTGGTCTCTTCTCCCAGGCAAAAAGCACCAGAACAAGAGGACACAGTCTCAAGCTGTGCCAGGGGAGGTTTAGGCTGGAGGTGTGGAAGAAATTCTTCCCAGCCAGAGAGATTGGCCATTGGGATGTGCTGCCCAGGGAGGTGGTGGAGTCCCCATCCCTGGAGGTGTTTAAGAGGAGCCTGGATGAGGCCCTTGGTGCCATGGTTTAGCTGATTGGATGGTGTTGGGTGATAAGGTGGACTTGATAATCTCAAAGGTCTTTTCCAACCTGGTTAATTCTGTAGTGGCCATGGTGGTCTTAGACTGAAGGTTGGATTCAATGGTCTATTCCTCCATACCCAGGCTGAGTCTGGTCAAGAGCTTTGTCAGGTGAATTTAGCAAGTGAAATGGTCGCTAGCACTAGGGAATCTGTACAGAATTCCTGGGCTCAGCCCTGCCCTTCCTTCATTTCCAGCAGCAAAATCTCTTAGGTGATGTTCTAGGCTGATAGAGAATAATGTTGGAGCTGGTTTTAGGTCACCTGTTTCATGATTCCCTTTCTCCTCCAGAACTCCTACAGGCCGGTCCAGACATTTTGGAGGCCAGGCTGGATGTGGCTGTGAGCAAGCTGCTGTGGTGTGAGGTGTCCCTGGCCATGGCAGGGGGCTTGGAACTGGCTGAGCCTTGAGGTCCCTTCCAGCCCTGACAGCTCAATGATTGCATGGCAAGGACTCTGATGCTGCATTTTACAAGATTCTCAGGCACTTGAAAAGAGAAATCCAGCTTCCAACACATTTGTTTGCTCTTTGAGATGAGTTGCTTTGGAATTTGTGCCTCTTCCCCAAGAGTTCTGCCTGTTGAGGTAACTCAGAAATCATACAGAGTGCAGCATCCTCTGCTTCCCATTTCCTTACACCTTATAGTTATAGCTCATTATTGAAAGCTGGAAGCACAAATGCATTCAGAGAGAGGGAGAGCAGAAGAGAGGTTTCCTGGCTTATGCATGAGTGTTCCACCCACACAGCTTCTGCTGTCTTCATAAAAGAAAATCATCTCAACCCAACATTTCCTTAGTGGAATTAGCAGCTGGCTTGCAGACCACAATTAAATCACAGATCCCAGGGAGAAACCAGCCATTAGGAAACATTATTGCTCAGGGTATTGCTTTTGCTTTTCACTGGAGAGGGACCTGGGAGTGCTGGTGGAGGAAAAGTTCTGCATGGGACAGCAGTGTGCCCTGGGGACCAAGAAGGCCAAGTGGGTCCTGGGGTGCAGAGGAGTGTGTCCAGCAGAGCCAGGGAGGTTCTCCTCCCCCTCTGCTTTGCCCTGCTCAGACCTCACGTCGAATATTGCATCCAGCTCTGGGCTCCCCAGCTCAGGAGGGACAGGGATCTGCTGGAGAGAGTCCAAGGGAGGGCTGCAAGGCTGCTGAAGGGACTGCAGCACTGCCTGGGGAGGAGAGGCTGAGAGCCCTGGGGCTGTGCAGTCTGGAGAGGAGAAGGCTGAGAGGGATCTGATCAATGTCTATCAAGAGCTGAGGGCTGGGGGTCAGGAAGGAAGGGACAGGGACAGCCTCTGCTCACTGTGCCCTGGGATAGGCCAAGGAGCAATGGATGGAAACTGCAGCACAGGAGGTTCCAGCTCAACATGAGGAGGAACTTCTTGACTGTGAGGGTGCCAGAGGCCTGGAGCAGGCTGCCCAGAGAGGTTGTGGAGTCTCCTTCTCTGGAGCCTTTCCATCCCTGTCTGGATACAATAAATAATACAATAAATAAATCCAGGTTGGAAGAGACCTCCAAGATCATCACATCCAACCCATCAACCAATCACCACCACTAAACAACTAAGCCATGGCACCAAGCACCCCATCAAGGCTCCTCCTGAACACCTCCAATGATGGTGACTCCACCACCTCCCTGGGCAGCACATCCCAATGGGCAATCACTCTCTCTGTATAGAACTTCCTCCTAACATCCAGTCTAAACCTCCCCTGGCGCAGCCTGAGACTGTGTCCTCTTGTTCTGGTGCTGGCTGCCTGGGAAAAGAGACCAACCTCTACCTGTCTACAACCTCCCTTCAGGGAGTTGTAGAGAGCAAGAAGGTCACCCCTGAGTCTCCTCTTCTCCAGGCTAAGCAACCCCAGCTCCCTCAGCCTCTCCTCACAGGGCTGTGCTCCAAACCCTCCCCAGCTTTGTTGCCCTTCTCTGGACACCTTCCAGCAAGTCAACCTCCTTCCTAAACTGAGGGGCCCAGAGCTGGACACGGACTCAAGGTGTGCTCACCAGTGCAGTGTACAGGGGCAGAATGACCTCCCTGCTCCTGCTGGCCACACTCTTCCTGATGCAGGCCAGGATGCCCTTGGCCCTCCTGGCTGCCTGGGCACACTGCTGGCTCGTGTTCAGTCTACCATCAACCAGCTCCCCCAGGTCCCTCTCTGCCTGGCTGCTCTCCAGCCACTCTGACCCCAGCCTGTAGCACTGCCTGGGGTTGCTGTGGCCAGTGTGCAGCATCTGGCACTTGGATGTGTTCAATCTCCTGCCCTTGGCCTCTGCCCATCTGTCCAGCCTGTCGAGGTCCCTCTGCAAAGCCTCTCTGCCCTCCAGCAGATCAACTCCTGCCCCCAGCTTGGTGTCATCTGCAAATTTACTGAGGATGGACTCAATGCCCTCATCCAGATGATCAATAAAGATGTTAAAGAGCATGGGGCCCAGCATGATCCCTGGGGCACACACTGGTGCCTGGCTGCTAGCTGGCTGTGGCACCATTCACCACCACTCTCTGGGCTCAGCCTCCAGCCAGTTCCTAACCCAGCTCAGAGTGCTGCTGCCCAAGCCATGGGCTGCCAGCTTGGCCAGCAGTTTGCTGTGGGGGACAGTGTCAAAGGCCTTGGTGAGGTCCAGGCAGACCACATCCACAGCCTGCCCCACATCCACCAGGCAGTCACCTGGGCATGGCAGGAGATCAGGTTGGTCAGGCAGGACCTGCCCTTCCTAAAGCCATGCTGGCTGGGCCTGATCCCTTGGCCATCCTGTAAGTGCTGCATGATCGCACTCAAGATGCCCTGCTCCATACTCTTGCCTGGCACTGAGGTCAGGCTGCAGGCCTATCATTCCCTGGCTCATCCAACCGGCCCTTCTTGTGGATGGGCACCACGTTGGCAGCTTCCAGTCTCCTGGGACCTCTCCAGTGAGCCAGGACTGCTGAAAAATGATGGAGAGCGGCTTGGCAGCTCATCTGCCAGCTCTCTCAGCACCCTAGCATGGATCCCATCCGGTCCCATGGCCTTGTGGGGGTCCAAGCGGCTGAGAAGATCTCTAACAATCCCATCCTGGAACAGAGGAGAACTATGCTGCTCCTGGCTCCTTCTGCCAGCTCTGCAGGCCAGCTGTCTGGAAGATGTTCTGCCATGCTAGGATAGATTGAAGCAAAGAAGGTGTTAAGCACCTCTGCCTTTTCCTCATCCTTTGTTACAACGTTCCCCCCCGTGCCCACCAAGGAGTGGAGGTTGTCCCTGCCCTTCCTCTTGCTATTAATATATTTATAGAAGGACTTTTTGTTGTCCTTCACAGCAGAGGCCAGTCTGAGCTCCAAATGTGCTTTTGCCTCCCTCATTTTCTTCCTGCAAGACTAGCAACTTCCTAAACATCCCATGGGTTGCCTCCCTCCTTCCAAAGACGATACACCCTCTTTTTTTCCCTTAGCTCCTTTAGAAGCTCATTGCCCATCCAGGCCGTCTGCCCCGGGGCTCATCTTCCGGCACACTGGCACAGCCTGTTCCTGTGCCTTCAAGAGCCCTTCCTTGAAGCAGCTCCAGCTCTCCTGGACCCCTTTGTTTTTAAGGGCTGTTTCCCAAGGAACCTTCTGAGTTAGTTCCTTGAGTAGCCTGAAGTCTGCCCTCCTGAAGTCCAGAGTGGAGGTCTTCTTGCTGCCCCTCTTGGCTTGGCTGAATACAGAAAACTCAATTATCTCCTGGTCACTGGTGCCTAAACACCCTCCGACCACCACATCCCCCACCAGCCCTTCCCTGGTGGTGAAGAGGAGGTCAAGCAGAGCCTTACCCCTGGTAGGTTCACGCAGCACCTGGATAAGAAGCTGTCCTCCATGCACTCTAAGAACCCTTAGATTGCCTCCTTTCTGCTATGTTGTGATCCCAGCAGGTATCAGGCAGGTTGAAGTCGCCCATGAGAACAAGGTCAGGCGATCTTGAGACAGCCTTAAGCTGCTATAGAATGCTTCATCGACATCTCCTCCTGGTTGGGTGGTCTATAACAGACTCCAACCAGGATGTCTGCCCTGTGCTTTCCTCTAATTCTCACCCACAAGCACTCAACCCGGTCATCCCTGATCTCCATCGCAACGGCATCTAGTGGCTCCCTGATGTACAGGGCCACCCTCCACCCTTCTTCCTTGCCTGTCTCTCCTGAACAGCTGTAGCCGTCAATTGCAGCGCTCCAGTCATGTGAGTTGACCCACCACGTCTCTGTGATGGCAACTACTCATATCTTTCCTGCTGCAACAAGGCTTCCAGCTCATCATGTTTGTTGCCCATACTTCGTGCCTTAGTGTACATGCACTTCAGCTGGGCTGCTGGTTTCACCCCTGACTCCAGCTTACCACCCTCAGACTCCTGTGTTCCTGTGTGACCTGTGCTGGATTCTAGACTGGATGTTAGGAGGAAGTCCTATACAGAGAGAGTGATTGCCCATTGGAATGGTCTGCCCAGGGAGGTGGTGGAGTCACCATCATTGGAGGTGTTCAGGAGGAGACTTGATGGGGTACTGGGTGCCATGATCTAGTTGTTTGGGTGGGTTGGATTGGTTGATAGGTTGGACACGATGATCTTGAAGGTCTCTTCCAACCTGGATTTATTGTATTGTATTGTATGCTCCTGCTCTGGCAGGGGGGTTGGCCTGGAAGATCTCCAGAGGTCCCTTCCAACCCCTGACACCCTGTGAGCCTGTGCTGGCATTCAGGTATCTACCACAACACAAGTGGATGCATTGTTATGCATGTGTACTAAAAAGTAGGTGATGTAACATTAAATATCATGAAATACTTTCATAGATCTAATATTTGACATGTCAGAGAGGCCTACTGTCTTCAGAGATACCACACAGTTCTTGTTGCTCTCATTGCTTTAGCATCAGCACATACATTGCATTGCCAGGGTAACTCATAATGAAGATCTGAACATTCATGCACTGACTATGCATGATGTGGATCAGCATCTCATGTGGGCCAGAACCATCCTCACTATCAATACAGGCTGGGGGAGGAGGGGAGAGAAAGCAGCCCTGAGGAAAAGGACTTGGGGGTGTGGGGGGGAAGAAGCTGGCCAGGAGCAGGCAGGGTGAGTGCAGCACAGGAGGCCAAGGGCAGCCGGGCTGCATCCAAAGCAGCATGCCAGAGAGCCAGAGAGCTGATCCTGACACTTTGCTCTGCTGAGCCCTCCCCGCAGGGCTGTGTCCAGCTCTGGAGCCCTCAGCACAGGAAGGACCTGGACATGATGGAGAGGCTCCAGGGGAGGCCATGGAATGCTGAGGGGGTGGGAGCAGCTCTGCTGTTGAGAGAGGCTGAGGGAGCTGGGGGGTGTTGAGCTGGAGAAGAGAAGGCCCAGGCAGACCTAAGAGCAGCCTGCCAGGACCTGAAGGGGGCTGCAGGAAGGCTGCAGAGAGACTGTTTGCAAAGGCCTGCAGGGCCAGCACCAGGGACAGTGGCTTCAGACTAGAGCAGAGCAGATTGAGATTGGATGTGAGGAACAAGTTCTGCAGCATGAGGCTGGTGGAACACTGGCACAGGTTGCCCAGGGAGGTGGTTGAGGCTCCATTCCTGGAGATACTGAAGGTGAGGCTGGACAGGGCTGTGGGCAACCTGATCTAGTTGGGGATGTCCCTGCTGAGTGCAGAGGGGTTGGGTGGATGAGCTTCGGAGGTCCCTTCCAACCCAGCCCATTCCATGCTTCTACAACTCAGATTCTATGATGAAAGATGCTGTTTTCTAGGTTTGAGTAATACAGACTCATAGAATCATTTCAGTTGCAAGAGACTGGTGAGACTCTCAAGCCCAAGCATTAAACATCACTGCTAAACCAGCACTGCTAAACCACATCGCTCAGCACTGCATCTACATGCCTTTAAAATATATCCAGGGGTGATGACTCCACCACCACTCCCCTGGGCAGCCTCTTCCAATGCTTCACAACCCTTTTGGTCATTTCCCCCCCCCTTTTTTGCCCCT
>JAAWVA010001413.1:0-10207 GCA_015227895.2 Colaptes auratus
GAGATGGATAATAGAGATAGAGATAGATAATAGAGACAGAGATGATAGAGATAGAGATAGAGACACTAGAGATGGAAATAGAGATAATAGAGATGACAGAGATGAGAGATGATAGAGTTAGAGAGAGAGATAGAGTTAGAGAGAGAGATAGAGGTAGAGATAGGGATAGAGATAATAGAGATAGAGATGAGAGATGATAGAGATGATAGAGTTAGAGAGAGATGAGACAGAGATAGAGATAGAGATAGATAATAGAGATAGAGGTGATAGAGATAGAGATGAGAGATGATAGAGATAGAGATGATATAGAGATAGAGATAGATAATAGAGACAGAGATGAGAGAGAGAGAGAGAGAGAGATAGGGATAATAGAGATAGAGATAGATAATAGAGACAGAGATGATAGAGATAGAGATAGAGTTAGAGAGAGAGATAGAGGTAGAGATAGGGATAGGGATAATAGAGATAGAGATAGATAATAGAGACAGAGATGATAGAGATAGAGATAGAGATACTAGAGATAGGGATAGAGATAATAGAGATAGAGATGAGAGATGATAGAGATGATAGAGAGAGTTAGAGAGAGAGGTAGAGATAGGGATAGAGATAATAGAGATATAGATAATAGAGATAGAGATGATAGAGATAGAGATGAGAGATGATAGAGAGAGTTAGAGAGAGATGAGATAGAGATAGACATAGAGACAGAGATAGAGATAGATAATAGAGATAGAGGTGATAGAGATAGAGATGAGAGATGATAGAGATAGAGATGAGATAGAGATAGCGATAGAGATAGATAATAGAGATAGAGATGATAAATATGAGAGAGATGATAGAGATAGAGACAGAGATAGGGATAGAGATAGATAGATATTGCAGATATTCACTGCATTTCATGTTTCTAGATTTTTAGTGTGCTTGTAAATAGACCTTAATTTGCTTCCAAAACCTTCTGAGCTACTCTGGTGATATCTTTGGGGGGAATTTCTCAGAATTCATGTTCGGGGGAGTATTTCCTCAACCCATCACACTGAAGCCACTTCCAGAAACACCTGGAATGCACAAGAATATTTTGGGCTCCACTTATGAGCTTTGACAAAGCTAAGTGCTAGGACCTGCACTTGGGGCACAACAACCCCAAGCAGTGCTACAGGCTTGGGGCAGTGTAGCTGGAAAGCTGCTGGCAGAAAGGGACCTGGGGGTGCTAATGGACAAGCAGCTGAAGAGGAGCCAGCAGTGTGCCCAGGGGGCCAAGAAAGCCAAAGGCATCCTGGCTGGGATCAGAAATGCTGTGTCCAGCAGGAGCAGGGAGGGGATTGTCCCCTGGCACTCAGCTCTGGGCAGGCCACACCTCCAGTGCTGTGTCCAGGTTTGGGCACCTCAAGACAAGAGAGATGTGGAGGGGCTGGAGCCAGGGCAGAGGAGGGCAAGGAAGCTGGGAAGGGCCTGGAGAAGAAATCTGATGAAGAGCAACTGAAGGAGCTGGGGATGGTTAGTGTGAAGCACAGGAGGCTGAGGGGAGACCTCAGTTCCTTGAAAGGAGGTTGTGGAGAGCTTGGTGTGGGTCTCCTCTCACAGGTGATTAGCCATAGAAGAAGAGGGAAGAGCCTCAAGCTGCAGCAGGGCAGGTTCAGACTGGACAGCAGGAAGAATGTTTTCCCATCAAGAGTGGTCAGGGCTTGGAATGTGCTGCCCAGGGAGGTGGTGGAGTCCCCAGGGCTGGATGTGTTTGAAGGTGGTTTGGCTGTGGTGCTTGGGGCTGTGGTTCAGGGGTGATCCTTGCAGAGTAGGGCTCTGGTTTGGACTTGGTGATCCTGAGGGTCTTTTCCAACCTGAATGTTTCTGTGGTTCTATGATATCAAACAGTTGCCACAGCTGGCTGGATGAGAACCAATTTGAAGCAGAGCTTGTGGGCTGAATATCCTCCCCAGCCCTGTCTCCTGCCAGCTGCAGATGCACTGTGATGTCAAACAAGCAGGAACGTGCTACAACCATGGCCTGAGAGTCAACTATCTTCTTTTATTAATTCCTTAAGTAGTAGGCTAAGAACATCCTGTGCTGTGTTTTGTGCTGGAGAAGGAACTGGCCATGCTGGGCAATGTGGTGTTAGTCTGTACTTAGATATCAGCTGAAAGGCTTCTCAATACTGTAGTATTTAAGGCTGCCCAACACTTCTCCTCCTAATCACAACCAGCTCTCTCTTGCCAAGCTGTCAGGCTTGAGCTGGAATATTGAAGCCACTGAATAGTTGCACAGCCTGGAATATGAACTATCAGCTGTCTGGGGGCTGGGGCTGGCTTGTTTTGCTCTGGTTTCAGGCATAGTCGTTTCCAGGGGGGCAAAGTAAGAGAAGAATCTTTTGTCCACCCACGCAGGTGAGATGAAGCCAGGCCTCCCTCTCAGCAGCTCCAGCATTTGCAATCCTTGGCAGGCTGGGGTGGGCTGGGGGAAGAAATCTGACATTTGGCATGAGGGCTGTCACAGAGTCAAGGATGTACCAAGAGCTCTTGGGAATTTCAGTTTATCACTGAATGTTAGAGATTGGAAGGGAACTCCAGAGATCATCCAGTCCAACCCCCCTGCCAGAGCAGCATCACCCAGGGTAGCCTGCGCTGGAATGCATCCAGCTGGGGTTTGAATGTGTCCAGAGATGGAGACTGCACAATCCCTCTGGGCAGCCTGCTCCGTCACCCTCACTGGAAAGAAGTTTATCCTCTCTGAAGATTGGGCAGGAAGCTATGAAGGGCCTGGAGGAGAAATCTGATGAAGAGCAACTGAAGGAGCTGGGGATGGTTAGTGTGAAGCAGAGGAGGCTGAGGGGAGACCTCCTGGCTCTCTACAGCTCCCTGAAAGGAGGTTGTGGAGAGCTTGGTGCTGGTCTCTTCTCACAGGTCATTAGCCATAGAACAAGAGGGAGCAGCCTCAAGCTATGACCGGGTAGGTTTAGCCTGGAGAGTAGGAATGACTTTTTCCCATCAAGAGTGGTCAGGCCTTGGAATGTGCTGCTCAGGGAGGTGCTGGAGTCCCCAAACCTGGATGTGTTACCCCTAACTGAGACCCACAGCCCACCTTGAAAGGGGGACACAAGGTGAGGGGAGGAGGCAAGCCTGAACTAGTTAAGGGTGCTGCTGCTGGCTGCAGAGAGGATTGGACTAGATGACCTTTGGAGGTCTCTTTCAACCCAGGCCATTCTGTGATTCAGAAACGTCCCTGGTAGCCAGCAGCCAGCAGCAGCAGGCTTGGCTCCAGCTGCAGGCACCGGGGACAATGAGAGGAAGAAAGGGAGATAAGCAGGCAGGAAGCAGGCAGGGGAGAGCAGGGCAGAAAGCCACGAGAAAGCAGAAAGGGAGAGCTGCAAGGGGAAAGGCAGGACCGGCATCCAGCAGGGAACGGGAGGGAAGCCTCTATCGCAGAGGAAGCCCTCAGGAAACATCAGATGGGCTGTCGGAGCAAGGGCGCCAGGGTAAAGGCTCTGTGTGGCCTGGGAAGCAGGAAAACAACACCAGCAAGGGGGAGCAGAGGGCCTAAGAGGTTCTCTGTGAAGTCCATGGGGAGAGGGGCTGGAGAAGCCTGATTATCCCACGCTTTGGAGGGGAACAGGCGCTTGGACAAACAGCTCGAACAAGCTGGGATTACGGAGGTAAAAACCTGGTGACCAAGGGTCACTCACTCAGATACTCAATCTGAGAACAACAAAAAAACACCCACCCCCAAAAAACTCCCAACCCCCCCCAAAACTAACCAAAACAAAAAAAACCCCAGAAACAACAACACAAAACCCCACCAACCAACCAACCAAAAAGACCAAACAAAAACCCCCAACCAACCAACCAAGAAAGCCCAATAAAACAACAAAACAAACCCAATACACCACAGAATTAACCAGGTTAGAAAAGACCTCTGGGGGACACCTTAGCAGCAGGCTTCATAGCATCGGGCTAACAGTTGGGCTTGAGCACCTTAAAGGCCTTTTCCAGCCTGAATGATTCTGTGGTTCAAGGTGCAGAATGGATGGTGTTCAGTAGGTGTAGTGCAGAAGAGGGACCACAGAATCAACCGGGCTGGAAAAGGCCTCAGAGATCATCCAGTCCAACCTATCACCCAACACCATCCAATCAACTCACCCAGGGCACTGAGTGCCTCATACAGGCTGGTTTTAAACACTGCCAGGGATGGTGACTCCACCACCTCCCTGGGCAGCACATCCCAATGGCCAATCTCTCTTGCTGGGAAGAATTTCTTCTTCACAACAAGCCCAAACCTCCCCTGGTGCAGCTTGGGAATGTGTCCTCTCCTTCTCTCACTAGTTGCCTGGGAGAAGAGACCAATCCCCTCCTGGCTACAACCTCCCTTCAGGAAGTTGTAGAGGGCAGTGAGGTCTCCCCTGAGCCTCCTCTTCTCCAGGCTAAGCAACCCCAGCTCCCTCAGCCTCTCCTCACAGGGCTGTGCTCCAGACTCCTCCCCAGCCTTGTTGCCCTTCTCTGGACACATTCCAACATCTCAGTATCTTTTTTAAATTGAGAGGCCCAGAACTGGACACAGCACAGTGGTGCAGTTTTCCCTGTCTCAGCAATGCAAAGAGAGGGTCATAAGAAGACAGACCACCTGGGATGGAAACAGGGCCAGGTCAAGAGGTTTGGTCTTCCCAATGGAGCATACAGGAAGGATCAGGGAGACAAAATCTCCCTGGGCAACCTGTTCCAGTGTTCCACCACCCTCATGGTGCAAAACGTGCTCCTCACATCCAATCTCAATCTGCTCTGCTCTACTTTGAAGCCATTGCCCCTGGTCCTGTCCCTGCAGGCCTTTGCAAACAGTCTCTCTGCAGCCTTCTTTGCAGCCCCCTTCAGGTCCTGGCAGGTTGCTCTTAGGTCTCCCTGGAGCCTTCTCTTCTGCAGGCTGAACACCCCCAGCTCCCTCAGCCTGTCCTCAGAGCAGACCTGTTCCAACCCCTTGATCATTTTTGTGGCCCTCCACTGGACCTGTGCCAACAGGTCCATGTCCTTCCTATATTGAAGGCTCCAGACCTGATTACAGCCTTTTAAGGTATTGATTTTGGCACTTTACAGAAGAGCAGCCATATGCAGGGGAACTGAAAACTGGAACTGGCAGCCCCCAAAAGCTTTTGCCAGCAAGCACTGGATGTGGCCAGGGTGTGACTCAGAGTAGACATCTTTCATCCACCCATTGATACCACTCTTGGCCAATGCTTTGGCTTTTATGAAGAGCAACTGAAGGAGCTGGGGATGGTTAGTTTGGAAAAGAGGACACTGAGGGGACACCTCATGGCTCTCTACAGCTACCTGAAAGGACAGTGTGCCCAGGGGGCCAAGAAAGCCAAAGGCTTCCTGGCTGGGAGCAGCAATGCTGTGTCCAGCAGCAGCAGGGAGGGGATTGTCCCCTGGCACTCAGCTCTGGGCAGGCCACACCTCCAGTGCTGTGTCCAGGTTTGGGCACCTCAAGACAAGAGAGATGTGGAGGGGCTGGAGCCAGGGCAGAGGAGGGCAAGGAAGCTGGGAAGGGCCTGGAGAAGAAATCTGCTGAAGAGCAACTGAAGGAGCTGGGGATGGTTAGTGTGAAGCAGAGGAGGCTGAGGGGAGACCTTCTGGCTCTCTACAGCTCCCTGAAAGGAGGTTGTGGAGAGCTTGGTGCTGGTCTCTTCTCACAGGTGATTAGCCATAGAAGAAGAGGGAAGAGCCTCAAGCTGCAGCAGGGCAGGTTCAGACTGGGCAGCAGGAAGAACTTTTTCCCATCCAGAGTGGTCAGGGCTTGGAATGTGCTGCCCAGGGAGGTGGTGGAGTCCCCAAGGCTGGATGTGTTTGCAGGTGTTTTGGCTGTGGTGCTTGGGGCTGTGGTTTTGGGGTGATCCTTGTAGAGTAGGGTTCTGGGTTGGACTTGGTGATGCTGAGGCTCTTTTCCACCTGAACAAACGCTTCTGATTCTGTGTTTCTGTTTCTTTTTTCAGGCTCGATGGACTGGAAGCCTAGAAGCCTTATCAAGGCTGCAACCTGCTCTGGGTGAACCTGCTTTAGCAGGGGGGTGGTGGATTAGATGGTTTCCAGAGGTCCCTCCTAACCCTTGCCATTCTGTGAGGCTGTGATTCCCGCCCCCTCCCCTGATTCCAGCTGAGCTCTGGGACACATCCTGTGCGATAGCTTCTCCTCCCTTTAAAACCGCTGACAAATTCCACTTGCCCCCTGGCACCGCAGCACACACACCACACCCCCAGCCTCCCCGAGGAGCTCAAGTTTGCATTTTTCTCGGAACAAAAGCTTTCTGAAAGCAGGAGGCCTCCAGCTGCCCACTGCAACCCCCTCCAGCTGAATCCTGCTCTTCTCATTAGCATGAATGGGAAAGTTGTTCTCACCATCCACGCTCTGCTTGTGGCCGGCTTTCAGGGAACCAAAATAACCACAGCCGGGCTCAACTTCGTCTCCCTTAATTTTCCTGCCGTTGCCAACATCTCCAGAGGAGGTTTATGAAAACCATAAGTCGAGGCAAGCCAGGAACTGGAGAGGTTGCTTGGCAATAAGCAGCTTTGGGGTTTATTCCTCCTGCCTCGCTGAGCTGCTCAGGGCAAGGATTGTGGTGATGCCTAGGATAATTTTCCCTGCATCCAGTAGGAAAGTGGTAGAATGTAAGTAAATTGCCATGTAAACAGACTGCAAATAACTTCTCAGGTAAACAGAATGCAAAGAAATTACTAACAAGCGACTCTCTGCTCTTCTCTCTCTCTTGCCTTGTAGTGGGGGGAAGGGAAGAGGAGAAGGGGAAGCTGTTGGTAACCCCCTGGTTTTGTCCAGGGGGGGTTCTTGTGCTGTTTATAGATGGTACATGTTGTGTATTTTGGACATATTCTTGGCATTCCTTGTTTCTAGATTGCAGTTGTGCTTGTAAATAGAGCTTCAGTTGCTTGCCAACTGATCTGATCTGGTGATTTTATTGGGGGGGGGGAGGCAATTTCAACCTACCACAGGTGCTTTCTGATAAGCACCATGTCAGGCTAATTAGCCCCAGAGGTTTAAAAGCTGCATATTTTTCTCTCTGCACTAATGTAAGGCAGCTGTGGGAAAGGCCTGGCTTCAATCAGCCCCTTCCATACATCCCATGACACTTGGGCACGCGTGCACACGGAGCTGTGTGCGTTACCCTGCAAAACGAGCACCTTGTCCCCAGCTCTTGAGTTGGCTGCCACATGCCAGCCTCTTTGCCTCCCTTCTGTAAGCTTTTAGTGGTGGCTCCAAACAAACACATCACAGAATTGTCAGGGTTGGAAGGGAGCTCAAGGATCAGACAGGTCCACCCCCCCTGCCATGGCCAGGGACACCTCACACTAGAGCAGCTTGCTCACAGCCACATCCAGCCTGGCCTGAAAAACCTCCAGGGAGGAGGCTTCCACCACCGCCCTGGGCAACCTCTGCCAGTCTCTCACCACCCTAATGGGGAACAACTTCTTCCTAACAGCCAATCTCAATCTACTCACTTCTAGTTTTACTCCATTCCCCCCTAGACCTATCACTCCCTGACACCCTCAAAAGTCCCTCCACAGCTTTCCTGTAGCCCCCTTCAGATACTGGAAGGCCACAAGAAGGTCTCCTCAGAACCTTCTCTTCTCCACACTGAACAGCTCCAACTCTCTCAGTCTGTCTCCAGAGCAGAGCAGCTCCAGCCCTCTGCTCATCCTCATGGCCCTTCTCTGGACAGCTTCCAGCACCTCCAGAGCCTTCCTGTAACAGAGGTTCCAGAACTAGATGCAGTACTCTAGGTGGGGTCTCAGCAGAGTGGAGCAGAGGGGGAGAATCCCCTCCCTGGCCCTGCTGGCCACACTTCTCTTGCTGCAGCCCAGGCTCTGCTTGGCTCTCAGGGCTGCAAGTGCTCACTGCTGGCTCCTGTTGAGCTTCTCATGCCCCAGCACCCCAAGACCTTTTCTTCAGGGCTGCTCTCAAGCCAGTCCCTGCCCAGCCTGTATCAGTGGTTGAGATTGCCCCAAACCAACTCCTTCTGAAGGGGAACAAGCAAATGTTCCTAAGGGTTATGGAGCACTCTTCCCAGAGCTACTCAAGATTTCATGAGTGATTGACCATGATGCTCAAGTAGTTTGCAGGTAAAAAGGGAATATGAAAGCTATCCTGTCTTCATGCTGGGCAGATGTAGGTTGGTCACCAGGAGGAAGTTCTGCACAATGAGAGTGGTATAATACTGGAACAGGTTGCCCAGAGATGTGGTTGAGTCCCCATCCCTGGGAACACTCAAGGTCAGACTCGATGTGGCCCTGGGCAGCCTGCTCTAGCTGGAGGTGTCCCTGCTGCCTGCAAGGGGATTGGACAAGATGAGCTTTGAGGGTCCGTCCTGACCCAATGCCATCTGTGAATCTCTTTGTGAGTATGGAAGAGCAGGAAAGCAGAAGGGTGAGTTCATGTGTGTTGCAGCTATCTGCAAAGAATTCTATAAGAGCACAAAAAATGAAGAGGATTTCTTTTTCCCTTTTTTTCCCCCCCTCTTTTTTCCCCTCTATTTCCACCAAGGAGTATAACAAAGAATGACACTAGTTCAGGAGTGAGATAAGGTCTGTGTTGGCAACTACAATTCTTTTTATTGGACATATTTTACTGAGCACTGAATGCTTGTTTATGTAGGCACAGATTGAAGAATAACACCACAAAATCCAAAGGACAGAAGTGCAAACCTGCACTGAGAAGCAGGCCTGGTAAGTCTGTCTACTCCTACACCTCAGCAGAGAAAAGAAAGAAAAGGGGGAGGAAAAAACAAACAAACCAACCAACCCAAACCTGCCATTATAAGAGGAGAAGTAAATTGTACATCAGGTCCTGGGGTTGGGCCCACATCCCTGGAGATACTCAAGGTGAGGCTGGAGAGGGCTCTGGGCAACCTGATCGAGTTGGGGATGCTCCTGCTGACTGCAGAGGGGGTTGGACCGGATGACCTTTGGAGGTCCCTTCCAAGCCAGCTCATTCTGTGACTGTGTAACAGAGCTACACAACCTCCCCTGCAAGGTCCAGAGCACTGCAAAAACCCCAGGGCCCCTGTGTACAAGCACACCAGGTCTTGCTGCAGGAAACAGTTTAAGTTAGGCTTTGGCTTACACAAGTGGTTTATTTTTGAAGAAAGCTTTAACAAAGGTGGACTGATTCAAACCATTCTCTTAACAGAATTCCTTCATAGGTATTTCAGAATAATAATTAAGGAGGGAAAAACCCAAAACAAAACAAATTAAGACACTTCAGACCAGATAACAGCCTCCCTCCAACACAGGAAGGTGGCCAAGCAAGTGGGTGAATGGAGAAGCCATTACAGAGAATCACAACTTTAAGTGCTGGCTTTTGCCAGATCTCATTCCTGCTTGCAGGCTTTTCCTCCCTAAGAAGGCCCAGGGGCTAGAATGGTCAACTCATCACCTCCTTGTCTTTCCCCATCTCATAAGGGCAGTTTCCTACAGGTCTTAGTAACAGGTGGGGGGAAAAAAACCCCAAGGAAAAAGAAGGAGGGGGGTGGGAAAAACAAACCCGAACCAAAAAGAAGACAAAAAGTTGTTTCCGGATCTTGCTTGCGCACATCCAGAAGAAAAAAAACCACGAGGCAGAAAAGAAGAGAAGAGGGAGGATAAAACCAAACCCAACTAGGATAAGCTAAAACCAATGATCTCGTAGTAAACAATAGAATATAACGTGCAATAGTGCAATTTCTCCTTGGCTGCTCCAACAGTGAAGTCTCGGGAGAGAGTCCCCCCCCACTGCACGTCCAGCGCAGGGCGTCCCACCTCTAGCTCCGTGCCTGCCGGCCACTGCTGGCTCTGCCAGGCCTGGGGGCCACAGCCTCGCTGTGCCCAGCCTCTCCCTTCCCCTTCCCCAGGGGGCGAAGCTTCTGGTCCCAGCGCTGCAGGAAGGACAAGAGAAAAAGTTAATAAACAACACAGAATTAACCAGGTGAGGCTGGAGGTGAGGAGAAAGAGGTTCAGGCTGGAGGTTAGAAGGAAATTCTTCACAGAGAGAGTGATTGCCCAGTGGAATGGGCTGCCCGGGGAGGTGGTGGAGTCACCATCACTGGAGGTGTTCAGGAGGAGACTTGATGGGGTGCTTGGTGCCATGGTGTAGTTGATTAGGTGGTGTTGGATGGTAAGTTGGACTCAGTGATCTTGAAGGTCTCTTCCAGCCTGGTTAATTCTATTCTATTCTATTTTATTCTA
>JAAWVA010001414.1:0-10206 GCA_015227895.2 Colaptes auratus
TTTTTTTTTTTTTTTCTTTTTAAATTCTTTCTTTTTCCCCCCCCCTTTCTCTTATTATTATTGGATCTGAATGGCAAGTAGAAATATTGACTGTGTCATAGGTGGTGGTGGTTTGGTTGGTTGGCTGTTTGGCTGGGGGTTTTTTTGTTGTTTTGTTTTAATCAGAAATATCTAATTCCTGCCATTGCAATCAGGAGGTCATCCATAATAGACTTTCATATCTGATTCTTTTTTTTTCCTTTCTGCAAAGCCCAGAGGTAAAAAATATTAATCTGCCCAGCTGTGGTCATCTACATCTCAGAGCTCTTCATTCTGGGTTTCCTCTCTATCAGCTGGGAGAAACAGGTACTTCTGGGGTGCATCATATCTCCTCCTGAAGTAGGCTTCTAAAATAGATCAGGAGAGACTTGCTTTCAAATTGCCTCATTCTCCTCACTGACTCAGAAGTCAGCCTAGGGGGTTAGCTGAGATGGAGATGTCTGCATTCCACACATATTAAATTAGATGAGATGAATCCCACCCTTCATTTATTTTTCAAAGAATAGAGCTTGAGGTTGTCACGTAATGATGGGAAGATGAGAGATGGGGCTTCAAGAAAGACATTAAGTCTTACAAGAATGGTGATAAGATGGTGAGAACTGGTAATAACACTTCTGCACAGTGGTGACCTGACATTGCCAGGGTCACATGCCTATAATTGGGTGCTGTTGGAAATGAGCAAAGAAAGTGTGAAAAGTAATATGTACTGTGGTTAGGGAAAAAAATAATATTTAATAGGATAGTGGAACAAAATGTAACAGCAGAGCTAGAGAAAGAAACAAGTGCTGATTCCTCCTCCACTGCTGCTTCGAAGTCCAAGCTTACGTCCTCAGCACTGAACGCTGGTAGAATTCCTCTCCTCTTCCTCATGTCTGCTTCAAACACAGGAGCTAAAAGCCATTAGAGAAAAACTGAAGAGCTGAAAATCTGTGCTGTAAGGAAGTAATTCAAAGGACTAGAAGGATGTATTTTTTTTTTCAGTGGTGCCCAGTGACTGAGAATAGGATAGAATAGAATAGAATAGAATAGAACAGAACTAACCAGGTTGGAAAAGACCTTTGAGATCATCAAGTCCAACCTATTGCCCAAAACATCTAATCAACAAACCATGGCCCAAGCGCCCCATCCATTCTCCTCTTAAACACCTCCAGGGATGGTGATTCTACCACTCCCTGGGCAGCCCATTCCATGGCCAATACTCTTTCTGTGAAGAGCTTCTTCCTTACATCCAGCCTAAACCTCCCCTGGCACAGCTTGAGACTGTGTCCTCTTGTACTGGTGCTGGTTGCCTGGGAGAAGAGACCAACCCCCACCTGGCTACAACCTTCCTTCAGGTAGCTGTAGACAGCAATATGGTCTCCCCTGAGCCTCCTCTTCTCCAGGCTAAGCAACCCCAGCTCCCTCAGCCTCTCCTCATGGGGCTTGTGCTCCAAACCTTTCCCAAGCTTTGTGGCCCTTCTCTGGACATGTTCCAGAAGGGGTAATGTACGCAAACTTGAACGTAAGAATTCAATTTTAAAATGAGGCAGAGCTTCTTTAACTTAAGGGTGGCAGAGCCCTGGTGTAGGCTGCCCAGATTGGTGGTGGTGTCTCCATTTCTGGAGACATTCCAAACCAGCATGGATGTGTTCTTGTGTGACCTTCTCTATGTCATCCTGCCTTGGATGAGGGTTGGACTTGATGATCTCCAGAGGTCCCTTCCAGCCCCTACCATTCTGTGATTTTGAGAGCTATGTAGAGGTTGGACTTGATGATCTTAAAGGTCTTTTCTAACCATAGGGCTTCTATGATTCTGTCATTCTAAGGAATGAGAAATGAGAGAAGTGGATTAAGGAGTCTCATGAGGTTCAATAAGGCAAAGTACAGGGTCACGCACCTGGGTTGCATCAATACTTGATGTCAGTCCAGGCTGGGGGATAATGGGATTGAGAACAGCCCTGCAGGTGCTGGTGGGTGAGAAACTGGACATGAGCCAGCAAGGGTCACTTGCAGCCCAGAAGGCCAATGGCATCCAGGGCTGCAACAAAAGCAGCATGGCCAGCAGATGGAGGGAGGTGATTCTGCCTTTCTGTTCTGCTGAGGTGAGACCTCACCTGGAGTCCTGTGTCCAGCTCTGGGGCCCCCAACACAAGAAGGACACGGACCTGCTGGAGTGGGTCCAGAGCAAACCATGAAGAGTTAGACATTTCCCACTGATTTTGGATTCCTGTTTATTAACCTTTTCAATCCCTGTTCTTACTGCTTTGTTAGTGGAGTCACCATCCCTGGAGGTGCTCAAGAGGGGATTGGACGTGGCACTTGAAGCCATGGTTTAGTTAGTCATGAGGTGTTGGGTGACAGGTTGGACCTGATGATCTCTGAGGTCTTTTCCAGCCTTATTGATTCTATGATTCTATGTCTGGAAGCTTTCAGAAGCCAGGAAGCTGATTAAATCATAAACCATGTTTCACTTGCTGCTGTTGTTATTATTATTTCTGGAATCATTTCTGCAGCACCTTTTTGGGGGGACCATGGTGTGAATCTTTGCTGTCTGACAGCACAGCAGCTTTGCTATTCAGTTCACAGGTGTAAACAATAGAGAGTTTATACTGCCGAGCTTAAAGTCAAATAGAGAATATGTTTTATAGATATATGGATCACAGAATCAAAGAACAGATTGGGGTTGGAAGGAAACTTCAAGATCAACTATTTCCAGCCACCCACTATAGGCAGGGACACTTCCCACTGGACCAGCTTGCTTGAGGCCTTATATATATGCACATATAAAACTGCTTGCCGTTAACTGACCAAAAGCTATTTCTGGCTACTAAAAAGGATTCTTAATACTTGTGGCATATCACAGAGTCCTAGAATGGTTTGGGCTGGAATGGACCTTCAAGATCATCTAGTTTCAACCCCCCCCTACCATAACCAGGGACATTTCCCACCAGACCAGATTGCTCAAGGTCCCATCTAACCTGGTCTCGAACACCTCTAGGAAGGGGGCATCCACAATCTCCCTGGGCAACCTGTTCCAGTGTCTCACCACCCTTGCTATAATGAATTTCTTTCTAATCTCCAGCCTAAATCTCCCTTCTTCCATCTGAAAGCCATTGTGCCTCATCCTATCACTGCAAGCCCTTGTCAAAAGTTCCTTCACAGCTTTCTTGTATGCCTTGTTTGGGTACTAGAAGCAGCTAGAACGTCTCCATGAAGCCTTCTGTTCACCAGGCTGAACAGCTGTCCCAGCCTGAGCCCACAGGAAAGGTGCTTCAACCCTCTGATAATCTTTGTGGCCTCCTCTGGACCCACTCCAACATTTTCATGTCTTTCTTGTGCTAGGAGCACCAGAACTGGACTCATTGCTCCATGTGAGGGTCTCACCAGAGCAGAGCAGAAGAGGAGTATCTCCTTGTTCATCCTTCCACCCATCCTGGCTGACTGTGTGGCAATGACTTGTGCTGACAGGTAGCTGTGTTTCAGTAACAGCATTTGTTCCGTATTGTCCTGAAGATTAGGAAGAAATTCTTTACTGTGAAGGTGGTGACACACTGCAACAGGTTGCCCATGGAGGCAGTGGATGCCTCCTCCCTGGAGGTGTTCCACGCCAAATTGGATGGGGCCTTGAGCCACCTGGTCTAGAATAGAATAGAATCAACCAGGTTGGAAAAGACCTTTGAGATCATTGAGTCCAACCTACCATCCCACACCATCTAATCAACTAAACCATGGCACCAAGCACCCCATCCAGTCTCTTCCTAAACACTTCCAGGGATGGTGACTCCACCACCTCCCTGGGCAGCACATTCCAATGGCCAATCACTCTTTCTGTGAAAAACTTCTTCCTAACATCCAGCCTAAACCTCCCCTGGTGCAGCTGGAGACTGTGTCCTCTTGTTCTGGTGCTGGCCACCCAGGAGAAGAGGACCAACCCCCACCTGGCTACAACCTCCCTTCAGGTAGTTGTAGACAGCAACAAGGTCTCCCCTGAGCCTCCTCTTCTCCAGGCTAAGCAACCCCAGCTCCCTCAGCCTCTCCTCACAGGGCTTGTGCTCCAAACCCTTCCACAGCTTTGTTGCCCTTCTCTGGACACGTTCCAGCACTCAACATCCTTCCTAAACTGAGGGGCCCAGAACTGGACGCAGTACTCAAGGTGTGGCCTAACCAGTGCTGAGTACAGGGGCAGAATGACCTCCCTGCTCCTGCTGGCCACACTATTCCTGACACAGGCCAGGATGCCAGGATGTCTAGTGGTAGGTGTCCCTGCCCATACCAGAGAGGTTGCAATTAGAGGATGCTGAAAAGTCCCTTCCAACCCAGACCATTCTATGGATCTCTGTATTTTGTTGATGTTTGTAGAATGTGTTGAGTTTTTCTGGGATGGAACCTGCTCTGCTAATATTCAGTCCATATTGTTATTGTACTATGAAGTTTCAGACTGGGATTTACCAGAAGAATCTCAGACTGAATCCTCCTTGATAAAGTCTCCATTAATCTTGCACTAACAGAGATACATATGCCCTCCAGTGTCTTGATTCATTAACATGATTTCCATAATGACATACCTGGAATGAAAAAGTTCACCTTTCTCCTCAGTAAATGAGTTGGAACAAATGTAGAGAACATTGACCTTACAGAGAGGCTTCTGGGTGATTAAATTGTTGAAACCATGTCAGCGAGTGCATTAGCCACTGCAGAAACTTCCCCGTGGTGCTAATGAAGGAGAGAGGATAAAGATCTCTGTAAACCAATTGTCCATGGGTTTCCATCTGGCTAAGACAGAATGGAAAAATTAAAAAGGGTTTATTTAATCACCAGTCCTTAGTTTCTTCCTCCACTCTGCTGCTGTGGAACAAATGGCCTGAAATTGTGCCAGGTGGGTTTAGGCTGGAGATGAGGGAAAATAAAATAATCTTTGCTGCAAGAGTGGTCAGGCAGGGGAACAGGCTGCCCAGGGAGGTGGTGGGGTTGCCATCCCTGGGGGTGTTCAAGAAACATGTGGATGTGGCACTCTGGGACGTGGTTTAGTGGCCATGGTGGTGTTGGGTTGGTGGTTGGACTCAATGATCTTAGAGGTCTTTTCCAACTGAAACAATTCTGTGCTATGAGGACAGACTGAGGGAGTTGGGACCATTCAGTCTGGAGAAGAGAAGGCTCTGAGGAGACCTTATTGTGGACTTCCAGTATCTGAAGGGGGCCTACAAGAAAGCTGGGGAGGGACTTTTTAGGGTGTCAGGTAGTGATGGGACTAGGGGGAATGGAGCAAAACTAGAAATTGGTAGATTCAGATTGGATGTTAGGAAGAAGTTCTTCCCCATGAGGGTGGTGAGGGTGGAACAGGTTGCCTGGGGAGGTGGTGGAAGCCTCATCCCTGGAGGTTTTTAAGGCCAGGCTGGATGTGTCTGTGAGCAACCTGCTGTAGTGTGAGGTGTCCCTGCCCATGGCAGGGGGGTTGGAACTAGATGATCCTTGAGGTGCCTTCCAACCCTAATAATTCAATGATTCCATGAAAAATTTAAAAAGAGCCCAAACAGCAGTGCCAGTGTTGATATTCAAAAGGCTTTTCAGTCTCACACAAACAATGGGAGCACTACAATTGGACTCCAGAGGAAAATGTGTTCCCATGAGAATGGTTAAAAATTGGAATCATCTCCCAAGGGAAGTGGTGGATTCCCCCACATTGCTTAGTTTGAAGACTCAGCTTGGCAGGGTGCTACTTTACTATTACCTAGAAAGCCTGCACCAAACAATCCTCGGGCTCCCTTCCAACCTGCCATTCTGTGATTCATCTTCTGTGCTGATTTTTCAAAGACTGATCAGCGGTGATTCCAAGGCATTGTGGTGCAGGCAAGCACATAAAAGACTGACAGAGAGACAGGACCGGGAGTTTTCAGCTCTTTGACAAAACTTTACCTTTTCTAGTACATCTGCACCACGTCTTCCTGTAGATCTGGTAAAGGGCAGAGGACTTTGCTGGAGCGGGGAGGGGGCAGTTAACGTGGAAAGCAGAACAGCTTTTTTTTTGCCGGTGCTTTTAATACATTATCCTTTGTAAGCTGAGCTTCCTGTTTGCAGATATCCAGCCCTCTGCATAATTCAGTGCCCAGCAAGATATTCTGCGATGCCTGTGTAGGGAATATTCAATGACAGCCCTAACACAAAAGGGAAAGCTGTCCCAGCACGCGAGGACGGGGTGTTTGCTGTGCTGCGCTGTGCTGCTCGTTCTCAGCCTGCAGAAGCCACACAAAGAGGTGGCAAAAGCAAAATTCACAGGCTCAGGCTTTTAAAAAGCTCACAATGGATGTAACAAAATGTTCATGAAAAGAGTGCTAACAGAGGTTTTCCAAAATCGATTTTTTTCTTATTCTCTCTGACCACATCTCAGGCAGAACGATACCCTCGTGACCTACAAAACATCTGAGAGAATAAAAAATGCTGCAGCGGCTCAGCAAAGAGGAGAACTTTCCAAGCCTTGGGAAAAAAAAAAAGGGAAAAAAAAAAAAAGGAGGCAGGAGAAGCAGGACAAAGCATCTAACTTGATCATGTTCTACAAGGTAACTTTGCTCTGGCTGAAAAGTTTCAGTCTTCCTACTGCTAACGTTTCTCTTCTGCTCCATGACAAATAATTAATCTCCTACAACTCCCTGAAAGGAGGTTGGAGTGAGGTGGGGGTTGGTCTCTTCTCCCTACTATCAGGTGAGAGAATGAGAGGAAATGGCCTGCAATTGTGCTGGGGGAGGTTTAGATTAGAAGATTAGAAACATTTTTTTTTTCCTGCAAGAGTGGAACAGGCTGCCCAGGGAGGTGGTGGACTCAACATACAATCACAGAATCATTGTGATGGGCAGGGACACCTCACACTAGATCAAGTTGCTCACAGCCACATCCAGCCTGGCCTTAAAAACCTCCAGGGATGAGGCTTCCACCACCTCCCTGGGCAACCTGTTCCAACATCCCCAGAGATGCTCAAGAAGCACGTGGACATGGCAGTTGTGGGCACGTTTTAATGGCCATGGTGCTGTTGGGTTGATTGTTTGACCCAGTGATCTTAAAGGCTTTTCTAACCAAACCAGTTCTATGATTCTATGAGTTGTTCCAGTTATGGTTTCACCTTCCCTTCTGACCCGTGTCACACAGAATCACCAAGGTTGGAAGAGACCTCAAAGATCCTCAAGTCCCACCTGTCACCACAGACCTCATGACCAAACCATGGCACCGAGTGCCACGTCCAATCCCCTCTTGAACACCTCCAGGGATGGTGACTCCATCACCTCCCTGGGCAGCCCATACCAATGGCTAACGACTCTCAGTGAAGAACTTTCTCCTCACCTCGAGCCCAAACTTCCCCTGGCACAGCTTGAGACTGTGTCCTCTTGTTCTGGTGCTGGTTGTCGGGGATAAGAGACCAACCCCCTCCTGGCTACAACCACCTTTGCAACATAGAATGGGTCACTCTGTTGTCATACCTGTCCTGTTTTCTTTCTTTGACCATAAAATGCTATTCTTATACAACAATACCTAATGAAACAATAAAATACATGACATAATCGCATACATGAATATATGATGATACAGAATTATATGTGATATTTGTTGCATGGAAGGAGATGAAATACTATAGGGCACTTGGTTTAACAGTAATGGTGACAGTTGGACTTGATGATCTCAGAGGTCTTTTCCAACCAAAACTATTCTAGGATTGTTTGATTCTGGAGAATAAATCTCTGTCTGAGACATGCTGATGCAATTCACATGGCCCAAGATTACTGGCAGCTCTATGAAGAGCTGAACTAATGAAGTCTTTTTCTTCTTCTTTTCTTTTTTTTTTTTTTCCCTCCCCCTCTCACAATTTTTGTCTTTTGTCTCTAACCTTTTTCTGGCTGAGTTCTCTTTCATGTCATAGATGACATCCCTCACAGGCAAGGGCCAGCCTTGACCTCTCTGTGCTGATCAGCCAGCCAGGGTGCACTTGCTGACTCATTAGAAAGCTGCTGCCAAGTGGAGTGTGCACAGGCAGGAATCTGTTTGTCTTTCTCTCAGCAGGGCAGCAGTTCATGCCCTACCCTTCCCTCTGACTGCTGAGCTACCCAACAGTTGAAGGAACTTAATTAGCTGCAATGATTGGCTTTCATCTGTCCCTGAATGCAGACCTTGGGGTTGAAGTATTGTGAAGGGCAGGGGGAAGAACAGGCAGAGAGCTGGAGAGACTCGGCTGGGATGAATCACATTTGTTGTGTTTGCAGCTTTCAAATGTTTTCCTTTAGGAAAACCAGGGAAAAACATCCTCCACCAATGCAACCTATAACTATTGGCAGAGGATAAGAATCTACAGAGCAGCACAGGAAAAGGCAGGGATGGATTTCTGATCTGATCTGATCTGCTTTGTGGCTGTCAGCAGAATTACAGAATGGTTTGAGTTGGAAGCGACATTCAAGACCATCTAGCTCCCACTCCCTGCTATGGGCTGGGGCATCTTCCACTAGACCAGGCTGCTCAAGGCCTTGTCCAACCTGACCTTGAGCCACTCCAGGCAGGTCATCCAGATATTGTCAGTGAGTGTTGAGGTCAGTGTGGTTTGCTCAGTTTAAGAAGGATCCCTGGGACAGAATGTTTCTTCATGCCAAGGACTTAACACAGGTATAACCCAGCTTTGAAGCAATGAAGTGAATAACAAAACAAACTTGGCCTCTTGATCTTGAAAGTTCAGGGTTCTATCCCTTTACACTTGCAGTCATGGAGCTGTTGTTGCTGCCTTACAACTTAATGAGGAGAGCCAAGTGTTGAAGTGAAGCACGATAGCTTCTCACATAATGCAGTATTGCTTCTGTGCATCAAAGCATTCTCTTTAACTTCTTCACGCTTGATCAGGAATTACATTGACCTTTTTTTGTGTTTGAGATCTGTATTACCTTTTTTGCTCATGCAGAATCATAGAATAGTAGGGGTTGGAAGGGACTTCCAGAGATCATTCAGTCCAACCCCCCTGCCAAAGCAGGATCACCTGGGGCAGGTCACACAGCAACATGTCCAAGTAGGTCTTAAAAGTCTCCAGAGAAGGAGACTCCACAACCTCTCTGGGCAGCCTGCTCCAGTGAAGAAGTTTCTCCTCATGCTGAGGTGGAACTCCCTGTGTTCCAGTTTGTATTCATCTCCCCTTGTCCTATCATAGAAAATAGCTTGGCCACTTCTTCTTGACACCCACCCTTCAGATATTTATAAACATTCATAAGATCCCCTCTCAGGCTGCTCTTCTCCAGGCTAAACAGCCCTAAACCCTCTGAGTACTCTACAACATCCTACTTCCTCTTCTTTATCCTTATTCCTGCAAGGTCCCATTCCATTTTTACCAGAGTGGGTAGAGTTCTTTGTTGATTTTGATGCTGTTGTATAAGGCTGTATAAGTTTATTGTTGTGAACTCTCCCTCCTGGGTCACTGGTCAGGGTTTGAGGAGTAAGGCAGCTGCGAGCCAAGCAAGGTGCTCTTTGAGAGGTACTTGCATAGAGTTGCAAGCACAGCAGCTCATAAAGCCTGCTCTAACCTGTGTTTAGGGACTTTTAGGCAGTGAAGAATATAATTTAATTCCCTTGGAGATTTCTTCAGGAGGAATTGGCAGCCCATCTTGCTTTGGGAAGATATTTGGCATGACAGTATATTGACTTTATAGACTTTCTTTCTCACTTCCTGCGAGACACATTTACCACTGAATGCTCCACATAATGACAGTCCTTTAAAGCACTAGAATGAGGTGTTGTGTGTTGTGTGTGCCCCACCAAAAAAGAGAGATGTTTCATTTAGTAATAAACCCAGAGCTGTGTTCTGTGAAGCATTTTGCTGAACACCAGCTAATTAACCCTTTTCCCTTATTAAAATACGGACATGGGATGAATTTGTTAGAGACACCAAAATATTTCTTATTTAACTTGACAATATGCTAACACAAAATGCTGCTGGGGCTGGAGAGCTTAGGAGGCAATAATCTGAATGGGTCATAAAAATGTGTGCAAAATTGCATCTCTCAGCCTGGAAACCTTGCTCTATGGAACACGTGTTTCCTCGAAATCATTGGAGCAAATCTTATTTAAATTGGCTGAAATTCTAGCACTCAGCCTTTTACAATCAAATTTAGTTAGTGAAAATGCCCTCCATCTGAAAGACAGCAGCAGGAAAGGCTGAAGGGATCTCTCTTT
>JAAWVA010001415.1:0-10199 GCA_015227895.2 Colaptes auratus
AGCCTGAACCTCCCCTGGCACAGCTTGAGACTGTGTCCTCTTGTTCTGGTGCTGCTTGCCTGGGAGAAGAGAGACAAACCTCCAGCTGGCTACAACTCTTCCCTTCAGGGAGTTGTAGAGAGCAACTCTGGGGTCAGAGTGGCTGAGAGCAGCCAGGTAGAAAGGGACCTGGAGGTATTGGTTGATAGTAGGCTGAACATGAGCCTGCAGAGTGCCCAGGTGTCCAAGAAGGCCAATGGCATCCTGGCCTGCAGCAGGAACAGTGTGGCCAGCAGGAGCAGGGAGGTCATTCTGCCCTGTGCTCAGCACTGCTGAGGCCACATCTGGAGTCCTGTGGCCAGTTCTGGGCCCCTCAGGTTCAAGGAGAGTTGACTTGTGGAATGTGTCCAGAGAAGGGCAACAAAGCTGGTGGAGGGTCTGGAGCACAGCCCTGGGAGGAGAGGCTGAGGGAGCTGGTTTGCTTAGCCTGGAGAGGAGGAGGCTCAGGGGAGACCTTCTTGCTCTCTCCAACTCCCTGAAGGGAGGTTGTAGCCAGGTGGGAGTTGGTTTCTTCTCCCAGGCAAGCAGCACCAGAACAAGAGGACACAGTCTCAAGCTGTGCCAGGGGAGGTTTAGGCTGGAGGAGATGAGAAAGTTCTTCACTGAGAGAGTGATTGGCCACTGGAATGTGCTGCCCAGTGAGGTGGTGGAGTCCCCATCCCTGGAGGTGTTTGGGAGGAGACTGGATGGGCTGCTGGGTGCCATGGGTTAGTTGTCAGATGGTGTTGGGTGATAGGTTGGACTTGCTGATCTCTGAGGTCTCTTCCAGCCTGGTTAATTCTGTACTCTGTCTCCCTGCTTGCTGAAGCTGGGGCTCTCAGCAGGTGTGGTGGCTGCAGCTGGAGCAGCCCTGGGACAAGGCTCTTCTATTGGCCTCATGATTAATTGTATCCAGTGGGAAATCATTCCCCAGGCACCACAAGCAGCCCTCCCTGTTTCCAAATGTTAGCTCCTTCTATAAATGGGTTTTAGCAAAAAGCAGATGGCAAAGATAATTCACTGTCTGCTGCACCATCCTCAGCCATTGTCTGTGCCTGGTGCAGCCATCCCCAGCCAGGCTCTGCTCCCAGTTATCTCCTCAGCTGCTGGGACCTGCTGACAGCCTGTGATTTATGGCTGGTTTGGCTCCTGCCTTAATTACAAACCTGTTGTTCTGTGATTCACTTCGAGATCAGAAAGGTCCCTGTGAGACAGAGAGGTTAATTTTGATGTTCTCCTGCAGAGCAGTGCTTTGCAGGTTCACCTCCTCCTTGCCAGGCTGAGGCTGGGAAGGAGCAGGGCCTGGAGGAGGACACTGGCCTGCCCCGAGGCCAGCAGCCTTTGGGCTTCCTGGCTTCTTCATCACCTGTTTGGGCCACCTGAGCAAAGGTTCAGGAGCATGTGGCAGAGGGTGTCTGAGGCATGGAAAGCACAGAATCACCAAGGTGGGAAGAGACCTCAGAGATCAGCAAGTCCAGCCTGGCACCACAGACCTTGTGACCAAACCATGGCACCAAGGGCCACATCCAAGCCCCTCTTGAGCACCTCCAGGGATGGGGACTCCACCACCTCCCTGGGCAGCACATCCCAAGGGCTAACAACTCTCTCTGGAAGAACTTCTCCTCACCTCCACCTAAACCCCCCTGGCACGCTTGAGACTGTGTCCTCTTGTTCTGGTGCTGCTTGCCTGGGAGAAGAGACCAACCCCCACCTGGCTCCAACCTCCCTTCAGGGAGTTGGAGAGAGCAGCCTGCCCCACACAGACTCATAGAATGGTTTGGGTTGGAAGGGACCTCCAGAGGTCATCCAGTCCAACCTCTCTTCACTGAGCAGGGACATCCACCACTAGATCAGGTTGCCCAGAGCCTTGCCAAGCCTGAGCTGGAATATCTTCTGGGTGCTGTCACAGGGGGGGAAAGTCAGCAACATTTTCCACTTGAAGAAGAATACAGCTCTGGGCATCACCCCAAGCAGAGGGCAGCAAGGATGCATGGAATGGACGTGGTGAAAGCCACTTGGTCACTTCAGCCCACAGCCCAAGCCCCAGGACAGAGCAGCACTGAATGTTGTCCTCTGCTGGGCTTGGCAACACTACCAAACCTCAGCCCAGCACCACCACCTCGATGTCTCTGATCGAATCTTTTCTCTTTTGCTACTCCAGCTGCAACTTCTTACAGTGCAAAAGCAAAGCCTTCCTGAAATTCACATTGGAGTGCTCCTGAACACTGAGCTCAAAGTCAAAACCCAAAGTCCTCAAGCACACATCTACCACAGAGGGAGAGAGAGAGAGAGAGCTTGCTGCCATCCTCAGAGCCAACACAGAGCTCAAGGCCAAACAGCCTGGTGTAGGATGTCCCTCACGAGTGTCACACAAATAAAAGCCTATTTCTGTCTCGCACTGGGGCTGGGAGACCATCCAGAGGCAGCCATGGCAATGCAGGCTGACTCCAGGCTGACTCACCCCCTCAGCAGCTTTGTTCAGCTCCCCCACTTGGGTTGCAGGCAGGGGTTAATTACAGCCTCTGCTCAGGGTTTCTTTTGTTTCTCCCCCTTTATATTTAGTGCGTTTGTCAAGGGGGAACACAGGCATTAATGAAGATGTGCTAATTGCAGGAGCACTGGAGAGGAGTGGGGGGAAAGATCTCCATGTACAGTATAAAGAGAAGCTGGAAGCTGAGACCATCCCCTCCATGACCAGCTCCTGCCACATCAGCCAGCCCGTGGGCACAGCCAGGGTCAGGAGCCGCGATGGAACGGGCTGGGCACAGCCCCGCACCGGCCGCGATGGAACGGGCTGGGCACAGCCCCGCGCCGGCCGCGATGGACCGGGCTGGGCACAGCCCCGCACCGGCCGCGATGGACCGGGCTGGGCACAGCCCCGCACCGGCCGCGATGGACCGGGCTGGGCACAGCCCCGCACCGGCCGCGATGGACCGGGCTGGGCACAGCCCCGCACCGGCCGCGATGGACCGGGCTGGGCACAGCCCCGCGCCGGCCGCGATGGACCGGGCTGGGCACAGCCCCGCACTGCCCGCGATGGACCGGGCTGGGCACAGCCCCGCACTGCCCGCGGTGGACCGGGCTGGGCACAGCCCCGCACTGCCCGCGGTGGACCGGGCTGGGCGCAGCCCCGCACCGGCCGCGATGGACCGGGCTGGGCACAGCCCCGCACTGCCCGCGATGGACCGGGCTGGGCACAGCCCCGCACTGCCCGCGGTGGACCGGGCTGGGCGCAGCCCCGCACCGGCCGCGGTGGACCGGGCTGGGCACAACCCCGCACCGGCCGCGGTGGACCGGGCTGGGCACAGCCCCGCACCGGCCGCGGTGGACCGGGCTGGGCGCAGCCCCGCACCGGCCGCGGTGGAACGGGCTGGGCACAGCCCCGCACCGGCCGCGATGGAACGGGCTGGGCGCAGCCCCGCACTGCCCGCGATGGACCGGGCTGGGCACAACCCCGCACCGGCCGCGATGGACCGGGCTGGGCACAGCCCCGCACTGCCCGCGTGGACCGGGCTGGGCGCAGCCCCGCGCCGGCCGCGATGGACCGGGCTGGGCGCATCCCCGCACCGGCCGCGATGGACCGGGCTGGGCGCAGCCCCGCACCGGCCGCGATGGAACGGGCTGGGCGCAGCCCCGCACCGGCCGCGATGGACCGGGCTGGGCGCAGCCCCGCACCGGCCGCGATGGAACGGGCTGGGCGCAGCCCCGCACTGCCCGCGATGGACCGGGCTGGGCGCAGCCCCGCACCGGCCGCGATGGAACGGGCTGGGCGCAGCCCCGCACCGGCCGCGATGGACCGGGCTGGGCACAGCCCTGCACCGGCCGCGATGGACCGGGCAGCATTGTTCCTTCAGGCAGGAATGGCATACAAATAACACTTCTGGCAGAGTCTGCCTCCAGCTGGGATCTCCTTGACTGATTTGCCAAGGCTGCTGTGCTCCAGCTCCCCACGCCCAAGGCGATGGGCACCAAGCTGCCTGGGTGAGCCATGCCGCCACACAAACAAATTCATGGCACACCACTAAAACAAGGGAGGGGAATGAATCCCTCTCCCACTTGCCAGTTCCACAGGTTCTGTAGCAGCAGCCTGCAGCATCCTTGGCTCACCACCCAAGCCCAGCAGCGAGCTGGGGGAGCTCTGTCCTCTCCTCTCGCAGCCAACACTGTTCCCCTGCTGCAGGTGCCCTGTGCTGTCCTCTGTGAGCCCAAGGCAGATGCAGATGGAATGCCTCAGCCTGGCAGATTTTATGCAAGATGGTTTATTTATGCTCTTCCTCCCTGAGCAGCCCCTGCTTGAAACAGAGCAGCACTTCTGCCTCCCACCAGCGCTCACAAGCCCTGCCTAGGAGCACATTCACCCACAGCAGGTGAACAAATTGAAGGGGTGAAGATCTTGCTGGTGCAGCGGAGCAGCTGGGTTGTGGCTGATGCTCAGCCTCCCTCTCCATCCAGCTAAGGTGCCATTTGGCAGCTGCTGAGGATCTGACCTTGTAAAGTCTCCCTTGGGCAAGAACAGAATGAACAGTCCCTGCTGCAGTCGGCCAGGGGATCAGACTGCTGCTAAAGGCGCCCTGATGACAGCCTGGCTCTGCCCCTGGGCTGCCCATGAGCACATCCTGCAGCATTCCACCTCCAGGAGCAAGCATTAACGACTGCTGAAGGCCTGTCTCCTCCTGTGCTTTCCCATCTGCCTGGGAAGGGGAACTCAAACCCCTCTGTGAGTGCAGCAGAGAATCACAGAATCAAACAGGTTGGAAAAGACCTCAGAGATCAGCAAGTCCAACCTGGCACCCAGCACCTCCTGACCACTAAACCATGGCTCCAAGGGCCACATCCAAGCCCCTCTTGAACACCTCCAGGGATGGGGACTCCACCACCTCCCCTGGGCAGCACATTCCAATGGGCAATTACTCTTCCTGGGAAGAACTTTCTCCTCACCTCCATCCTAAACCTCCCCTGGCACAGCTGGAGACTGTGTCCTCTTGTTCTGCTGCTGGGTGCCTGGGAGAAGAGACCAACCCCCACCTGCCTACAACCTCCCTTCAGGGAGCTGGAGAGAGCAAGAAGGTCTCCCCTGAGCCTCCTCTTCTGCAGGCTAAGCAACCCCAGCTCCCTCAGCCTCTCCTCCCAGGGCTGTGCTCCAGACCCCTCCCCAGCTTTGTTGCCCTTCTCTGGACACCTTCCAGCAGCTCAACATCTTTCCTAACCTGAGGAGCCCAGAACTGGACACAGGACTCAAGGTGTGGCCTCAGCAGTGCTGAGCACAGGGCAGAATGACCTCCCTGCTCCTGCTGTCCACACTGCTCCTGCTGCAGGCCAGGATGCCATTGGCCTTCTTGGCCACCTGGGCACACTGCAGGCTCATGTTCAGCCTACTATCAACCAGTACTCCCCGGCTCCTGCATCCTAACATCCAGCCCAAACCTCCCCTGGGGCAGCTTGAGACTGTAACTGGGGAATGGTTTACAGCACTGGGAGTCTGGTTCCCCCTGCATGGGCACGGGTGGGTGCTGAGGAGGGGTGCTGCCACCTCTTCACTGACAAGGGGCCCCTGAGGAGAGAAGCAGGCAAAGAGCTTCCCTGAAGGCATGCAGGGAGGATGCATGCCAAGAGAAAAACCTGCTCCTGCAGCAGGGGGTGGGGGTGGGAAAATGCTGGGGGCCACCAAATCACATTGCCCAGGGATCTGCTGACCCACCCCCAGTGCTTCCACCCAGCATGCTCCTGGTCCCAGTGCCTGCTGACAGCACCCAGGGCACCCAGAGAAAGAATTCAAACGCTGCAGAAGGCACTTAAATGATCTCCTCTTGGAGGCAGCTCTGCTTCTCCAGGCAGCAGAGTGCTTGCAGTGGGGTTTTTGCCACCACAGAGGGCATCAGCATCAGCCAGCCTGGCCAGAGCACTGGGAGGTGTTCTCTTTCTGCTAGCCCAGCCAGGGGATGATGGCATTTCTCAGGCTCTGTACCCTGGCCCTGTGCCTAGCTCCAGGGCAGGGGGCTGATTTAAATCAGCAACCAAAAAACTGAGATGGAGAAGAAGTGATTTCTCTCCATCAACATTTCCTGATGAGGGACTTCAGCTCTGGACCTGCTGGAAGCTGCAGCAGAATCCAGCAAAATCAGCCACCCTTCACGTCAGCCACAGCACCCCAGGGCCAGCAGGGATGCAACTGTGCCAAATGCTGGATGATTCTAATTGCTTCTCACGGGGGAAGAGGTGAGGAAAATGCACTTTTGCTGTGGCTCCTTCTCTCCCCACCCTGAGTTTAGCAGATCACAGACGAGCTGAAATCAGCTTCCTTTGCAACTGGCTGGGGAGAGGCCCTGCAGAAGACACCTGCACAGGGCTCTGCTAGCAACGCTCTGCAGCCACTGCTCCTGCTTCTGCATCAGTGGATTGGGTTGCTCAAAGGTTTAGCCCTCCTGGATAGCCACAGCGTTGCTTCTGCTTAGCTTTATTGGGTTCCTCAAAGCAGCCAAGCCGCAGCTGGCTGAGGAGTTTGGAGCCCTTGCTAGAAGTGACAACTTCCTGCCTGTGAGTCTCTGTTCATAGAATCAACCAGGCTGGAAGAGACCTCAGAGATCAGCAAGTCCAGCCTGGCACCCAGCACCTCCTGACCACTAAACCATGGCTCCAAGGGCCACATCCAAGCCCCTCTTGAACACCTCCAGGGATGGGGACTCCACCACCTCCCTGGGCAGCACATCCCAAGGGCCAATCTCTCTCTCTGGGAAGAAATTTCTCCTCACCCCCAGCCTAAACCTCCCCTGGCACAGCTGGAGACTGTGTCCTCTTGTTCTGGTGCTGGGTGCCTGGGAGAAGAGACCAACCCCCTCCTGGCTCCAACCTCCCTTCAGGGAGTTGGAGAGAGCAAGAAGGTCTCCCCTGAGCCTCCTCTTCTCCAGGCTCAGCAACCCCAGCTCCCTCAGCCTCTCCTCCAGACCCCTCCCCAGCTTTGTTGCCCTTCTCTGGACACCTTCCACAAGTCAACCTCCTTCCTAACCTGAGGAGCCCAGAACTGGACACAGGACTCAAGGTGTGGCCTAACCAGTGCTGAGCACAGGGGCACAATGAGCTCCCTGCTCCTGCTGGCCACACTGTTCCTGATGCAGGCCAGGATGCCATTGGCCCTCTTGGCCGCCTGGGCACACTGCAGGTCTGTGTGTCTGTCTGTGTGTGTGCCTGTGTCTGTGTGTGTCTGTGTGTGTCTGTGTGTCTGTGTGTGTCTGTGTGTCTGTCTGTGTGTGTCTGTAGGAGACCTGTGCTTCATTAAGCACCCCCCCAGCACCGCTCTTCCCTCCCTGGCCCCAGCCAGGTGATTTTCCAGGGAGCCTGCCAATAATCGATCTCCAAAGGATTTCTGCCTGTCTCAGTCATGCTTTCCCTGCCACATTACCTCCAACATATGTCTGCAATCTACAGGGGCAACACAAACAGCTCAGCCAGCCGCATGACTGCGCTGGGGAGGCTAAAAATAGCCTGCTGAGGGGAATACATTAAAGTTCTGTATGCAAAACGCCTGGTGCTAAGTGTCTGTTTGCACTGCTGATCAAATGTGTGTTGAAATATCCCTGGCCCTGATGTCTTGTGTTCACAGAGCGGGGCTCTGGCAGCCAGAAACGCCACCCACCGCACAGGCTTCCCGAGCAGGCACCTTCGTCTGCTTCCCTTCCCCGTCCCCTGCATCCCCGGAAGGGCAGGGGCTGGCCTGCTGCGCCTACAGGGCTTTCAACCAGCCGCACCAGAGAGCGGCTCAAAGCCGACAGTTAGGGCTTGGAGAGGAGCATCTCCCAGCGGTCACCCCAGGTCCGAGAGGAAGCCTCAATTAGATCAGGCTTACTGCTGCTCCGTGTTTGCTTGCCGCTAAGCTTTGAGCACTTAAGCACCCAGAACATCAAACGATCTTCCTGCCCCTCCAAGCAGGAGCTAATAGATGAGCTGGCAAGGAGGAGCTGAGCCTCCACAGGCAGCTGGAACCGTGGGGGCTTGCAGGAGCTAGAGCAAATGCGGTCAGCTGGCTTCTCTTGCTGTTGTAATGGCTAACAGCTACTCGACCTGCTCGTGGAGCAGGGGAAACACTGAGCTGGCAGCTGCCTTCCTTGCCTCTGACAGAAGCACTTCAAAACCTTAGGGATTTGCCAGCAAGGTACCAGGAGGATGCTTTCATAGTTTCATAGTTTCATAGTTTCAGTTAGGGTTGGAAGGGACCACAAGGATCAGCCAGTTCCAACCCCCCTGCCATGGGCAGGGACACCCCACACTAGATCAGCCTGGCCAGAGCCTCATCCAGCCTGGGCTTAAACACCTCCAGGGACAGGGCCTCAACCACCTCCCTGCACAACCCATTCCAGGGCTTCACCACCCTCACGGTGAAGAACTTCCTCCTCATGTCCAGCCTGAATCTCCCCACCTCCCCACCTCAGCCATAAGCAGGAGCAGACCATGGCACCAGCCACCTCCAGACCTCTGCCAGCTACCTCCTGTCCTCCAGCCCCCCAGCCTTGCTGTTCCAGTGCAGAATCAGCCACAAACCACTGCAACCACGGAGAAATCCTTTCACTGGAGGAGCTTTGGCCAATCTACCCAGTCAATATTTGCTGCTTTACCTGGGTTGATTCCAGCCTTTAATATTTCTCCAAGGGATCCAGTGCTTGACACTAAGCTCACTGAGGCTGAAGGCTTCACAGGGTTCAGAGGGTTTTGTACCACTCCTCAAGCATTTTCCCAATTTCCTCAGTGTTTGGCTTCTTCTCCAACTATTGACTCAGTCCAAAAAGGGATGAGCATCCCATGGCCCTTTATGAGCACACTCACAGGTGCTCACATGTATCTACACCTCTCCAGTCACATGCAATGAAGGGTACACATCATCTCCAAGCCCCTTTATTAATACCAAAGGTACCTGCAGGAGAGCAAACACTGGCCATGGCTCTCTGCTTCCAGCAACCAGAGCTCCTGAGTTCATCATCTGCCTCATTAGGATCCTCACACCCCTTCTGTGGAGCAAAGTCAAACTCTCAGCCCTACTTGACAGGAGGGGAGAGAGACAGGAGGGTTGGTGTGAGGACAGCCAGATGCTCTTCATCCTGAGCTAGCCTCCTCTGGAAGCTGTGCCTTGGGAGCACAGAGTTGGTTTGGTTGGAAAAGACCTTTGAGGACACTGAGCCCAACCACTGCAACCCAGCACTGCCAGGTCACTGCCAGGTCACTGCCAGGTCACCATGGGACCACAGCCCTCACAGCATCAATAAGGTTGGAAAAGACCTCAAAGACCATCAGCACCACATCTTCATGGCCTTGAAACCTTCCCAGGGATGGGGACTCCACCACTGCCCTGCGCAGCCTGGGCCAGGCCTTGACACCTTCACAGGTTGGACTTGATGATCTTTGAGGTCTTTTCCAACCTTATTGATGCTATGATTCTGACTCTTTGGGGGGAAGGAATTGTTCCTCATGGCCAACCTGAGCTTCCCCTGGTGCGACCTGTAGCCACTTCCTCTTGTCCTATTGCTGTAACACACATCAGCAGGTTTGCTGCTGACACCAAGCTGTGTGGTGCAGCAGACAGCTGGAGGGAAGGATCCAGTCAGAGGGACCTGGGCAGCTGGAGAGGTGGCACAAGCCAACCTCAGAGCTTCAACAAGACCAAGGGCAGGGTCCCTGCAGCTGGTGAGGCAACCCCAGGCACAAATCCAGCTGGGCAGGGACTGGCTGGGAGCAGCCCTGAGGAGAGAGCCTTGGGGTGCTGGAGGAGAAGCTCCCCAGGAGCTCTCCGGTTGCCCTTGCAGCCCCTGAAAGCCAAGCAGAGCCTGGTGCAGCAGGAGAAGTGTGGCCAGCAGGGCAAGGGATGGGATTCTCCCCCTCTGCTCAGCCCTGCTGAGACCCACCTGCAATATTGCCTCCGCTCTGAGCCCCTGTGACAGAGGGATCTGGAGCTGGAAGTTGTCCAAGCAGGCCAGGAGGATGAGCAGAGGGCTGGAGCCCCTCTCCTTGTGAGGACAGACTGAAGGAGTTGGGGCTGTTCATTCTGGAGAAGAGAAGGCTCCCAGGTGACCTCATTGTGGCCTTCCAGGATCTGAAGAGGGCTCCAAAAAGGCTGGGAGGGACTGCTCAGATCTCAGGTAGTGCTAGGACTAGGGGGAATGGAATGAAGCTGAGGTGGGGAGATTCAGGCTGGAGGG
>JAAWVA010001416.1:0-10181 GCA_015227895.2 Colaptes auratus
TGTGCCAGAGTGGACACAAAACTCAGGAGCCACCCCCAGCGCTGTCCAGCAGCAACCCCCAGTGCAGGCTGCAGAGCATTTGCTGCACTGAAGTCGAGGAGCAGTGGCTTGAGCTGTGCTGGCCCAGCAGCAGCGTTTGTGTAAGCCAGGAGACTTCAAACCAGCAACTGGACTTGTGCAGAGCCTTCAACACTGACTCATCCTAGCCTCTGAACTGGAAGGACTTGGATTTGATGAGAGGGACACTCTGTGGGAGAGGAATTCATTAGATGACTGCACTCAAAGAGGATGGTCAACGACTCAGTGTCCCAATGCAGAGCAGTGATGACCCCCTCGGGGGTCAGCACTGGGACCAGTGCTGTTTAACAGCTGTATAAGCCACGTGGACACCGGGATGGAGGCACCCTCAGCAGGTTGCCAACATCACCGAGCTGTGTGGTGTGGTCAACACACTGGAGGGAAGGGATCCATCCAGAGGGACCTTGACCTGAGAGGTGGCCAGTGCCAACCTCATGAAGTTCAACAAAGCCAAGTGCAAGGTCCTGCACCTGGCTCAGGGCAATCTCATCACAAATACAGGCTGGGCAGAGAATGCATGGAGAGAGTCCTGAGGAGCACTGGGGGTGCTGCTTTCTGCCAGCAGCTTTTGGGAAGATTCAATCACTTCCAAGTATGCTGAGAGGGAAATATGCCCAAAAAGAGCCCTGCTGCTCAGGGCTGCAGGCTCCCAGAGGCTGGGAAGGACACAGACATATTCCCCTTGCTCCACTCATATGTGGAGAATGTGGATATGAAGAAGCCTGTGCTGGCACCTCTGCAGGTATGGCCAAGCACCCCATGGCCCCATAGGGCAAATGCCTTTGCTATGACCTCTCCAGCCTGCCTGTAAGGGTCCCTGGGGAGGGTGATGGGGAGGGAGCAAAGTTTCCTGATGAAAACAGAACTTACTGTGAGCCAGCAGCAGCAGGCAGGCTCCAGGAGGCTGAGAAGAGTGTGGCAGAGGGAGGTTTTTCTGGCTGCAGCCCCACACTCCTCCTCATGCTGTGCCTGCAGGGGCCAGCAGTTACAGCCAGGAGCTCAAGGCCTTCCAAAGCACAACTGGTAACTGAGGTTTCCTTGTGAACTTCTGAGTGGCTTTCCTCAGAGCTTTCAAGTCTCACTGTGGGCTGAAAAAATCAGGGGCAGCTCTTTTTTTACTGTCAGACTGCAGTGTGGGCTCCTGCTGTAAGTGCAAGAAGAGAAGGCAGCCCTGCACTCAGAGCTGCTGGCTAGGAAGCTACTGGCTGTCCTCTAGAGTAGAAGTAGAGAATCAGAATGCTTGCAGTGAGCCAGCAGCAGCAGCAGGAGATGTCTTGGGACAAAAGGAGAAGCAGCTCTGCAGGAGCCATTGTTGCACACCCCAGGGCTCTGCTCAGATCTGCACTTGGCAAAGCTGTGGGGAGAGATCACCTTTGGCTGTCTGAGTTTCTAGCTGTGAGAAGGGGATGACTGATTCTGTTCCAGGAAGCCATAAGCCACAGCTCTACACATGCTCACTGGGTTCCTCACCAGCTTTGGTGGGCTCTTAAGAGGGCTGACCTCTCCCTGGGCATGGCTCTTCTCCACTGGCTGGCATTTCCCAGGTGCCAAGGCACATTCCACAGCTTTCCTCTGTCCTCTCTGAGCCCAAATGCCATCCAGGCGAGCTACAGAAACCCTCTGGTGAGGCGTTGGGTGCATGAGGCTGTTGAGACCTGCATGTTGCTGGTGTGAGTGTCACCAGGAGTTGAGCCATGCCAGGAGGACCTTTCAGGGCAGAAGGGCAGTTCCACTCCAGGCAGCTTCTCCTACCCTCAGGGGAATATTTCCATGATGAATTTTCTGCTTTAGCCCTGGGGCCATGGCCAGGGCAACTGGTTCCAGTGGGACCAGTGGCCACTGTGGTGCTGGGCTGTGTCGTGGAACATGAGGGTGGAGACCACCACCAGAGGAGGGGTGGCAGCCCTGAGCTCACTGTGCCACAAGGCTCTGTTCCCCCTCACATCCTGCTGCAGCACTTCCTCTTCCCGTGGCAGTTCCTGCAGCTTTCAGCAAGCACTGGTGAGGCCACACAGCCCAGGAGGGTCACCTTTGCCTGGCTCTGCGCAGCAGAACTTTCTCTGAGGAGGTGAGGGGCTCCAGGGACAACCTGCTGGGACCCACAGGCTGCTCCTGGCAGTGTCCCTTGGGGCCAGGTGGGGATGGGGACATCTGCAGCCACAGTGTGCAGCCACATGCAGCAGCTGCATGGCTGCACAAGTGGCTTGCAGCTGATAGTGCCGGGCTGGGGAACCCCAAGGTGAGGTTATCTGGGGCGTGGGGCCAAGGGCTTGTAGGGTGTGGGTGCAGTGGAGCAGTCATGTCCATGGATCAGGGACAGGCAGAGGCTACCCAACCTTGCCTGTCCAGAGCCCTGCCCTCCCCAGTGACAGGGGAGACAGGGCAAAGAGCTTCAGGAAAGAGTCACTGTGCTGCCTAAGTTCCCTGGCTCTGGGCTGAGAGATGCTGGTGCTGGCCATGCAGGCACCACCCAACTCATCCTCCTCCATGGGCTGCATCTTAATATCCACCGAGGCTCCACGAGCACCGGGTCCAGCCCAGGGGGCTGCTGCCTCCTAGCCCAGCTGATAGCTGCTCTTTGCCTCCATCGTGGCAAATCCTCGTGGCTGATATAGCAGGGCAAGAGACTGCCAGAAGGCAGAGCGCGTGGGGGGGAGCTTCAGGATCAACCCCCCAAGCCTGCAAGGCGTTTTGTGGCTGCATCCTGTTTGGGAGCACCCAGAGCTGTGCTTCCGCTGCGCTGCTGCTGCCTTGCTTGTGCTTCCCTTCCAGAGGCACTGCAGAGCTCGGTGAGAGAGCAGCCTTGCGGGGGGGTGGAACCCACTGCTGCCAGCTGGGGTTGTCCTTCTGCTCCCTGCCCATCTCCTGTCTCTGCTCCTTGCTTGGACCCACAGGAGCAGCAGCAGGACGGATTTGAGTGCAGCTGCAGCTGTGCTGCAGGAGCTGCAGACGGTGGTTAATGGGAAGAAAGCAAGCCAGTACTGACCTGTGGCCCCACATCAGCACCCAGGGTACTGCGGAAAGCACAGGGTGCTCCTGTGAGGACAAGAAGGGGTTTCCCTCCTTCGGCATTCCCAGGACAGAAGGGACCACCCCTCTCAGCTCAAACCTGCTGCAGTCACTTCTGACCTTGAGAGGGAGGTTTTCCCTGCATCCCAGCTCCTCACCCTCGCCTTGGCCCATGGCAGGGCAGGTCCTGAGTGGCTGAGCACTGTGTGAGCTCCCTGAGAATGGGAAACCCCTTTGCCCTCTGACTTCAGATTTACTGGAGTGCCTCTGCATGGCACACAGAAATGCCACCTAAACAGGGGTACTGAGGAGAGAGAGGTTCATGCATGCAGGCAGTAGCACCTCCTGCTATTCCCTGCTGGTCATGACACAGCTGGCAGCTGCAAACGCCGGGGGTGCTGTGGGGAGTGCCCCACTGGCTGCTCACTGCGTGGGTAGCAAGGCTGAGGGGGCTCCTGCGCCCAGCAGCTGCTCCTCAGTCCCGGTGGGCACGGGCAGCAGGCAGCAGGGGAGCGGCTGCCACTCTTGGGGGGAGCTTGGTTGATGTTGCTTTGTTGCTGCAGGTCAGTTTGCAAACCCCAAAAGTGTTGGAGACAAAGCAGAGCCTGTGGCACAGGGAGTGCTGCCAGCCGGCCCTGCCGGAGCCTGTGCAGCTGCAGCAGTGCCGGGGCACAGCCATAATGCCAGTGAATGGTGTGACCACGAAACCTGTGCCAGGCTCTTTCAGATCCCTGCAAGCTCGGTGAGCAGCCAAAGGGGGGCAGGGGCTGGGAAGGATTCCTGTGGTGCCGTTGCTCCTGGTCCCTGTGACACCTCCCTGCAGTGGCATGAGCGATGCCGTGCCAGAGGCTGATGCAGATGGCGCTGGCGCTGTGCCTGGTGCTAGCCCTGTGGCAATGTTTCCGAGCCCCCCCGGACAGCCTCGGGCCCCTCCCCCGGGCTCCTTCCTTCCCCCGCGACCCCTGCGGCGCCAGGACCAACGGCTCGGCGTGGTTCAGCGCTCGCTACAAGGCGGCCGTGGAGCCTCTGCTGACTGGCACTGCCCCCCAGCTCTCCTCAGACGTGCTGCAGTGGTGGCTGGTGAGTGAGGACCTGGGTGGCAGCCCTCAGCTCTTCCCAGGCTCCCCTAATCTGCTTGTGGTGGGGAAGGGCCAAGGTCAGGTCAGGCAGAATCATGGAATCATTCAGGCTGGAGAAGAGCCTCAGGACCACCAAGTCCAACCCAGAACCCTGCTCTGCAAGGCTCACCCCTGAACCATAGCCCCAGGCACCACAGCCAAACCACCTTCAAACCCCTCCAGGGGTGGTGACTCCACCACCTCCCTGGGCAGCCTCTGCCAGTCCCTGACCACTCCTGATGGGACCTTTCCTACTGTCCAGCCTAAGCCTCCCCTGCTGCAGCTTGAGGCCATTGCCTCTTGTGCTGTCACTAATGACCTGGGAGCAGAGCCCAGCAGCAGCCTCTCCACAGCCTCCTTTCAGGCAGCAGTAGAGAGCCAGGAGGTCTGCCCTCAGCCTCTTCTCTCCACACTAACCATCCCCAGCTCCTTCAGTTGCTCTTCCCCAGGTTTCTTCTCCAGGCCCTTCCCAGCTTCCTTGCCCTGCTCTGCCCTGGCTCCAGCACCTCCACATCTCTCTTGTGCTGAGGTGCCCCAACTGGGCACGGTACTCAAAGTGTGGCCTCACCAGTGCCCAGCACAGGGGGATAGAGGATCACTACCCCCTTACCTCCAGGCTGCCCTGCACCCTTGTCCCAATATCCCATCAGGGTTTTTGGTGCCTTTCCCTGGCTTCTGCTGGGAGGAGTGGGATTCTGTCCTCTTTGGCAGTACTGGTGGGGAGCTGATGCTACTTGTCACTATCTCTGCTCCCTCAGACCCTGCAGGGTTCCCCAAGTGGCATCCAGCTCCAGGACATAATTCAGCAGCTCTTCAGTGTCCTCCAGTCCCCAGGCAGTGGTGTGTGGGACCTGTCCTGCTGCAGGACTTGTGCAGTTGTGGGAAACTCAGGGTGGCTCAGAGGCTCTGGCCATGGGCTGCAGATTGATGCTCATGACTGTGTGCTGAGGTAGGTGGCCTGAAGGGCCTTGGCCCCCTCTCTGTCTCCCTGTGGCCCTCGAATGCTCCAGCTCCTGGACACCCTGTGACATCCACAGACATAAGCCCTGCTATGGTAGGGTTAATAGCTGCCGGCCCTGCACCCTGCAGCCACCCCCAAGCCTGGGGCACCCCCTGTGGGGCACTGTGTCACTCACGACCCCTCTCTGCTGCTGGCTGGGTGACCTGGTGTCCCTGCCTGAGAGGCTGGCAGCCTGCAGCTGGCACAGCATGAACCTTCATTTCAGGATGTGCTTTCCCACTGTGCCCTAGGATGAACAGAGCAAAGACTGCTGGCTTTGAGCTGGATGTGGGCCTGAGAACCACTCACCGCTTCATGTACCCAGAAAGCGCAGTGGACGTCCCGCCTGGCGTCCACCTTGTTCTCGTCCCCTTCAAGCCACTGGACCTGCAGTGGGTGGCCAGTGCCTTTTCCACGGGGCAGCTCACACAGTGCGTTGGACATGCCAGCATCTTCTGCTGGAGACCCTAGGGAAGCTGTGGGGTGGTCCTGGGGGCCTGATGGCTTGCTGGGGCCCTGGCACCACTGTCCCTGTGGGATGAGACCTTCTCAGTGAGGGTCTTGGCTGCCCTCTGCAGCACGTTGGTGGGAGTGGGTGCTGACACAACCCCTCAGGGCTTTGGCAGTCCCTCAACTTCCATAGGGGGCATGGTGGCTGTGCCCGGTGTGAGGCCATGGGCTGTGTGTGTCCCCTCCCAGAGCCAGAGCAGGGGCTTCTCCGCGGGCTGGCTGCTTCCAAAGGAGGGGCCCCAGCAGTGGGGGTGCCCCACGCTCACTGCTGTCCTCTGGCTCTTGCAGCACATACACCAGAGTGAAGCAGTTCATCAAAGCCGACAGGAACAAGGTAAGGGCTCAGCAGGCTCCAGCTCCTCAAGGGCTTCTCTGGGCTGGTTTTTCAGGGGGATGTGGGCACAGAGATGGCGAACAGGAGGGCAGGTGGCTGGGCTGGTGGCCGGGGGCCGGCTGTCCTGACGGCTCCTGCGCTCCCCGCTCAGGTGCTGATCCTGAGCCCAGCCTTCCTCAAGTACATCCAGGACAGCTGGACGCAGCGCCGCGGGCGCTACCCCTCCACCGGCTTCACGGCGCTGCTCTTCGCCCTGCACACCTGCCAGCAGGTGAGCCTGGCCGCAGGGCTTGGCACCGGCCGCAGGGCTTGGCACCGGCCGGCAGGGCTTGGCACCGGCCGCAGGGCTTGGCACCGGCCGGCAGGGCTTGGCACCGGCCGCAGGGCTTGGCACCGGCCGGCAGGGCTTGGCACCGAGCGCAGGGCCAGCTCCTGTCGGGCTGTGCGCAGGTCTCTGCGTTCGGCTTCGGCGCAGACGGCGAAGGGAACTGGCACCACTACTGGGAGCGAAACCGCTGGGCTGGAGTCTTCCGCAGGACCAGGGTCCACGACGCCGACGCCGAGTTCAGCATCATCCAGCGGCTGGCAGCCGAGGGCAGGATTGCATTCTACAAGTGATGTGTTGCCAAGAAACTGAAGCCAGGCTGCTGGTGCGGGAACTGGCAGCCCCTTGGCTCCTTAGCTTGCTTCCCCCTGCCGTGTGCCTGGCCTCACAAACCCTGCACTCCCCGGGGACTCGGGGCTGCTTGTGTTGATTCCATCAGCACAGGTGAGGCTCCTCCCGTGGCACCAGCTACATTGCATTTGGCTGGACATGGGGTGGGCATAGCTTTGCCCGGGCTGGCTGGGAGAGGCTGGGGAGGTGGTGGGACTGCAGGTGGCTGTGGTGCCTGGGAGCTGCTGTGTGCATGTTCCTGAGGTGGCCACCAAGCACCGACGGCAGCCCCTGCTCAGACGTGGCTGGCTGCCTGATGGAGCTGACAGCTGCTGGCTCTTAGGGAGGTCTGCAGTTCCTTGGGGTGCAGCGAGAGGAGCATCTTCTCCTCCTGTCTGCTTACAACTAAGGAAACATTTTCAGAATGGTATCCAAAAAAAGAGTAAGGGGAAAGTCAAGCAGGCTGAAGCAGAAGATGAGAGGCTCCAGCACAGCTGAAATGATCTGATGAATAAACTTTGCACACACAGACAAATCAGTGCTTGCTGCTTGCCTCTTTGAGAGCTTTCTGCTTTGACAAGACAGCTCCAGCTGTGCCTGCACCACCTTGCAGAGCAACACTGCAGCCCCTGCAGCCTGAGCTCCCCAGAGGAGGTTTGCTCCTCCAGAGCAGGGTTAGCAGGATCTCATTTCCCACCTTCAGTCACACACAGGAACATCCTTGAACCAGCCTGCTCTTCCCATGGCTGCTTGCCACTTTTCTTCATTTTATTGCACCACCAGATCCCTCCCAGTCATGAGCTCCCATTCCATAGAAGCACAGAACTGTCAGGGCTGGAAGGGAGCTCAAGGCTCAGCCAGTCCCAACCCCCTGCCATGGGCAGGGACCCCTCACACCACAGCAGGTTGCCAGGAGCCACATTCAGCCTGGCCTTAAAAAACCTCCAGGCAGGAGGCTTCCACCACCTCCCTGGGCAACCTGAGCCAGGCTCTCACCACCCTCATGGGGAACAACTTTTCCTTAACATCCAATATGAATCTCCCCACTTCTAGTTCTGCTCCATCCCCCCCAGTCCTATCCCTCCCTGACTCCCTCCAAAGTCCCTCCCCAGCTTGCTTGCAGCCCCCTGCAGATCGTGGCAGGCCACCAGAAGGTCTCCTGGGAGCCTTCTCCTCTCCAGACTGAACAACCCCAACTCTCTCTCAGCCCTCTGCTCATCCTTGTTGCCCTTCTCTGGACACCTTCCAGCACCTCCAGATCTTTCATAGCAGAAGCCTGTAGTACTTACTACCCTAATTCATTTTCTACCTCTGCAGACAGAATCTCCCTTTCTCTTCTCCATTCTGTCAGCTCTCCCACACAGAACATGTTTTGCACCTTCACCCCCCTCTCTTCTTCGGGTGCTAAGCAGTGCTCTGTTTCATGACCTCAAATGCTTTTCTGAGATTTACAAGTAATTGGCTTTCTTACCAGCTGCTAATTAACTGTGGGTTAACCTCTTGCTGCACCACTTCCATTCATCTTCCCCTCAGCATGACTCCTCCAGACTAGTTACAAAGCTGTGTGCTCTGCTGAGCGAGTGAAGCTGCTCAGGTCACACTTTCTGGCCCCGATGCAACAGAGACACTTTGTCCCTGTGCTCACATTCTAGTAGCACTGCATGAGCACAGAATGGGAGGGGTTGGCCTGCCAGAGCAGGGTCAGCCAGGGCAGAGCACACAGAACACATCCAGGTGGGGCTTGAAAGTCTCCAGAGAAGGAGACTCCACAGCCTCTCTGGGCAGCCTGCTCCAAGGCTCCAGCACCCTCACAGTAAAGAAGTTTCTCCTCGTGTTGAGGTGGAACCTTCTGTTTTCCAGGTTACACTCACTGTTCCATGTCCTATCTCAGGACACCACCAACCAGAGCCTGGCACCTTCATCCTGACACCCACCCCTCAGATATTTACAGACATTGATCAGATTTCCTCTCAGCCTTCTCTTCTCCTGAGGAAAACCAGCCCCAGGGGCTCAGCCTTTCCTCAGAGCAGAGATGTTCAAGTCTCCCAATCACCCTTGTAGCCTCTGTTGGACTCTCTCCAGCAGGTCTCTGTCTCTCTTGAACTGGGCAGCCCAAACCTGGACACAATATCGCAGGTGTGGTCTCACCAAGGCAGAGCAGAGGGGGAGAAGACCTTCCACAGACCATTGGGGCACACTGCTGTCCCACGGAGAACTTACTGTCCACCAGCACCCCAAGGCCTTTCTCCACAGAGCTGCTTGCAGCAGGTCAGCCCCTGAGCTGTACCGGTGCAGAGGGTTGTTCCTCCCCAGGGGCAGGACTCTACACTTCAAGAGGTTCCCCTCTGCCCAGCTCTGCAGCCTGTCCAGATCTCACTGAATGCCAGCACAGCCTGACAGGGTGGCAGCCACCCCTCCCAGTTTGGTCCCCAGCAAACCTAAGTGTCCACTCTGTCCCTTCATCCAGGTCCTTGCTGAGGATATGAACAAAACTGGACCCAGCACTGACCCCTGGGGAACAGCCCTGGCCACAGGCCTCCAACTGGACATGGGCCACTGATCACAACTCTCTGAGCTCTGAAGTTAATCCACCTCATGGTCCAATCACCCAACTCACTGTTCTTGAGTTTGCCCACTTGGAGGTGTCCAGAGAAGGGCAAGGAGGCTGAGGAGGGGTCTGGAGCACAGCCCTGTGAGGAGAGGCTGAGGGAGCTGGGCTTGCTTAGCCTGCAGAAGAGGAGGCTGAGGGGAGACCTTCTTGCTCTGCAACTCCCTGCAGGGAGGTTGTAGCCAGCTGGGGGTTGGTCTCTTCTCCCAGGAAAGCAGCACCAGAACAAGAGGACACAGTCTCAAGCTGTGCCAGGGGAAGTTTAGGCTGGAGGTGAAGAGAAAGTTCTTCCCAGAAAGAGAGGAATTGGCCCTTGGGATGTGCTGCCCAGGGAGGTGGTGGAGTCCCCATCCCTGGAGGTGTTCAAGAAAGGACTGGATGTGGCACTTGGAGCCATGGTTTAGCTGTCAGGAGGGGTTGGGTGACAGGTTGGACTTGGTGATCTCTGAGGTCTTTTCCACCCTTATGGATTCTATGACCTGCTTTGCACTGTGGCAGTGCAGTTTATGAGCAGCACTTCCATCTAGACTTCCAATCATCTTCTGTATTTCTGTCCAATCCCATGTGGAGTTTTAGTTAAGTACTTTAAGAGTAGTTTTAGAGCCTGTCTTCCTTCTCTCCTTCAGTGAAGACACTTTCTCTCTGGATTAGCTGAACCTGTGCCTGTCACACTCATGGTGCAGTGCTGGGGCCAACAGTGCTGGGGCCAACTCAAATGAAGAGCTGAGACTGAGCAGGAAGGAGTCTGTTTTGCCTCAAACTGAAGCAGGCATTCACCATTTTTGTTTCTCCTCCTGATTTTCACTCTTCTCCCACTGGAGTTTCACAGAGCAAGCACTGTGCTCACAGGAACAGATCATCACAAAGAC
>JAAWVA010001417.1:0-10165 GCA_015227895.2 Colaptes auratus
CAGGCTGGAGAGGTGGGCACAAGCCAACTCAGGAGCTTCAACAAGACCAGGGCAGGGTCCTGCAGCTGGGGGGAGGCAACCCCAGGCACAAATCAGGCTGGGAGGGACTGGCTGGAGAGCGCCGAGGAGAGAGCCTTGGGGGTGGGGGAGGAGAAGCTCCCAGGAGCTCTCAGGGTGCACTTGCAGCCGGAAAGCCAAGCAGAGCCTGGGTGCAGCAGGAGAAGTGTGGCCAGCAGGGCAAGGGAGGGGATTCTCCCCTCTGCTCAGCCCTGGGGAGACCCCACCTGCAGTACTGCCTCAGCTCTGGAGCCCCTATTCCAAGAGGGATCTGGGGGCGGGAAGGTGTCTAGAGCAGGGCCAGGAGGAGGAGCAGAGGGCTGGAGCACCTCTGCTGTGAGGACAGCTGAAGGAGTTTGGGGCTGTTCAGGCTGGAGAAGAGAGGCTCCCGGGGACCTCATTGTGGCCTTCCAGGATCTGCAGGGGGCTACAGGAAGGCTGGGGAGGGACTGGTCAGGATCTCAGGCAGTGCTAGGACTAGGGGGAATGGACTGAAGCTGGAGGTGGGGAGATTCAGGCTGGAGGGGAGGAGGAAGTTCTTCCCCAGGAGAGTGGTGAAGCCCTGGAATGGGGTTGGGCAGGGAGGTGGTTGAGGCCCTGTCCCTGGAGGTGTTTAAGGCCAGGTGGATGAGGCTCTGCCAGGCTGATCTAGTGTGGGGGCCCCTGACCCATGGCAGGGGGGTTGGCACTGGCTGATCCTTGGGGTCCCTTCCAACCCTGACTGAAACTATGAAACTATGAAGCTCTCTGGCTGCCAGCACAGCTCACAGTCACCACCAGGGAGCTGTGCCTCTGGCTGCAGCCCTTCCCCTCGGCTCCATGTGTTTCTCATTACAAGGAGGCACAGCCCCAGCCCCCGGAGGGACAGCACACTGCTATCTTCCTCCCATCACACACTCCTCCCAGGGCTGCACAACCAGGCACAGAAGGGCCTCTGCTTCCCTCTGCTTCCCTGGCTGCTGCTCACATCTGACAGCATTCCTGAGCTGGACACCAAGAGAGGAGGAAGCAAATGCTCCACCTCAAAGCAAGGGGAGAGGCGTCGCCCCCGGGGCTGCCTCCCAGCCAAAGCCCTTGGGTGGTGTCCAGCACCAGGGCTTGAGCAACCTCCTTTTGTTCCCACAGGCCCCCAGGGGTTCCAGGCTGCTGGTGACCTATTGGGAAAGACCTAATGAGCACCACATGCTCCCCAGGCGACCTCCCACCAGGGGAAAGCAAGAGAGCCAGCAGCCAGCCTGGCAGGCAGCACCTGGGGCTTTGGGTCCTGCAGGGTGGTCTGCAGGGACCCAGGCTCCCTGCCTGCTCTGCCATCAGTGGGGCTGGTCCCACTGTCAGCAGCACATCCCTCAGCCCAACTGGGATCAAACACTCCTCTCTGGCCAGCTGGAGCCCTGAGCTGCAGCTGGGTTGGGATGCACACCTCTCTCTCTCTCTGGTGCTGCAGGCCAGGAGCAGCGCTGCAGTGTGCTACGAAAGCAGTTTGGCCTCAGCAGCCCCAGGCAGGGCTGCAGGCTGGGGACAGAGTGGCTGAGAGCAGCCAGGCAGAGAGGGACCTGGGGGTGCTGGGTGACAGCAGCTGAAGAGGAGCCTGCAGTGTGCCAGGGGGGCCAAGAAGGCCAATGGCATCCTGGCCTGCAGCAGGCACAGTGTGGCCAGCAGGAGCAGGGAGGTCATTCTGCCCTGTGCTCAGCACTGGTTAGGCCACACCTTGAGTCCTGTGTCCAGTTCTGGGCCCTCAGGTTAGGAAAGCTGTTGAGCTGCTGGAAGGTGTCCAGAGAAGGGCAACAAAGCTGGGGAGGGGTCTGGAGCACAGCCCTGTGAGGAGAGGCTGAGGGAGCTGGGGTTGCTTAGCCTGCAGAAGAGGAGGCTCAGGGGAGACCTCATTGCTCTCTCCAACTCCCTGCAGGGAGGTTGGAGCCAGGTGGGGGTTGGTCTCTTCTCCCAGTCAAGCAGCACCAGAACAAGAGGACACAGTCTCAGGCTGTGCCAGGGGAGGTTTAGGCTGGAGGTGAGGAAGAAATTCTTCATAGAAAGTGAGATTGGCCATGGGGATGTGCTGCCAGGGGAGGTGGTGGAGTCACCATGGCTGGAGGTGCTCAAGAGGGGATTGGATGTGGCACTTGGAGCCATGGTTGAGCTGTCAGGAGGTGTTGGGTGACAGCTTGGACTGGATGATCTCTGAGGTCTTTTCCAACCTTATCGATTCTGTGATTCTATGATTGATTCTATGACTTAGAAACGTGGAGCTAGGCAGCAGGAGAGCATCAGCAGGGTGAGCTGGACAGTGAGCTGGGCACAGCAAAACCTCATACAGTCCATCCAGGGCAAGGGTAGAGTCCTGAACCTGGGGAGGAACAGCCTCCTGCAGGTGAGGGAGGACCTGCTTCTCCATGGAGTAGGACCTGGAGTGGTGGTGGGGAGCAAGTTCACCACAGCCAGCAATGTGCCTTCATGGCCAAGAAGGCCAAAGGTGCCCTGGGGCGCATGGGGAAGAGTGTGGCCAGCAGGGCAAGGGAGGTTCTCCTGCCCTTCTACTCTGCTCTGGTGCTGCCACATCTGGAGTATTCTGTCCAGGTTCAGGGCTCCCCAGTTCCAGAGGGACAGGGAACTGCTGGAGAGAGCCCAGGGGAGGCTGCAGAGCTGCTGAGGGGCCTGGAGCAGCTCTGGCAGCAGCAGAGGCTGAGAGCCCTGGGGCTGAGAGCCTGCAGCAGAGCAGCCCCAGAGGGCAGCTGAGCAATGCTCAGCAAGAGCTGAAGAAGCTGTGGGGGGCAAGAGGCTGGGGCCAGGCTCTGCTGAGTGTGCCCAGGGACAGCACAAGGGGCAGCAAGGGGCACAGAGTGGCAGCCAGGAGGTTGGAGCTGAGCAGGAGGAGAAAGTTGTTTGGGGTGAGGCTGCTGGAGGCCTGGAGCAGGCTGCCCAGAGAGGTTGTGGAGTCTCCTGGGGTGGAGAGCTTCCAACCCCCCCGGGCACTGTGCTGCTGGGCAAGCTGCTGGGGGTGCCCTGCTGGGGTGGGGGGTTGGGCTGGATGATCCCCAGAGGTCCCTTCCAACCCCTCCATGCTGAGGTTCTGTGCTGTCAGAGGCACCCATCTCCCAAAAAGCATTGAGAGCCTTGAAAACAAACCCCCAGAACATGACAGTGATTGAAGAGCTTTCACATCAGGCCTTAAAATCTCTTCTCCCTCCAAAGGCAGCCAGCAGCCTGCACCCTGCACCCCCACAGCATGAGCTCAAAGCCTCCTCAGCTCCACCAGTCCCACTGCTCCAGCTGCAGTTGTGCAAAGGACACTCAGAGCCACATGGATTGACAGCCCCACACAATAAAGCAACACAAAACTCACTGCCAGGTGATGCTGGTGGAAGTGTCAGCCAGATGGCAGGGGTGTGAGCAGCCACAGCTGCAGATGGCCATGGAAACTACCCTGGATGCAAGGATGCTGCACTGGGCAAGGCAGATGGAGGAGAGCAGCAGCTCTCCAGCAGCCAGCCCTGCCTCTCCAGCGTGGTGCTGATGGAGGAGAATCAGAGGCTCACAGAATCAGAGAACCAGAGAGTCAGAGAATCAGAGAATCAGAGAGTCACAGGCAGAGAATCAGAGTCACAGGCAGAGAATCACAGAATCAGAGAGCCAGAGAATCAGAGAGTCATAGGCTCACAGAATCAGAGAGCCAGAGAGTCAGAGACTCAGAAAGTCACAGTCAGAGAATCACAGAATCAGAGAGTCATAGAATCAGAGAGTCATAGGCTCACAGAATCAGAGAACCAGAGAGTCAGAGAGTCATAGGCTCACAAAATCAGAGAGCCAGAGAGTCAGAGAATCAGAGTCACAGTCAGAGAATCACAGAATCAGAGAGTCATAGAATCAGAGAGTCATAGGCTCACAGAATCAGAGAACCAGAGTCAGAGAATCAGAGTCACAGGCAGAGAATCACAGAATCAGAGAGTTATAGAATCAGAGAGTCATAGGCTCACAGAATCAGAGAACCAGAGTCAGAGAATCAGAGTCACAGTCAGAGAATCACAGAATCAGAGAGTCATAGAATCAGAGAGTCATAGGCTCACAGAATCAGAGAACCAGAGTCAGAGAATCAGAGTCACAGTCAGAGAATCACAGAATCAGAGAGTCATAGAATCAGAGAGTCATAGGCTCACAGAATCAGAGAACCAGAGTCAGAGAATCAGAGTCACAGTCAGAGAATCACAGAATCAGAGAGTTATAGAATCAGAGAGTCATAGGCTCACAGAATCAGAGAACCAGAGTCAGAGAATCAGAGTCACAGGCAGAGAATCACAGAATCAGAGTTATAGAATCAGAGAGTCATAGGCTCACAGAATCAGAGAATCACAGAATCAGAGTTATAGAATCAGAGAGTCATAGGCTCACAGAATCAGAGAGCCACAGAAGCAGAGAATCAGAGAATCACAGAAGCAGAGTCACAGAATCAGAGTCAGAGAATCACAGTCAGAGAATCACAGAATCAGAGCATCAGAGAACCAGAGTAATAGAATCATAGTCAGAGAATCAGAGATTCACAGTCAGAGAATCAGAGAATCACTGAGTCATAGGCTCACAGAATCAGAGAGCCACAGAAGCAGAGTCACAGAAGCAGAGTCATAGAATCAGAGTCATAGAACCAGAGAATCACAGTCAGAGAATCACTGAGTCAGAGAATCAGAGGATCAGAGAACCAGAGTAATAGAATCATAGTCAGAGAATCAATCACTGAGTCAGAGAATCACAGAATCAGAGTTATAGAATCAGTGAGTCATAGGCTCACAGAATCAGAGAGCCAGAGAGTCAGAGAATCAGTCATAGGCTCACAGAATCAGAGAACCAGAGAGTCAGAGAATCAGTCATAGGCTCACAGAATCAGAGAGCCACAGAAGCAGAGAATCAGAGAATCAGAGAGTCACAGAAGCAGAGTCATAGAATCAGAGTCATAGAACCAGAGAATCACAGTCAGAGAATCAGAGAGAATCACAGAATCAGAGGATCAGAGAACCAGAGTAATAGAATCATAGTCAGAGAGTCAGAGAATCACTGAGTCAGAGAATCACAGAATCAGAGAATCACAGAAGCAGAGAATCAGAGTCATAGAATCACAAAATCAGAGTCAGAGAACCAGAGTCATAGAATCAGAGAGTCACTGAGTCATAGAATCACAGAATCAGAGGATCACAGAAGCAGAGTCACAGTCAGAGAATCAGAGTCAGAGAATCACAGAAGCAGAGAGTCAGAGAATCAGAGAATCAGAGTCAGAGAATCAGAGAATCAGAGTCAGAGAATCAGAGAATCAGTCACAGAAGCAGAGAAGCAGAGAATCAGAGTCATAGAATAACAAAATCAGAGTCACAGAAGCATAGTCAGAGAATCATAGTCAGAGAATCAGAGTCAGAGAATCACAGAATCAGAGAGTCAGAAGCAGAGAATCAGAGTCATAGAATCACAAAATCAGAGTCACAGAAGCAGAGAGTCATAGAATCATAGTCAGAGAATCAGAGAATCACAGAAGCAGAGAATCAGAGAGTCAGAGTCAGAGAATCACAGAACCATAGAGTCAGAGAACCAGAGTCATAGAATCAGAGTCACAGAGTCAGAGAGTCAGAGAATCACAGAGTCAGAGAATCAGTGAATCACAGTCATAGAACCACAGAATCAGAGTCAGAGAACCAGAGACATGGAATCATATTCAGAGAATCAGAGAATCAGAGTCATAGAATCAGTCATAGAATCACAGAACCAGAGTCACAGAAGCAGAGAATCACAAAATCAGAGTCAGAGAACCAGAGTCATAGAATCAGAGTCAGAGAATCAGAGAGTCACAGAGTCAGAGAATCAGAGTCACAGAGTCAGAGAATCAGAGTCAGAGAATCACAGAGGCAGAGAATCAGAGAGTCAGAGAATCACAGAATGATAGAGTCACAGAGTCAGAGAATCAAAGAGTCACAGAATCACAGAACCATAGAGTCACAGAAGCAGAGAGATGAGCACCACCTCAGAGAGAGATTAAGGAAGAGAGAGGCTGCAGCATCCCAACAGGAGAAAGAGAAGGCTCTGGGGAGACCTAATAGCAACCTTCCAGGGCTACAAGAAGGCTGCAGGGAGACTGTTCCCAAAGGCCTGCAGGGACAGGACCAGAGGTAATGGCTTCAAAGCAGAGCAGATGGAGATTGGATGTGAGGCACAAGTTCTGCACCACAACCCAGCTGCAGGACCCTGCACTTGTCCTCGTTGAACCTCATGGTGCTGGCTTGGTTCCACCTCTCTGCAGCTTGCCCAGGTGCCTCTGGATGGATCCCTTCCCCCCAGGGGTCAGCCAGGCCACACAAGCCTGCTGGGGTGCCTCAGTGCCACTGCCCAGGTCACCAACAGAGATGTCAAACAGCACTGGTCCCAGCACCAAGCCCTGAGGGGCACCACTGCTCACTGGTCACCATTTGGCCATTGGGCTGCTGACCACAGGCCTCTGAGTGCAGCCACACAGCCAGCTCCTTCCCCAGCCAGTGGCCACCCCTCAAATCCATGGAGGAGCAAATGTCAGGAAGAAACTCTGTCCTGTGTGGGCCTTATTCCAGGGACAGCTGTTGGCCAGCAGCCCTGGCAGCATTTGCCAGGCTTCATTGCAGTGGGTTTACAGAATCAGCCAGGTTGGAAAAGACCTCAGAGATCATCAAGTCCAACCTGTCCCCCAACACCTCCTGACAGCTACACCAGGAGAGGAACACTGACTGGGGAGAACCAGCTCACTGCTTCTTGGCTGGCAGAGCAGCTTTCTGCAGGGGCTTCAATTTAGTTAATCCCCACGCTGCTTCCACCTGAGGCTGGAGTCCTACACATTTCCACTTCAAGACAGAACTTCACACTGCAGGCTGCAAGCATAGTTTCATAGTTTCAGTCAGGGTGGGAAGGGACCCCAAGGATCAGCCAGTTCCAACCCCCTGCCATGGGCAGGGACACCCCACACTAGAGCAGCCTGGCCAGAGCCTCATCCAGCCTGGGCTTAAACACCTCCAGGGACAGGGCCTCAACCACCTCCCTGCACAACCCATTCCAGGGCTTCACCACTCTCCTGGGGAAGAACTTCCTCCTCCCCTCCAGCCTCAATCTCCCCACCTCCAGCTTCAGTCCATTCCCCCTAGTCCTATCACTGCCTGAGATCCTGAGCAGTCCCTCCCCAGCCTTCCTGGAGCCCCCTGCAGATCCTGGAAGGCCACAATGAGGTCACCTGGGAGCCTTCTCCTCTCCAGCCTGAACAGCCCCAACTCCTTCAGTCTGTCCTCACAGCAGAGCTGCTCCAGCCCTCTGCTCCTCCTCCTGGCCCTGCTCTGGACACCTTCCAGCCCCTCCAGATCCCTCTTGGCATAGGGGCTCCAGAGCTAGAGGCAGTACTCCAGGTGGGGTCTCCCCAGGGCTGAGCAGAGGGGGAGAATCCCCTCCCTTGCCCTGCTGGCCACACTTCTCCTGCTGCAGCCCAGGCTCTGCTTGGCTTTCCGGGCTGCAAGTGCACCCTGAGAGCTCCTGGGGAGCTTCTCCTCCCCCAGCACCCCCAAGGCTCTCTCCTCAGGGCTGCTCCCCAGCCAGTCCCTGCCCAGCCTGGATTTGTGCCTGGGGTTGCCTCCCCCCAGCTGCAGGACCCTGCCCTTGGTCTTGTTGAAGCTCCTGAGGTTGGCTTGTGCCCACCTCCTCCAGCCTGCCCAGGTCCCTCTGGATGGATCCCTTCCCTCCAGCTGTCTGCTGCACCACACAGCTTGTGTCAGCAGCAAACCTGCTGAGGCTGCACTCACTGCCACTGTCCATGGCACCCACAAAGGTGTTGAACAAGCCTGGTCCCAGGACTGGTCCCAGCAGAGCTCCTGGAGCCTATTTACTAAATTAGCAAACCTGCAGAGATCCCCTCCCTGCTCCTAAGTGCCATCATCCTCCCCACACTCACTGACCAAGCTCCCAGGCTCCCAGGATGTCAGGGCTTGGAAGGGACCCAAAGAGATCCTCAAGGCAGGTCATAGTGGGGTCTGCACGTGGTTGAGCCTTGAAAGTGCCCAGGGCAAGACAAGGGGCAGGATTGAAGACATCCTTCTTGGCCACCCCTTCTTGGCCACCCCTTCTTGGCCACCCCTTCTTGGCCACCTGGGCACACCCTGGCTCACCACAGGCTCACAGGATGTCAGGGGTTGGAAGGGACCTCTGAGCTCTTCCAGTCCAACCCCCTGCCAGAGCAGGGCCATAGAATCCAGCACAGGTCACACAGAACACATCCAGACAGGGCTGGGAAGGCTCCAGAGCAGGAGACTCCACAACCTCTCTGGGCAGCCTGCTCCAGGGCTCTGGGAGCCTCACAGTGCAGCAGTTCCTCCTCATGCTGAGCTGGAACCTCCTGTGCTGCAGTTTCCATCCATTGCTCCTTGTCCTGTCCCAGGGCACAGTGAGCAGAGCCTGGCCCTGTCCCTTCCTTCCTGACCCCCAGCCCTCAGCTATTGATAGACATTGATCAGATCCCTCTCAGCCTTCTCCTCTCCAGACTGAACAGCCCCAGGGCTCTCAGCCTCTCCTCCCCAGGCAGTGCTGCAGTCCCTTCAGCATCCTTGCAGCCCTCCCTTGGACCCTCTCTAGCAGATCCCTGTCCCTCCTGAGCTGGGGAGCCCAGAGCTGGATGCAATGTTCCAGGTGTGGCCTCAGCAGGGCAGAGGATGAAGAAGATAATTTGGCAAGAAGAAACTGGGGACAGCATCTAATGTGACATGCAGCTTCCTCAAGGCAGGGGCCAGCTCCCAGCTCAGACTGGCACCCAGGAGGTTCCACCTGAGCAGGAGGAGAAAGTTGTTTGGGGTGAGGCTGCTGGAGGCCTGGAGCAGGCTGCCCAGAGAGGTTGTGGAGTCTGCTGGGGTGGAGAGCTTCCAACCCCCCCTGGGCACTGTGCTGCTGGGCAAGCTGCTGGGGGGGCCCTGCAGGGGCAGGGGGGTTGGACTGGGTGAGCTCCAGAGGTCCCTTCCTACCCTCACCATGCTGGGGTTCTGTGCCTAATGCCCTTATCCTGAGCTCACCTTACACCTGCACTATGAGGGGCAGATGTAAAAGCAGAACCCCTTTGCCCCTGCACAGCTAAAGCAGCAGGAAGCCTCCCAGCTGCCCAAGACATCCCTGCCATCAGCTTGGACCCAAGGCAGACACACCAGACCTTGTCCAAGCCCTGAGTGCTCAACACCAGGCTCCAAGGAGCTGCAAATGTGCTGAGGAGATTAAGGAAGGAGACAGGAATGGTCTGGAGGGGCTGGAGGGTGTCCAGAGCAGGGCCAGGAGGAGGAGCAGAGGGCTGGAGCTGCTCTGCTCTGGAGACAGCCTGAGAGAGTTGGGGTTGTGCAGGCTGGAGAGGAGAAGGCTCCCAGGAGACCTTCTGGTGGCCTTCCAGCATCTGCAGAGGGCTGCAAGCAAGCTGGGGAGGGACTTTGGAGGGTGTGAGGGAGGGATACAATACAATACAATACAATACAATACAATACACCAGGTTGGAAGAGACCTTCAAGATCATCGCATCCAACCTATCAACCAATCCAACCCACCTAAACAACTAAACAACTAAACCCTGGCACCAAGCACCCCAGCAAGCCTCCTCCTGAACACCTCCAATGAAGGTGACTCCACCACTTCCACAGGCAGCTGATTCCCATGGGCAATCACTCTCTCTGTATAGAACTTCTTCCTAACATCCAGTCTAAACCTGCCCTGGCACAGCCTGAGACTGTGTCCTCTTGTTCTGGTGCTGGCTGCCTGGGAGAAGAGACCAACCCCCACCTGGCTCCAACCTCCCTGCAGGGAGTTGGAGAGAGCAATGAGGTCTCCCCTGAGCTCCTCTTCTCCAGGCAAGCAACCCAGCTCCCTCAGCCTCTCCTCCCAGGGCTGTGCTCCAGACCCCTCCCCAGCCTTGTTGCCCTTCTCTGGACACCTTCAAGTCTCTCAATGTCCTTCCTAACCTGAGGGGCCCAGAACTGGACACAGGACTCAAGGTGTGGCCTAAGCAGTGCTGAGCACAGGGCACAATGACCTCCCTGCTCCTGCTGGCCACACTGTTCCTGCTGCAGGCCAGGATGCCATTGGCCTTCTTGCTGCCTGG
>JAAWVA010001418.1:0-10146 GCA_015227895.2 Colaptes auratus
AGCTACCCCAGACCCCCCCCAGGTCCCTCCAACAATACCCCAAAGACCTCTCCAGGACCTCCAATAGGGACTCCAGGACCCCCCCAAGAATATCCCAGGACCCCCCCTGCCCCTCCCTCACCTTGTGCACGGTGTCGTGGAGGGGGGAGGGGCAGGGGGGGCAGCACCCCCTGGAAGCTGTGGAGCCCTGGGCGGCGCCCGGCAAACATCCGAACCAGAGCCTGCAGCCCGAGAGTGGCCTGAGACCCCCCGGGACTCCCCCCCGGGACCCCCCCACCGGCCTGAGACCCCCCCGGGACCCCCCCCGGGACCCCCTCACCGGCCTGAGACCCCCCGGGGAACACCCCTGGGACCACCCCACCCGCCTGAGACCCCCCCCCCCCGGGAAACCCCCCCGGGACCCCCCCACCGGCCTGAGACCCCCCGGGACTCCCCCCCGGGACCCCAAACCCGGCCTGAGACCCCCCCTCGGACTCCCCTGGAACCCCCTCTGGAGACCCCAGACCCCTCCTAGCGACCTCCAGTCTCCCCCAGAGACCCCACAGGACTGCTCTTAGGGACCCCCAGACCCCCCCCCTAGGATGCCCCTAGACCCTTTTTAGGGACCCCAGAACCAACCCCCCCCCCCCCATTACCATCCAGAGGCGGGGGGGGGGGTCCGGGCCTGCCCAGCGCCCCCCCGGCGCCCCCCAGCAGCAGCCTCAGCCCCAGGCGCAGGATGAGGCCCAGCAGCAGCCACAGCGCCGAGGCGAAGAGCAGCAGGGCCAGGACCCCCCGGACCCCCCCGGGCAGCAGGGGGCTGGGGGGGGCACACAACATTGAGACACACACCCCCCCCAATCCACCCAGGACCCCCTGGACCCAAAATGACCTCCCCAGGACCCCTCCCCCCACAGACCCAAAAATGACCTCCCCAGGAGACCCCCCCCCCCCACAGACCCAAAATGACCTCCCCAGGACCCCCCCCCCCCCCCAAGATCCAAAATTACTTCCCCAGGACCCCCCCGACCCAAAATGACCTCCCCAGGACACCCCCAGACCCACAGTGAGGCCCCCCCCAGGACCCCCCCCCGACCAAACTACCCTCCCTCAAGGACTTCCACCCACCCCCCCCGTGCTTACCTCTGGGGGAGCCCCCCCTCGATGGCCCCCACGACCCCCAGGGAGGGGTCCAGGCCTGCAGCCTCACACAGCCCCAGGGCCCCCCCCAGGAACAGCCAAGTCTGAGGCCCCGCAGGGTGAGCCTGGGGGGGGGACACGCCAACAATTACCGGGGGGGGGGACGACTTGGTGTGGGGGAGCCCCCAAAATACCTCCCCCCAGGCCCTCAGACCCCCAGTGCCCCCCCCAATTGAATGTCTGTTCCCCCATATTCTCAGGATCCCCCCACAGCCTTGAGCCCCCCCCCCCCAAATCCTGGGGCTCTTGCCCCCAATTCAAGCCCCCCCCCTCCCCCCCCCCCCCCCAATTTCTGTCCCACTGCCTCTGGCACACTGTGCCCGCCCCCCAGTTTCGGGGACCCCCGCCCCGAGTTTTGTGCCCCTCCCACCCCCCAATGTTCAGGACCCCTCCCGAATTTAGGTGTGTCCCCCCCATCAATCTCCCCTCCCCAATTTCAGGGTCCCCCCGAATTCGGCTCCCCTCTCCCAAACTCCAGACCCGCTCCCCCCCCCCCCCCCCCGTACCCGCAGCCTCCTCAGGCGCCTCCCCCGGCGCGCAGCGCCCCCAGACTCAATTCCCGCAGGGGCCCTGGGCCAGGCTCGGCCTCGGGCCCCCCCACCAGGGACAGCCCAAAAGCGGCCACGGGGCCCAGCTCGGCCATGCTGCGGCGGGGGACACAGGACACGGTCAGACCTGACCCCTCCCCCCCCAACAAACCCTCCCCCGGGACCCCCAATGCCCCTCCCCAGCCCCACGCCCCCCCCCCCCCCCCCGGCCCACGGACCACCCCCCCACGACCCGTGCCCACTCTCCCTCCACTCCCTTGGACACCCCCCCCCCCCAAGCCCCTCCCATCCTCACGACCCCACCCCCCCCCAGTTCCCCCTTCCCCAAACGCAGAGACCCCCCAAATCTCCCCCCAGCCCCTCCCCGAACCTGTGCCCCCCCTCACGGCAACCTCACCCGCCCCCCCCCTCCGATTCCCATGGATCCCCCCAAACCCCCCAGCCCCATGCCGCCCCCCCCCCCCCGGTGTCATCCCCCAAAACCCACCCAGGAGCCCCCCACATCCCCTCCCCCTCACCCCAGCCCCGGCTCCTGCCGCCCCCCGGGGAGGGCATCGATCCCCCCCGCCCCCCCCAATTCCCGACATCCTCCGCGGCAGTCGATAGTGATGGGGGGGGGGGGCGAGAAAACCTCCCCCCGCCCCCCTCACTCACCTGGGGTCTTGGGGGGGTCCGAGAGGATCCGGAGGGGTCTGGGAGTGCTGTGAAGGGGAGCCGGGGATGGGGGTCGGGGGGTCGAGGTCTCGGGGGGGTTCCCAGGCGGTTTGGAGGGGCCGGGGGGGTCCGAGGGGTCCGGAGGGCACTGGGGGGGGGCCTGGGGGGTCCCTGTTTCGCGGGGGGGGGTCCCCCCCAAGGCTGCGGCTGCTGCAGAGGCCTGGAGCTGCCCCTCCCCCACCCTGCCCCCCCCCCACGCCGAGAGAGAAGGGGCGGGGCCGGGAGAGCCCCGCCCCCAGTGGGGGGGGGGGGAGGGGATTGGGAGCAATGGGGGCAAGGCTGGGGGGCACTGGGGGCACAGGGGGGGCACTGGAGTGGGGAGAGCACAGCCCAGGCTCCCTCTCCCAGTATAGCCCAGTCCATCCCACTCTGTTCCAGTACAACCCAGTCCAGCCCAGTATAGCCCAGTCCAGCCCAGTATAGCCCAGTCCATCCCACTCTGTTCTAGTACAACCCAGTCCATCCCAGTATAGCCCAGTCCAGCCCAGTATAGCCCAGTTCATCCCAGTCCAGCCCAGTTCATCCCAGTTCAGCCCAGTCCTGCCCAGTTCATCCCAGTCCAGCCCAGTATAGCCCAGTCCAGCCCAGTATAGCCCAGTCCAGCCCAGTTCAGCCCAGTCCAGCCCAGTATAGCCCAGCATACCAGTATAGCCCAGTCCATCCCAGTATAGCCCATAGCCCAGATCATCCCAGTATAGCCCAGTCCAGCCCAGTATAACTCAGTCCAGCCCAGGATAGCCCAGTCCAGCCCAGTATAACTCAGTCCAGCCCAGTATAGCCCAGTCCAGCCCAGTATAACTCAGTCCAGCCCAGTTCAACCCAGTATAGCCCAGTCCAGCCCAGTATAACTCAGTCCAGCCCAGTCAACCCAGTATAGCCCAGTCCAGCCCAGTTTAGCCCAGTCCAGCCCAGTATATAACTCAGTCCAGCCCAGGATAGCCCAGTCCAGCACAGGATAGCCCAGTCCAGCCCAGTTCATCCCAGTATAGCCCAGTCCAGCCCAGGATAGCCCAGTCCAGCCCAGTATAGCCCAGTATAACTCGGTCCAGCCCAGTCCATCCCAGTATAGCCCAGTCCAGCCCAGTATAACCCAGTCCAGCCCAGTATAGCCCAGTCCATCCCAGTATAGCCCAGTCCAGCCCAGTATAACCCAGTCCAGCCCAGTATAGCCCAGTCCAGCCCAGTTCATCCCAGTATAACCCAGTCCAGCCCAGTATAACTCAGTCCAGCCCAGTCATCCAGTATAACCCAGTCCAGCCCAGTATAACTCAGTCTAGCCCAGTATCACTCAGTCCAGCCCAGTTCATCCCAGTATAACCCAGTCCAGCCCAGTATAACTCAGTCCAGCCCAGTTCATCCCAGTATAACCCAGTCCAGCCCAGTATAACTCAGTCCAGCCCAGTATCACCCAGTCCATCCCAGTACAACCCACTGCAGCCCAGTACAACCCAGTCCATCCCAGTATAACTCAATCCATCCTAGTACAACCCAGTCCAGTCCAGTATAACACAGTCCATCCTAGTATAGGCCAGTCCAGCCCAGTCCATCCCAGCATAGCCCAGTCCATCCCAGTAAAACCCATTCTAGCCTAGTCCAACCCTGTCCATCCCAGTCCATCCCACTATAACCCAGTCCATTCCAGTCCAACCCAGTCCATCCCAGTACAAAACAGTCCAGCCCAGTATAGCCCAGCCCAGTATAGCCCAGTCCAGCTCCATACAACCCAGTCCAGCTCCATACAACCCAGTCCAGCCCAGTACAACCCTGTCCAGCCCAGTATAGCCCAGTCCAACCCACTCTATTCTAGTACAACCCAGTCTATCCCAGTCTATCCCAGCCCAGTATAGCCCAGGCCAACCCACTCAATTCCAGTACAACCCAGTATAGCCCATTCCAGCCCAGTCCAACCCTGTCCAGCCCAGTCCATCCCACTATAACCCAGTCCATTCCAGTCCATTCCAGTCCATCCCAGTACAAAACAGTACAGTCCAGCCCAGTATAGCCCAGTCCATCCCAGTATAACCCAGTCCAGCCCAGTCCAGCCCAGTATAACTCAACCCATCCCAGTCCAACTCAGTCCATCCCAACCCAGTCCAGCCCAGCTCCTCCCTTCCCCTCCCCCCCTCATTTTTTGGGTTCATTTCTTGCTCTTTTGGTTTTTCTCCCCCCCCCCCCTTCCTCCTCCCCGCTCCGGCCTCAGGCCGCGGCTCGCGACGTGGCGCGCGGCAGCCAATGGCGGGAAGCGCGCGCGGGACCCCCCTCCACGCTCCCACCCAGCTTCCCCCACCCCCGACCTGGACTCGGCCGCTCCTGATTGGCTGAAACCAGGAGCGAGGGAGCGGGGCCGGGGCCCGGCGCGAGAGAGGGTCGGCGCGAGACCCCCGCGGGGTCAGGTCAGGACACGGAGAGAGGTGGGGGGGGGGGAGGGAAGGAGGTCTGGGGGGGGGTCCTGGGGGTCTCGGAGCTGTCTGGAAGTTTGGGGGGGGAGAGGTCCCGAGGGGTCTGGGGGGGGTCCTAAAGGGGTCCGGGGGCGCCCTGGGAGATTTTTGGAGGGGTCCTGGGGCTCTTGGGGCGTGGTCTGGGGAGGGTCCCACTGATGGGAGGGGGAAGGTCCCGAAGGGTCCCGGGGGGGTGGTCCTGGACGGCCTTTGAGGGGTCCCGGGGGTCTCGGGGAGGGGTCCCGAGAGGTCCTGAGGGCTCTCAGAAGGGGCTGGGGGATCCTGGGGTAAATTGGGGCAGTTTGGGTCCATCTGGGGCTGATTTGGGTCCGTTTGGGCTCACTTTGAGTCGATTTGGGCCATTTTGGGTCACTTTGGGTCCATTTTGGGTCATTTCGGGTCCATTTTGGGTTATTTTGAGTCACTTTGGGTCCACTTTGGGCCATTTGGGTCATTTCGGGTCCATTTTGGGCTATTTTGGGCCACTTTGGGTCCATTTTGGGCTATTTCGGGTCACTTTGGGTCCACTTTGAGTCATTTTGGGTCCATTTTGGGCTATTTTGGGTCGCTTTGGGTCCATTCTGGGCTATTTCAGGCCGCTTTGGGTCCACTTTGGGCCATTTTGGGGCCACTTTGGGCCACTTTGGGGCCACTTTGGGTCCATTCTGGGCTATTTCAGGCCTCTTTGGGTCCACTTTGGGCCATTTTGAGTCCACTTTGGGCCACTTTGGGGCCACTTTGGGGCCATTTTGGGCTATTTTGGGCCACTTTGGGTCCATTTTGGGCCATTTGGGGTCTCTTTGGGTCCACTTTGGGCTATTTTGGGTCACTTTGGGGCCACTTTGGGCTCTTTTGGGTCACTTTGGGGCCATTTTAGGCCACTTTGGGGCCATTTTGGGCCCTTTTGAGTCCACTTTGGGTCTTTTTGAGTCACTTTGGGTCCATTTTAGGCCACTTTGGGGTCTCTTTGGGGCCATTTTGGGCTATTTTGGGTCACTTTGGGTCCATTTTGGCCTATTTCAGGTCACTCTGGGTCCATTTGGAGTCCCTTTGGGCTATTTTGGGTCACTCTGGGCCCATTTTGTGGGTCACTTTGGGTCCATTTTGGGCTATTTCGGGTCATTTTGGGCCATTTGGGTCACTTTGGGTCCATTTTGGGCTATTTTGGGTCACTCTGGGTCCATTTGGGTTCCCTTTGGGCCCATTTGGGGTCACTCTGGGCCCATTTGAGGTCACTTTGGGTCCATTTTGGGCTATTTCGGGTCATTTTGGGCCATTTGGGGTCACTTTGGGTCCATTTTGGGTCACTTTGGGGCTATTTTGGGCTATTTCAGGTCACTTTGGGTCCATTTGGGCCCATTTGGGGTCACTTTGGGTCCATTTTGGGCTATTTTGGGTCACGCTGGGTCCATTTGGGGTCCATTTTGGGCTATTTTGGGTCACTCTGGGTCCATTTGGGGTCCCTTTGGGCTATTTCGGTTCACGCTGGGTCCATTTGGGGTCCATTTTGGGCTATTTTGGGTCATTCTGGGTCCATTTTGGGTCCATTTTGGGCTATTTCGGGTCACGCTGGGTCCATTTGGGGTCCCTTTGGGTCACTCTGGGTCCATTCCCTCCCCTCCAGGATGGTTCTGGGGGGGTTCCTGCTGCTGCTGGCGCTGGGGCTGGCGGAGGGGGGCAGGGAGGCCTCCCCGGCGCCCCCCGAGCACAGCCTCCGGCACAGCCTCGGGGGGGTCGTCCCCCACGACCACTCCGCCGGCTTCGGCCCCGACCACGACGCCTTCCTGGGCCCCGAGCAGGCGAAAGCCTTCGACCAGCTGCCGCCCGAGGAGAGCCAGCGGCGCCTGGGGTAGGGCCGGGGGGAGAGCCCCGAGCGGGCCCCGGGACCCCCGCGCCGCGGGGAGGGGACCCCCGGAACCGACAGCACGGGGGGGAGACCCTCGAATGAACCAGATCTGGGGCTGGGGAGACCCCAAAACAACCAGCCGGGGGAGAGGGGGACCCCTAAAACAACCACACAAGGACTGGGGACCCCCCCAAAACCCTCACCCTAAAGATTGGGACCACCCCCCCCTCCCCCAAAACAAAGGAGATGTGGGGCTGGGGCCCCCCCCAAACACCCAGACCCGAGGGAGGGGACCTCAACTCTCCAGCCCAGGGAGAGGGGACCCCCAGAACAACCACACAAGGACTGAGGGGAGGGGGGGGGGGGGCCTTTTGGGGGGGAGGTGTGTGCTGATTTTGGGGGGGGGGGCGCTGCTCTGTGTTTCCCTTTAGCTCTTGGGGCTGGTTTGGGCTTTTTTGTTTAGGGGGGGCTGTGGGTTTTGGGGACGTTTCAGGGGAGTTTGGGGTTTTGGGGGGCGGGGGGGGAGTTGGTCGTCCTGGGAGCTCTTTTTGGGCTTGCTTTTGGCTGTTTTGGGTTGGTTGGGGCTGCTTGGGGGGGGGGGGGGGGGGGTTGTTTTGCCTGGGTTCCTTTCTTGGGGGCTCTTTGGTCTTTTTTGGGGCTGTTTTGGGGCCTTTGGGGGCAGCTCCATTTTTTTTTTGGCTGTTTTTTGGGGGGGGCTGTTAGGGGCTGTTTTGACTATTTTTGGGGGTGGGGGGGAGCTCTCTGGCGTTTTTTTTTCCTTGGCTGCTTTGGCCTTTTGGTTATTTTGGGGGGGGGTGTGGAGGAGGAACATTTTGGGGGCTTTGGCTATTTTTCAGGCTTGGGGGGGGAACTTTTTGGGCTGTTTTGGGATTTTGGGGGGGGCTGTTTGGGTTTTTTTGGGGGCTGTTTGGGGTTCTTGGGGGGCTGTTTGGTTGGGGGGGGCGGTTTGGGCTTTTTTTGGGGCTATTTCGGGGTCTTTGGGGAGAGCTTTGGCCTTTTGGTTATTTTGGGGGCGGGGGGGGAACTTTGGGGGTTTTTTTGGGGACTATTTCGGGGTTTGGGGGGGGCTGTTTTGGTTTGGGGGGGCTATTTGGGCTTTTTTTGGCTGTTTTTTATTCTTTTGGGGGGGCCTGTTTGGGGTTTTATGGCTGTTTTGGGGGGGGCTGTTTGGGGTTTTGGGGGGAGCTGTTTGGTTTTAGGAGGGGAGCTTTTTATTTGGGGGGGGGAGCTGTTTGTTTTGGGAGGGGCTCTTTGGTTTTGGGGGGCTATTCGTTTTTGGGGGGGAGTTTGTTTTGGGGGGGCTGTTTGTTTTGGGAGGGGCTCTTTGGTTTTGGGGGGGCTATTCGTTTTTGGGGGGGAGTTGTTTGTTTTTGGGGGGGGGAGTTTGTTTAGGGAGGGGCTCTTTGGTTTTGGGGGGGGGCTATTCGGTTTTGGGGGGGGGAGTTGTTTGTTTTTTTGGGGGGGGGGGCTGTTTGTTCCCACCCCCCTCCCGTGTTTCTAAGGCTGTTCTCTCCCCCGCCCCGGCTCAGGCTGCTGCTGGGGGTGATCGACTCGGACGGCTCCGGGGGGGTGTCCCTGGCCGAGCTCCGAGCCTGGATCGAGCGCACCCACAGCCGAGCCCTGGCCGAGAGCCTCCGCGCAGGGCTGCGGCGCCACGACCGCGATGGCGACGGCGCCGTGAGCTGGGAGGAGTACCGGGAGCAGGCCTACGGCCAGCCCGGTGAGCGCCCCGCCGGGGTTATGGGCAGGGGGGCCGTGGGGGCACGGGGAAGGGGCATGGGGTGGGGGGGGGTCTCAAGGGACATGGGAGGGGTCTTAGGCCGTGGGTGGAGGTCCCAGGACCGTGGTGGGGGTCCCAAAACTCTTGATGGGGTCTCGGGGCCACGGCTGGGACACTTGGAGTGCACTTTGGGGGGGGCTCTGTGTGGCTTTAGGCCACTTTTGGGGCACTCTGTGTGGCTTCAGGCCACTTTGGGGTGCTCTGTGTGGCTTCAGGCCGCTTTTGGGGTGCTCTGTGTGGCTTCAGGCCACTTTTGGGGTGCTCTGTGTGGCTTTAGGCCACTTTTGGGGTGCTCTGTGTAACTTTAGGCCACTTCTGGGGCACTCTGTGTGGCTTTAGGCCACATTTGGGGTGCTCTGTGTACCTTTGGGGTGGTTTTGGGGTGCTCTGTGTATCTTTAGGCCACTTTTGGGGTGCTCTGTGTACCTTTGGGGTGGTTTTGGGGTGCTCTGTGTATCTTTAGGCCACTTCTAGGCTGCTCTGTGTACCTTTGGGGTGGTTTTGGGGTGCTCTGTGTGGCTTTAGGCCACTTTTGGGCTGCTCTGTGTACCTTTGGGGTGGTTTTGGGGTGCTCTGTGTGGCGTCAGGCTGCTTTTGGGGTGGTTTCTGGGGGTACTTTCGGGCGTGCTCCCCTCTCACCCCTCTCCCTCCCTCCCCCTCCCCCCCCCCCCCGCCAGGGGAGGACTTTGGGGACACTGAGCACCCCCAGACCTACCAGCGGATGCTGGCCCGGGACGAGCGGCGCTTCCGGGCGGCCGACCAGGACGGGGACGGAGCTGCCCAGCCCCCCGAGCTCGCTGCCTTCCTGCACCCCGAGGACTACGAGCACATGAGGAGCGTGGTGCTGCAGGTCAGCCCGGGGGCAAGGTGGGGCAGCTGGGCTCAGGCAGGGGCGAAAAGGGTCGGTCGGGGTCAGCTGGGGTCAGTCGGGGGGCAGCTGGGGTCAACCAGGGTCCGAAAGGGTTAGCCGGGGTCAGCTGGGGTCAAACGGGGTTGGTTGGGGTCAAGTGTGGTTGGCTGGGGTCGGCTGGGGTCAGTCAGGGTCATTTGGGGTCAAGTGTGGTTGGCTGGGGTCAAATGGGGTCAGGTAGGGTCAGCCGGGGTCAGCCAGGGTCCAGGGGTCAGCTGCTGTCCTCTCCCCCAGGAGACAATGGAGGACATGGACAGGGATGGGATGGCTTCGTTGCAGGAATGAATACAACATCGGTGAGGGGCTGGGGGGGACTGGGGAGGGGCTGGGAGGGCACTGGGAGGGCTTGAGGGGCACTGGGAGGGCTGGGAGGGCACTGGGGGGTGCTGGTAGGGCTTGAGGGGTGCTGGAGGGGCTGGGGGGCACTGGGGGGCACTGTTGAAGCTGAGGAGATCCAGGGAAGAGCACTGGAAGGGCACTGGAAGCCCTGGGGGGGGCAGTGGAACCACACTGGATAATGGGCACTGGGAGCACTGGGGGGGGGGGGTGCTGGGGGGCACTGGGAGCATCAGAGCCCCACTGGGGGTCACTGGGGGCAGGTCCTGCCTCGGGGTGTCCTGACCGGGTGCCCCCCGCAGCGGAGCTGTACTCAGGCCCCCCGGGGGTGCCGGAGCCGCCCTGGGTGCAGCAGGAGAGAGCCGAGTTCCGGC
>JAAWVA010001419.1:0-10142 GCA_015227895.2 Colaptes auratus
TGTGCCACTACACCATTGGTTGATCTTGATGATCTCAAAGGTCTTTTCCAACTGGTAAATTCTGTATTTCTGTTCTGTATTCTGAAAGGGAGAACAAGTTTAAAGATTGTTTGAAAACTATATGCTATCATTTATGACTGCCTAACCTTTCACTATCTCTTCCCTTTGGGTCCTATTCAGCAAGCTGCTTAAGCCTCTGACTTCTCACAGAATCACAGAGATAGAGACTCTACAATAATTCTCTCTTGATGTTTATGTAGAGCCTCCTGTGTTCCAGCCTGTGCCCACTACCTCTTGTCCTGCTGCTGGACATCACTGAGAAGAGCTGGCTCCATCCTCCTGGCACTTGCCTTGCTTTAAGCAGGCAGCAGATTAAAATCTTTGTGGAACTAGGGTGGGCACAGTTATGTGTCAGTTCAGCTCAGAATGAGAAACATTTGCTTGTATTAGTGCTGTGTAAAACTTAATCTTCAACCTCATGACAACTCTGTGACCTGAGCAAAGAACCTGGAATGTTGCATAAGCCTCTTGAGGAGAGGCTCCCCAAATGCACAGGGCATGAATCGTAGATTCACAGAATGGTTTGGGTTGGAAAGGACCTTAGAGATCATCCAGTTCCAACCCCCCTGCCATGGGCAGGGATCCCTTCCACTAGTCCAGGTTGCTTAAGACCTTTTCCAGCCTGGCCTTGAACACCTCCAGGGAGGGGACATCCACAACCTGTCTGGGCAACCTGTTCCAGTGTCTTACCACCCACACTGTAAAGAATTTCTTCCTAATATCCAGTCTAAATCTTTCCTCTTCCATAATAAAGCCATTGCCCCTTGCCCTGTCTCCACAAGCCCTTGTAAAAAGTGAAGGGCACCTTGATTCAGAAGCCCCTATGGCTCTGCAGATGTGTGATGATTCACTGAGCAATTTGTGGTGATCCTGGAAACCTGAGTAAAGGAAGTACTTCCACATTTGGCAAAGGAAATGGACTAACTTTGCTTATTTTGCTGTTCACAGGCTCACAGGATGTTAGAAGTTGGGACAGGATGTTAGATGGAAGGGATCTCTGAAGATCATCAAGTCCAATTCCCCTGACAGAGTAGGACCATAGAACACAGTGCAGAGCACAGAGGAGCACATCCTGATGGGTCTTGAATGTCTCCAGAGAAGGAGACTCCACAACCTCTCTGGGCAGCCTGCTCCACTGCTCTGTGACCCTCACAGTGAAGAAGTTCCTCCTCCGTTGAGGTGGAACCTCCTGTGCCGCAGTTTACATCCATTGCCCCTTGTCCTACCCCAGGGAGCAAGTGAGCAGAGCCTGTTCCCTCCCTCCTGACCCCCAGCCCCTAGATATTTATAGACATTGATTAACTCCCCTCTCAGTCTTTTTTTTCTCCAGACTAAAAAGCCCCATGGTCCCCATAGGACTAAAAAGTCCTCTCAGGGCAGTGCTCCAGTCCCTCAGTCCTCCTCACAGCCCTCCGCTGGACTCTCTCAGGTAGATCCCTGTCCCTCTTGGACTGGGGAGCGTTAGGTCCACATTTGGACTCAGTGTTTTCAAAGGCCTTCTCCAACTGAAGCAGCTTTATGATCCTCTGAAAATGTCTGGGTTTGTTTCCCCTACTCTTCCCTCATGGGTTGCAACTTGAAAGCTTTGTCCCTGTATGTCCCCGGCTCCAGGTGTGAGTTAGTCCCCCACAGCTCACTGTTGCCCCTGTCACAGCTGGCTGGGCTCTGTGTGTGGCTGGTGCAGCGCTCTGAGGGGTGTGTGGAGCCAAACCCTGGCTGCAGCAGCAGTTCTGTTGACAGATTTGGGGTCTGTTGTATTGCTGCTCCGAGCTTTGGGGCAACCTGAGACACGGTTTGTGGTAATTGTGGTAAGTTTTGGAGCCAGCCTTTTAAAGAGAAAGAGCAAATTTCAGTGAACTGCAGAGAGGGTGGGAGAGAAGCTTAGCTGCTCAAAGAGGAAACTGGAAATAAAGGCTTTTGTTTATTCCTGCTTGGAGAGGTCACTTGGTGTCTCTGAACTTCCAGTTACCTCCTATAAAAAGTATTGCAGCTGCTAATGGGAAGCATTATGGTGCCCAAGCACAAAGCCAGACGAGCTGAATGGCAGAGCTGGTCTTTGGTTGGGGTTTTTTTTCCCCTCTGGAAAGAAGGAAGAAAGAATAAAATGGGGGCAAACACTGAAATCTTTTCTCTTCACTTTAAATTGCTCTAATAAAAAGGGCCAATATATTACCCCAAGGAACTAGTGGTAGGGAGAAGAAGGAATGGACTCCACCAGGGGAGATTTAGGCTGGAGATTAGGAAGTGTTTTTTTCCACTGAAATAGTGGTCAGGCATGGAATAGGCTGCCCTGGGAGGTGGTGGAGTCCCTGTCCTGGAGATGTTCAGGAAGTGTGTGGATGTGGCACTCTGGGACATGGTTTAATGGCTGTGGTGGCTTAGGTAGATGATTTTCACTTGATGATCTTAGAAGTCTTTTCAGTGTCCTGGAGATGTTCAGGAACTGTGTGGATGTGGCACTCTGGGACATGGTTTAATGGCTGTGGTGGCCTTAGGTAGATGGTTTTCACTTGATGATCTTAGAAGTCTTTCAGTGTCAGGAGATGTCAGGAACTGTGTGGATGTGGCACTCTGGGACATGGTTAATGGCTGTGGTGGCCTTAGGTAGATGGTTTTCACTTGATGATCTTAGAAGTCTTTTCACTGTCCTGCAGATGTTCAGGAACTGTGTGGATGTGGCCCTTTGGGACATGGTTTAATGGCTGTGGTGGCCTTAGGCAGATGGTTTTCACTTGATGATCTTAGAACTCTTTTCCTACCAAAACAATTCTGTTTCTATGATTTTAAGTTCCCTGCAAGGTGTTATTGGCACTGACCTGGAGGATAAGGTGACCCTGGGGGTTGTGAGTTTCCTGTGGATGTACACCAGCTCCTGGGAGGGGGCCAGTTTGGGGCAGCTCCTCTCCCATCGACAGGTCTGTAGCTGGGGCACAACCAGCCCAGCTGACCTGGCACTTCTCCACAGAACCCTGGCATAGAATGATGATGGCCAAGGAAGTGTGTGCACCACTGGAACAACTCTGGCCATGCTCTTTGTTCAAGGGACTGCTGGCTGCAGGTGTGGGTCGGTCTGTCCTCTGGCATGGGTGAGAAACCCAGCCAGGGGGCTACAGAGAGGGCAGGAGGCAGCAGGATGACACTGGGACACCCAGCTGGGTTACATTTGGTCTTCAGGGCCTCCTGGGACAAGTGGAAAATGGAGGAGTAAAGGTGTTTGCTGCACAGCTGGTGTCTGCACAGACACTCACCTCACCCAGTCAGCCTCTGATAACTCCTCTGGGCTCCTCTGGCTCTGCAGCAGAGGAGCTGGCACTGGTGTGGCATCTGCTGACAGCCAGCTGTGTCCTACTTGGAAAAGAGCTCTTCTGCTTCCCAGCTTCCCAAATCTGTCCTGGCTGCAGAAGAATCGTGGGGAGGGGGGAAAAGAAGTTGAATACTAGGTTTGTATCAGAACAGATGTAAGTGAAGGTCTGACAGGAACATCTAGCTGGGGGACCTTGCTTTCATGCTCCCTAGATTTTAAGTGCCACCTTATCAATATCCATAGTGGGGGGAGGTTCTTCTTTTTTTGCCTTGTTATTGCCATGGGAAGCTCTGGCTGCCCAGTAAGCTCTCTGAGCAACCCCAAAAGGAACCCACAGGTTATTGGGAAAGAGATTAATGTGTTCCAGACCTGCCTTGACTTATCACCATTGGTTTGGGAAGCCAGCAACTTTAAAGCAGGGTTACAAATCATTTCAGCATGTTGAAAGCCTCAGTGGTGGAGGAGTTCATCTCTGTGTGCCATGTGTCTTGCTCAGGGATGTGCATTTTATGTCAAACATTCGAAATGACCACTTAAGAACATGGGAATTTATTTACATCTTGGCTGCCCAGTAAGTGTTTGACTACATTTCCACTAATAATGACATCAAGGGCTTTGTTAAATTAACCACAAGACCACTGTGGATTTCCTATGGCTTCCTCAGGGGGTGTCCAATGTGCTTAATCCTGCCAGAAGGCAACGTGCTAAAGCCTTGCAGGGCCTGACAGATGTGGAGCAAGACTGCAGCTGACAAACAACTGTCAGGTGCTAAAGTCCAGTGTGGCCCTACAGACTCAAGGGTTGCTGCATCCTAGGCTGCATCAAAAGCAGCGTGGGCAGCAGATCCAGAGAGGTGATTCTGCCACTTTGCTCTGCTGAGACCTCACCTGGAGTGCTGTGTCCTGCTCTGGAGCTCTCAACACAAGGACATGGATCTCATGGAGAGGGTCCAGAGCAGGGCCACAAAAATGATCAGTGGACTGGAACACCTCTCCTATGGGGGCAGGCTGAGGGAGCTGGGGGTGTTCAGCCTGGAGAAGAGAAGGTTCTGGGGAGACCTAATAGTGGCATTCTAGTACCTGAAGGAATAGAATAGAATAGAATGGAATGGAATGGAATGGAATAGAATAGAATAGAATGGAATGGAATGGAATGGGATGGAATGGAATGGAATGGAATGGAATGGAATAGAATAGAATAGAATAGAAATGAATGGAATGGAATGGGATGGAATGGAATGGAATGGAATGGATAGAATAGAATAGAATAGAATAGAATAGAATAGAATAGAATAGAAATGAATGGAATGGAATGGGATGGAATGGAATGGAATGGAATAGAATAGAATAGAATAGAATAGAATAGAATAGAATAGAATAGAATAGAATAGAATGGAATGGAATGAATGGAATGGAATGGGATGGAATGGAATGGAATGGAATAGAATAGAATAGAATAGAATAGAATAGATAGAATAGATGGAATGGAATAGAGTAGAATAGAATAGAGTAGAATAGAATAGAATAGAATAGAATAGAATAGAATAGAATAGAATAGAATAGAATAGAATAGAGCAGGTTGGAAAAGACCTTTGAGATCATTGAGTCCAAACCATCACCCAACACCATCTAACCAACTAAACCATGGCACCAAGCACCCCATCCAGTCTCTGCTTACAAGAAAGCTGAAGAAGGACTGGTTACAAGGACATGTAGCTGACAGGACAAGGTTTGAGACTAGATGGGGTTAGATTTAGACTGGACATCAGGAAGAAGTTCTTTACTGTCAGGGTGGTGAGATACTGGAATCAGTTGCCCAGGGAGGTTAGTTGAGGCCCCATCCCTGGAGATATTCAAGGTCAGGCTCAACAGGGCTCTGGGCAACCTGATCTGTTATCTCTGCTCACTGCAGGGGGGTGTGGAGTGGATGACCTGTGGAGGCCCCTACTGACCCAAACCATTCTATGATCCCATGGTTATTGCTGCTGTTCTGGAATGTGAAGCAAATCCACCATCAGTTGATGTCAGCCCCCTCCCAGGGTGGGTTGATGGCTGGAGCACACAGCTGAGGATGCTCTGCCGATGCTGAGGACCTCACAGCATGTCTGCTTTCCTGTCTCTTGAGTACCACTGGGTTTCAGCAGTGAAAAGCGCTGCCCAGGCTGTGCACACAACCAGACACGTGCTGCTGGGGGTTGTATGCTGTGTGTGAGTGCATAGGAGTGGCTGTCTCAGTTCCACTGCCTACTGAAGAAAGGTCAGAGGGTTGGTCTGGGGACAGAAGCAGTCTCCTGTGGGTTAGGTAGAACACAAAGAGCACATATATCAATAGAGAGCTGCAGGGAATTTGTCAGAAGTAAGCCACATTGATCAAATGCAGAGCTTAAAAGTAGTTTGTGCATGGGATAAAGGCCTGGCTTTGTTACCTTGCTGGCTGCCAACAGCTGGCTCAGCTCTGGTGCTGAATCAGCCAGGTGGCTACAAGGGCTCCAGGAGCTGCAGAAGCTGTGTTGAGTGCAGTGAGGGTTTGTGCAGAGTATCACACATCCTCTGGCACATATCTCCTCACCTCCCTGGCTGCTGTTGGGTGTTGCTGTGTGCTTGCAGCTTTATCCCGGGGTGAGGAGTGCAGAGCTGCTTCTGCTTTGTGACATAAACTGCCTTGCCTGTGTCATCTGAAACACCAGAGATCCTTGTGAGCAGTCACAGAATCATAGAATCAATAGAAACATAGAATCACAGAATTGTCAGGGTTGGAAGGGACCTCAGACCTCAAGGCTCAGCCAGTTCCAACCCCCCTGCCATGGGCAGGGACACCTCACACTACAGCAGGTTGCTCACAGCCACAGCCAACCTGGCTGCAAACACCTCCAGGCAGGAGGCTTCCACCACGTCCCTGGGCAACCTGTGCCAGGCTCTCACCACCCTCCTGGGGAACAACTTCTTCCTAACATCCAATCTCAATCTACCCACTTCTAGTTTTGCTCCATCCCCCCAGTCCGATCACTCCCTGACACCCTTAGAAGTCCCTCCCCAGCTTTGTTGTAGCCCCCTTCAGATCCTGGAAGGCCACAATTAGGTCTCCTGGGAGCCTTCTCCTTTCCAGACTGAACAGCCCCAACTCCCTCAGTCTGTCCTCATAGGACAGACTGCCTCACACTCCAGAGAGTGTGCCTGCTGCTCCAGAAAAAAACAGAGGCAGCTGAGGCTCTCTGGCAGTAAGGTTTTGCTGGGAGACAGAGAAGCAGAGAACAGAGCAGATTCTGGGCATCACTTCAGACACGTGGACAAGGGAAAATGGGAACTGAATGAGGAGCAAGGAAGGGACAACACTGTAGGCAGCAAAAGAGGAACTTCAGTGGCTGAAGGTTTCTGGCTTTTTTTCTCAGCTGCACTGATCTGATCCTCTCTCTCATGTCTTTTCATATCCAGCTTCATATTTAAACTCAAGGAAGAACAAGCACCAAATCTCGAGGGAGGTTCTCCTCCCCCTCTAACTCTGCCCTGGTGAGACCTCATTGTGAGTACTGCGTTCAGTTTTGGGCTCTGCAGCTCAAGAGGGACAGGGATCTGCTGGAGAGGGTCCAGCAGGGGGCTATAAGGATGATTAGGGGACTGGATCACTGCCTGGTGAGGAGAGGCTGTGAGCCCTGGAGCTGGTTAGTTTGGAGAAAAGACTGAGAGGGGATCTAATAAATGTCTATAAATATCTGAGGGCTTGGGATCAGGAGGGAGGGGACAGGCTCTGCTCACTTGCTCCCTGGGATAGGACAGGGAGCAATGGATGTAAGCTGCAGCACAGGAGGTTCCACCTCAACACAAGGGGGAACTCCTTTACTGTAAGGGTCACAGAGCAGTGGACAGGCTGCCCAGAGAGGTTGTGGAGTCTCCTTCTCTGGAGACATTCAAGGCCTGTCTGGATGTGTTCCTGTGTGACCTGAGCTAGATTGCATGGTCCTGCTCTGGCAGGGGGGGTTGGACTCGGTGATCTCTTTGGGTCCCTTCCAACCCCTGACATCCTGTGATCTCACAAGAAAAACATTTATTTGTTTATTTGTTTGCTTGTTTCTTTATTTCTTTACCAATTTCAGATAGCCAGAAATAACACAAGCCAACACTGACACCTGATAGTGCCCATACCATGGGGGCAGGGTGTGGAAACAGTCGATTTCAGCCTTGTACCTGCTTGGTGTATCTCTAAGTTCCCCAGGGTTGACTTTTTTGGCAGCTCCTTTCAGGGACATCTGGCTTTTATTTTGGTAATAAGCACTAGGGTTCAGCTAAGTTTCGTGATCATACTTTAAAAATGAAATGCCTCAGCCTCCAGCAAGCCATTCCTTCAGTGTGTGCAGAGGCATTATCAGCATCAAAATCTTAGTGAGCTCCTAGCTGGTAAAATGGGATGATGCTGGAGGTGGGGAGATTCAGGCTGGAGGTGAGGAAGAAGTTCTTCCCCATGAGAGTGGTGAAGCCCTGGAATGGGTTGTCCAGGGAGGTGGTTGAGGCCCTGTCCCTGGAGGTGTTTAAGCCCAGGCTGGATGAGGCTCTGGCCAGCCTGATCTAGTGTGGGGTGTCCCTGCCCATGGCAGGGGGGTTGGGACTAGATGATCCTTGTGGTCCCTTCCACATCCCTTCCCTGACTGATACTATGAAAATAGCATAGTCATGACTTGCACTCAATTAGAAGCAGTTTAAGAGAGGACTTCTGGCAGAGAGGGGACATCATCAAAATGTTCCATGTTAGGAATGAGTTTATTGGATGTTAGCAACCAGCACCAGAACAAAAGGACACAGTCTCAAGCTGTGCCAGGGGAAGTTTAGGCTGGTGGTGCGGAGAAAGTTCTTCCCTGTGAGAGTTGTTAGCCATTGGAATGTGCTGCCCAGGGAGGTGGTGGAGTCCCCATCCCTGGAGGTGTTCAAGAGGGGATTGGATGTGGCACTTGGTGCCATGGTTTAGCAGTCATGAGGTGTTGGGTGACAGTTGGACTTGATGATCTTTGAGGTCTCTTCCAACCTTGGTGATTCTGTGATTCTGTGAAAGTTCTGCACTATGAGGGTGGTGGAACACTGGAGCAGGTTGCCCAGGGAAGCAGTTGGGGGCCCATCCCTGGAGACATTAAAACTGAGGTTTGACTGGGCTCTGGACAACCTGATCTAGTTGTGGATGTCCCTGCTGACTGCAGAGGGGGTTGGACTGGATAGCCTTTGGAGGTTCCTTCCAACCCAGACCGTTCTGAAGCTCTTTACCATAGTGAGGTTGCCAAGTGAGTATTTTGACACAGGAGCATTTCAGGTGTTATGTGCTCATCTGCAAAAACAATAAAGGTCAGTCTACAGTAATTACCTTTTTTATATATGGAATACAAATTGTGACTGATCTATCTGCATAAAAAAACCCACAGAGCAAAGCAGTTGCTGCTCACAGAGCGTGTGGATACCACCACAACTGACACTGAAAGAGTTAATTACCACTGACAGCAGCAAGAGCAACTTCTGGCTCCGTAGTTGGCTCTTGACAGGTCAGGAGATATCTACATTGCTTTCTTCCTTTTCCTGCACCTTTGCTCCACCAAATGGATACCAGCTGATGTATTTAATTTTCCATTTCTTTTCCCCAAAAGGCAGTTTCTCTTGGGTTGCCATTACCTAACTGTCGGAGTTAACTGTGAGTGCAACAGTGGAGTGACTCCATGCAGAGTTGTCTTGGCAAGCTTTCACACCAGGGATAATCAGCAGCTGCTGATGTTCCTTTTGATAGAGGGATCAGTGCATCAATCAGGATGGTATAACACAGGCTGGGAATTGCAGCTGGAGGGCATAAAGCCTTGACATACATGAGTCTGACTCCACATTCCCTTGTCAAGCATCCAAGTGACTGAGTTGAGTGGCCCAGTGCAGAAGCCATTCTAGTTGTGTGTTTATTATCAGTCTCAGTGCATGGCAGCATTAGTAAAGCCATCTTTGTCTGTTTGTTTTCCCACAGAATGTCCTAGGTTGGAAGGGGGTCGCTTAGTCCAACCCCCCTGGAGCAAGCAGGACACCCCTAACTAGATCAGGCTTCTCAGAGCCCCATCAAATCTGACCTGATACCTTTTGGGGGTATCAGAAATGCAAGACAATAAATCTGTATGCCCAAGTGACTCCTCATGGTGTCATGTTCAAAGGCAGCAAGCCTTGAGCGTTCCAGAAGGTCTGAGGAAGGCGTCCAGGGCGACTGTGATGTAATACAAGCTTATGATAAAGAAATATCTTCATCACATTGGGGCTTTTACCCATGAAATATCAGTCCATACAGAGGGGGAACAACGGACAAGTAACAGGAGACCACATTTTTACTGACTACTGCCTCTTTCTGGTATTTGCCCACTAGATGGCTGCAATTGTTGAAGGTGAGTAGCTCAGACACTGGGAAGGGGCTTCAGATGACAAAATCTCCTTTCCAATCTCCCCTGAGCTGCTGGCCTTACTTTGCTTACTTAGAGATCACAGAGAAACAAGAGGCAACATAAGGCTGGAATTCCTTATATCAAAGGTGTGATATCTACCTCTAGGTGTAGAAGGTGTAAAAGTCTACATCAAAGTACAAAATCTGTTTCATCTTTGGCAAGGAAGAGCTTGCAGAAAGAGGTCTAGCTGTGGCCTAACGAATTGTTGTGTCAGACAAGAACCTGGCAACGAAGCTTGAGGGCTGCGAGGCACAGACAAAGAACCTACCAAGAATTGAACCTTTCTGATGGATCTCAGAGAATGTAGGGATGAAGTAAGAGTTTCTAGAAGGG
>JAAWVA010000142.1:0-47180 GCA_015227895.2 Colaptes auratus
TATTGACAGTTCTATCTAAAACACATTAATGCTCTGCAACACTCCATGACACTCTTGTTCAGCCTGCTAACCTTTTTTGCAGGGGAGCTTTCACACACAGCTGTCCAGTGTTAAACTCCAAGGCATGTACTTTGTATTTAATTACATTTCACCAAAGACAAATAATTCTGGGGCCTCGCCAAGTTTATTAGGAAGTCATGAAACGGATTTTTCAGGCAGAGACTTCTTCTGAAGCTGGGACTTGTCTAGATAGCAGAAATCTTGAAGAGATGGGAAATTTCTGTCCTTCATTGCTCTTTCCTCCTTCCTGCTCAAAGTGGAAAAAAGCAGCAAATGGTGGATGTAAGTTGTGTTTAAGCTGCAGACCAGCCCTGCTGGCACCTCTCTTTCCCAAAGGGGCTGCAGCAGAGATAGTAGCATCCATGACTTTCAAATAGTCATTTTTCTTATATAAAAGAGAGGGATGATAGGAGCTACAGCGCATGTAAATGGCAGCATCTCACTTTTATCATCATTTGTTGTGGAAGTACCCTTACCAAATATATGCTCAGTATTCCTGCATGTCCTCTGCAGTGGTCAGCCAGGAGACTGGTGAGTTGCAATGCTTGCAACACCAGAAAGCTTCTCCAAAGTCAGAGCTCTCTTAGGATTAGTGGGGCTTCCCATCAGTACTCCAAAGAAAACACCATGTCTTCCCTTGCGCAGGGCCTGTGTGAGTCAATATCCTCACTACACTTCCATAGCTAGCATTATCTGTACATTACAGCAGGATAGAGCGTAGCTTAGGGAAGAGCTGCAGGCATCTGCCACAGGTGGACATTTCTGCCTGGCAAGCTGTACAAGTTCAAGTTTTATTTCAAAAGCTTGTTTCTACAAATTACAAATAGGCACTGGACATCTGTCAACACCATGAGGGAAACCGAATGTCTGACATTTGACATCTTTTTGCACTGAAACCAAACTTTCCACCCTCTAGCTGCTCCTCTATCTGGGCTAGCTAAAAGAAGGTTTCATAGAGAAAAGGGTCAAAGAACATCCATTACTTTAACGTCATGGGAAGGCTCTTTCCTAGGGCATCACACTGGGCTGCCATTTGTGAGGACATGCAACTTAGACTTAATAGCAGACTTCTTTTAGTAGTCCAGGTAAAGAGGCTGAAGGATCTCTCCTACAAAGTAGTGCTCTAGAACATGGAGAGAACTAATTATTGTGACCTGTGAATCTAATTTTACTGTACAAAGAACTCTTCCTCTAGGGCTCCAAACCAATTTCTATGGTTTGCCTGCCCATAACTGTACTTAACTTTTAATGGTATGTTGTAAAGCCATGACCTCCAGTAGAAACAAGTTCTAAAAGAAATAGCTCTCATTTTCCCTGGGATCTGCAAAATTTTATTTTAAATACACCTCTGACTGAATCACACATTAATATACTAGAGAATGATGGTGATGCATGTGGGAATTTTTATTTCTTGTGTGAATGTATTCTCCATCATTATAAAGCAGGAGTTCACACATTGGTATATTGCTTAATGTCTGAAAATAATAAGACTTAAGTAATAAGCACATGATACTTTGGCAATCAGTGTGGAGTGGATACTGACTGGTGCTGGCATGTCTAATGATGTTTTTCCTTCTGTCTCTTCATCTTCTTCCTAACACTCTCCATGCATGATGATTAGCCCAGAAACATTACTCTAAAGGAGTAGGTATCATGTCACCACACATTTTATAATTATTTCAGAATTATCCCAGTGCGTGGCAATACCACAGGAGACTCAGCATCAATTTTACAATGAAAAGAAAAATCGGAATCTGCATGATGAGGTATGGAAATACGTAACTCATGCATGCAACCTCTGCGCTGTGAGTGACACCACAAACATCTCGTCCTAATGAAAGCATTATATTTTTTTTGTGGTGATTGCTTAGATAAAACTGATTTCTGAAGACATAACCATCCCTTTCCTCTCCTGTCTCCCACACCCGTAATGATTTTACAGTGCAAAGATACAGACACAACCTGTCTTTCAGACTGTTTTCTGTGTGTGGTAGACTGCCTGAATTAAGCATGCACATGTTAATGCCAAAAGTGTGAGGTTTTACCCCACTGATTACAGGCAATTTATGGAATGAAAATGGGAATTTTAATGATAATGTTTATATTCTGTTCTCATTTACATCCAGGTAAACATAATTTCAATGTAGGTGCTACTGATTTGCAGCCATGCTAACTCAAGTCCACAATACAAAATTAATTGAGCTAGTGTTGTCAAATCTAGGAGAGAATGTAAAAAGCTCACAAATGCTATCTGACATATCAAGCTGTTGTGCATACAAATATAGAACTGTGGCTTTTTTAAGCCAGTATGACATCACTAGAATTAGAATTACACAGAGTTTTGTAACCCAGGAGGAATGCACAGGGAGAAAATGGTTGATAAAATTTTTGTGTTTGGTTTGGTTTTTTTCATTGTTGTGGGTAGTTTTGTTTGGGGTTTGTTTGTTTTGTTGTTGGGTTTGTTTGTTTTTTGTTTTATTTTGTTTTCTGTTTATAAGGATACATGCAAATTAATCTTGGTATACCTCAACAAAACTTAAGACAGTAAGCTGCAAAGGTGCTCTATTGTGAGGGGCTTTTGAGCTGTTCATGGTGAGGAAGATTCTAGGCAGATCCATTCAGAAGCTCTGTGGTTCTTACACTGCCTGACCTTGCAGATTGAAAGGCAGCCCAAGTACAATACTGGACAGGTGCTCAGCACGTGTAAAGCTGCCTGTTTCTGCTACAAAGATAAAAAGCTGAGTTAGGGCAGTCAGACTGGTAGCTCATCAGTTACTGAAAGCAAACCTTAAACTGTGTTTCCACCTTCTTATTTGCATTTGGAGAGATTTAATGGACCTCGATGCCTCTTGAAACCTGAGGAAGCAGAAAAGTAGTATGAATGGTGATTACCATTGGTTTCCTACATTAAATTATTGGACAAGTAGAAAGGAAGGACATTAGAAAAGGAAGTACTAACCTAACATTGGGAGCACAGCTGTCCTGGAGAGGTTATAGCTAGCAAAACACTTTTGTGAAGCACACAGAAGCAGCACAACCAACAAGTGAGGTGAGCGTAGGAAGTGGTTGGCTGCCAAGTCTACAGTTTTTCCAGCAAGTCCTATCCTCCCACACTTTGATGACAGGTCACCACCACACAGTATGGCTTGCATTACACTTGTGCATTTGAATATATTGGCAAATTTCATTCTTGTCCATTACTGCACTTGTGCTAACACCTGGCTGTACTGACTGTGCAGTGGGTCTCTTTAGGTTCTACCACATACCAAGCTGATGTGGCAGTAAGTACCAAGTAATCTAAAGGAGACTTTTCCTTTCTCCTTACCCCAGATGGCTGTGGTGGTGGGTAACAAGCATGTGTGGGTGTTCCAGCTATGCTTGAGTGGAAAAGAATCATGTAAGCATGACAGGGAAAGAAAGCAGTAAACACGGGTTGTACTATTTGCTTTGGAAGTGTTGAAAAGTGTGTTTGTGCTGATGCCTTCCAGACTTGTGTTCCCTAACTGTGGGTCAATTGGAAAAATGTCTAGAGCCAGAGCTGTGTCTGATCTGAACACACAATAAGAAGTTCAAAACATTAAATGGCAGAAAATTCTCTCAGAATAAAAAGTTAGTGATCAAAATGATTTTACTCCAAGTATACCAGCGTGTCAGAGCCAATACCAGATTAGGTAAAGGAGGAGCAAAGGACAGAGAATGCTGGTTTTCAACAGCAGTGACACACTACCCCAGCACAACCTATCATAAAAGCATACATGGGCATACCTCCAAGGTACCATGCTGCATTGCAACTCTTCAGTCACAAATGTCTTTAAGAACATTTTCACTTTAAACATTGCTGTACATAAAGTTTAATCAGCAAGGAACAATGTACTTCACCATTTGACAATGGAATACCCCTACAACAAACCAGACTTGAAGCCTCTTAGAGCTGTTGCCTTAGAGTACAGAGAGAGAAAAGTCCTGAGGGAAAAAAAATCAACATCTTATTTTTTTTCTGGTTTCCTAGAGAAAGGTAAACCCAGGATTTCACTGTTGTTCTTTTATATGAAGGACCACTGATTATCTGGTCTTGTCAAAGATGATAGGTCTAACAACACAAAGGAGGGTAAAAGGAAAACTGAAAAAGCAAAAGGGACAGAAGGCCTCACTTCAGTCTGAATCTGAGCTCACATGGACCAAAAAAGTAGATTGACTAAGCAAAGAACAGAGTCCATTATATAGCCCAGGTGAAGGTGAGTAAATCAAGGACAGTAGAGCATCTATAGTGCAGGGGGCAGAAATGTATTTGACATGTTCATGCAGTGGCTGTACTTGGAGGTAAAATTATCTACCACTTGGGTAATGTTGCATCTTCCTTCCATCTCCCCACCTTTTTGCAGAAAATAGGGCACGGAGAATGAAAAATTTTACCCTGATGTGGTGTTTGGATATAGTCCATATTTAAGTCAGTGCACAGGGACTTGGTTGTGCTCCTAGGAACGGAAGTATATGCAGGGCCAATGTGAATATGATCCAGCCAAGAAAATGGAAAATGGTTTGAAAGAAGAAGACAACATAGATGGATCAGGGTCATAACAAACATTGACTGTTCTTTTTAGGCAAAGTACAAACAAAATTTCTGCAATTAACCTGATAGCCCAGGCTGATTTTCTTGCAGGACAAAAAATCCACAGTGGTATGTGCTAATATCCTGTGACTATCCACATCCTTCTCAGGCGTTACTGGGCCATAATTGATGCCCTGTGTTGCCTTTGCCCCATACCACCACAGCATACAACAAGGAGCTTAGAGGAAGAAACATCAGAACAAGATGAAGGGTCGTTGAGGGAGTCAGTCTCTCTCAGTATCATTGAAGCAGCAGCTTTGGCAAATAATTGTTTCAATGAAGAGACACTTTTGTCTATGTACTAAGAATGGTACATTCGTAGTCAGAACATAACCAGTGGCAGTACAAGGCTGTGCAATGAGACCTACAGCAAAGAATACTATGAGCAGCCTCCAGAAACAGAGCTAAGAGGCATCAAAATCATACTCTGACTACTATAGAATCTGGGTTGCCAGATAAAAGTTGAACAGAAGCAGTGGAAGCAAGAACTGGGGAAGAAAATTAACATTAGCTGTTATTATTGTCTCCCTGAGGGCAAGGAATGAGAAGAAATAATGCCAAAAGCACAAAAGCAGCTGATAAAGATTTTACTCATCTTAGAAAATCCTACTCTTTAGCAATTTTTATTCTGTGAAATATAAATTAAGCCATCAGTACTTGAGGGGGTTTTGGTTTCTGAATAAGTACAGATCTAAGTACATCCTACATGGTATCTGAAAACCTTAAAAAGCCTGAGAAAACTTCAGATTATGCTAACTACACAAATAGGGCACTGTAGGAAATGTTCTCCTTTATTGCTTACTCAGTCATAGGTGAAATAGTGTAAATGTACTCCTTGTATGGAGATAATATATGCAGCAGTCACAGCATTTGGAGTAGAAATTGAGCTAAAAATAATAAAAAAGGAATTAATCCAGTTTACACCAGCAGAGCATCTATGTATCTGAGGAAAGTGTAACAGAGGGAAAAAAACACTGCTAAACCAGTTTGTTCCTTTTGTTTTCAGTTAATTCCCCTAACACTGCCTGTGCACGCTTTAGGCATTTTTGTAGAGATTGGGTTTAAATTCACCACGTTGCTACGCACTTAACTATGGGTTTATATTTCTGCTCAAAGAATTCATGTGCGGGGTTGTTTTTGTCGACCATAAGTCTACAGAGAAATAAAAGGCACAGAAAGATCATATAATAAGAGCATTTTGAAAACAATGATAAATCCCCAAACAACATAATTGAATATGTTGTAAATTTTCAATATTATTTATGGTTGATCCTTTCCTCCTTCTTCTCTGCCCAATGTACTGCAAAGCAGGAATGCCCTCTGCAATTAGGTATAAAAGGAATATGGCTAAATCTCGTGAGTGATCAGCACTTCCAGAGGTGCAGCAAGGCTTATTGTGAGGCATGCCAGAAAGCTAAATTGAAATTCCTAAAAGAAACATTCTACTTAACATTCTTATAACATGAGCCTACTCAGGAAAGACAGGACAGGATTTTACTTCAGGATAAGCAGCAGCACAAAGAAGGTGAAAAAGCCCACCAGCAGAAGTAGATGTGGTCTGAATACATCTACACTGTTTGTTCTGATGCACGTGTGCTTTGGCAAACACTGCAATCTTCTGGTGGGTAGTGCACATTCTGCTGCAGTGGGCATGACAGGGAAGATTGGTATCCACTGGCATCTCCTCTGAGGATATCAGCCTAAAGGGGTACAAAATGGGATGATCAGGTTAATCCAGCTACATGAAGTTTGTGAATTCCAGCCGACATGTGGAATTTGTTGCTTTGAAAATGCTGCTTTCAGAGATTGGACTCCTCCATTTGCAGAGTGACCAGGTAGAACAGAGGGCAAACCTTCATAATTTGGGACAGAGAAGCCCGTGGGCTGACTGAAAATGGAAAACTAGTTGGCTTTAAACATCATTACCGGCAAATTCATTTTCCTCCCTACAGGCTGTGCATGTGTGTGTGTGCAGTGTTATTAACTCCAGACTTAAATGTCCCTGAAGATATATCAATGGTCTGAGAGTGCCCAAGACTTGAAGATAACGTCAGACTCATAAATGGCAATGGGAAAGGGCTATGTTGGCCCTGAAGAAAGTAACAAAAATAGCCTATGGCAAGGAAATGTGCTAAAAAAACCCCAACATAGAACATTAAAAGCAGTACACAAGTAATGAAAAACTGAGAAACTAAAAGCTGAGTAGGTGAGATCCAGTGCAGAGTAGTGTGGAGCGTGTTCATGTAGGAGTCAGGGATTTTGACTCTTAAGCTGCTGTGCACTTCCCTTATTGGCATCAGCTAAAACAGGGGGCTGCTGGATGCTTAAGGAGATATTTTGGATGGCACCCAGACCAAAAAAACATGTGTGTGTCCCTATGTCAGCATTGCTAATATGTGAAAGTCTTGTTGAAAACAAGGTTGAATAAGTGGCTGACCTGGCAAGGGAAGGCATCATCAAAAGGCAACTATGACAAGACATCTATAAACTGCACGTGCAGTTCTGCCATCATTAATCTAACTTCTAATATATAGCTTACTAGTCTGGTATTATCAACGACTATGAAGTTTTTCTCTGATTTACCTTTATACCAGAGAGATGTCATTGGGACTAGCCATTCCTGCTTTGTAATACAGATCTCAATGGGTTAAAACCAAAACTCCATGAGATCAAGTAATACAATATGAAGAGATAAGATATCGTGTATATTCATGCATAATCCTGAACACAAGATGTGACTCCACCATTCAACCATCCAAGGGCAATCAGTACAGAACTTATCCCAAAGAATGTGCAGTGTTTATGCTTAGATATTTATCTTGAATCTAGTAAACTTACTACTTTACGGAAGTGATTTTCTCAACACAAAATGCTTCTTGACTGTATTTATCCCAGTATTTATGGCCCAAAGGAGTAATTGAGGTTGCTTCAAAAAGAAAGTAGATAAAGAGATTTTGGAAAAGAAAAAAGTGCAAAAAGTAAGAGCAATTTATTAATATTTCTCTTTATGATATAACACACCAGTTTTAGATGAGCGTTATTGTGAAGTTACTATGCACTTTTATGAAAGTGTCAAGATGTTCACTAAGCCAATGCAAAGCGTTTTAAAGCAGTACTAAGTGTAAAAACAAATGAATTAATGTGTTTTTCATGGGGTTTCTTCGTTTGTTTCCTTGTATTTTACTCCCAGGAGAAAATAAGAATTAAAACCAGAGGCCTGTTCCTGCCCATTTTTGCACAGCTGAACCATCCCATTAATTTCAACAGAATGGTGGAAATGTCTAAGAATTAACCACATAGGCAAATCTTAGGGATGTCAGTTACCATGACTGATTGTGATGCTTTGATTTCAAGACATAAAAAAAAATCAATTTCAGTTTTATTATTATGTGTCTTGTACCTAAAGCAGTCTGTGCCAGATTCCCTGTCACTTTGCATACGGTATTCACTCTAGCATTCATGTAGCAATTTCATCCAGCGGAAGGTGATGTCAGTGGCCAAGTGTGGAAGCTGACAAGAATATGGCTCAGGCTACTACATTATGGTGATAAGAAATAATGGGTTGATTAATTTTGAGGGATAGCCATTCTTTTTTTTTCCTTTCTTTTTTTCTTTCCTGTGGGAAATCAAAGTAACATTTGCAGACACTGGACTGAAACTGTGTAAGGTGAGTTCTTTCTCAGAGTTAAAATCTGGTTTCCTGAACAGCAGGATAATTACCTTGCTACAAGTGCTATCCAGGTCTCTCAGGTCCGTGATGAAATAGAGGTAGAAATCATGGCTTTCTGTACTTTTCTGCCCAGGTACAAAGGCTGGTTCACCAACAACACAGTGCAAGCTCTTAGCCCTTCATGCACAGTATTGGAATCAGACTTTCAGTGTAGGACATGGTGGTGGGGGGGAAGGAATTATCCTGCTTTAAAAATTTCTGATTAAAAAAATGGTGACCATCCCTTGAAATCAATGGTTTGTCCTTTCTTCCCCCACCAAAGGAAATGTTCAAGCAAGAATAGATAAACCAGCTCTGGTGAAATCACACAATGAATATGTCTTCCTTTTTGAGAAACTGTACTAATTCAAGTTGCTGAGGCTGCATGTACGGCGATCGCTCCACACCGAGAGCCAGGGCACAATTTCTAATAATTATTATCGTCATTGTGTTTACAGTACTGATGGATGGCAGGTTAATTAGACCATTTACAGATGGGACAACCAAAAGCCAGTGATAAAGGATGATGTTTAGTGTGGCTCTTGTGAATTTTTTTGAATATTATAAGTTCCACTTAGTGGTCACCTGTACAAAGACTTCTGAAATAGGGTTTAGGCCACTTCTGGTGAAAAGATTATGTGTCAGAAGAGTGAAACAGGAAGACGAACATAGGTCAGTCATATGTAGCATAGATCCTACATCATGCAGCAGAACCTCACATGTTATACGATGACTGTGTTTAGGCTCCAAACCTCACCTTCAATGTTTTAGACTCAGGAGAAATACATCTGGTAATTCTTACAGAGAAATAAATTCACAGAATAGTGACTATGACAAAGTGAGGAAAAAAAACACTGAACAGCTTCTGTAACCATACAAGGTGGTATATCTCTGTTCAGAGATACGATGACTCCAGATGATCTATGAACAGTGGAGAATATGTAGTTGTTCACAAACATTGATAGCTCACTCAGCAAAAACACCAGGTGCAAGGAAAGATTTACCTCCTTCATTAATATGATAGTATCATGTATGTACCTGTGTTTTAGCCTAGAGTTAATCTCTTCATTAAACTGCCCTATGAAAATCTTTCTTCAAAATCTTTTTTCATAGTAGGTTACATTCCTACAAAACCATTCCCATTGATCTTGGATGTTTCCTTTAGCACACTTAACTTCTGGATCTGTAGTAATCTGACACACTTTCTTTAACTGTGAGAAAAATCTGTCTTTTTGACTACAACAGCACTGATTGCTTCCTTGCTACAAATGGATTTTTTATGGGCCCTTATTCACTGATGCTTCTGAAACCTATTGTTAGTTGCATTCCCACTGCTGAAATAAATGGTGGCAGAGGAAAAAACTGCCACATTTGCTGAAGTGCCCACAGATGAATTGCTATTCCTTTAGCTAACCTTATTTTTTGTTATTTTCCAAGAAATGTGCTACATTTCTAAAGAGACCAATTTCAAGAAAACTGAACACACTGGCTTTATAAAGAAAAATGAAATAATATGGGGGGGGGGGAAAGAGCAGAAATATTTCCAGTTATTCTGAAGTTCTTACTCATTCCACATAACATGTTAGTTTAAAGTTCATTGCTGATGTTTGGTTTAGTTTGGTATGTTTTTTTCTGAAAGACCTGCATTCTTAAACTCATAATTCAGGTGAGTGGTCCAGAGAGGTCAACAGGCCCATTCCAAGACTGATGACATTTAGCAAAATCTTGCAGGGTGAAAAATTAAAACACCAGTTCTAGAGCTGCCTCACACTAGCAGGTGCTCCCATATCTAGTGTGTCTTTCAGAATGGGCACAGGATTCCATTCAGGTTCTGACATTGGGATAAATAGGTATTTTTTTAATACCACATCATACTGGATGTGCTTTGAGGTATGTTCTTGTGCATGAGGAAGAGAATGGCAATGATGAGTTTATGTGTAAGCCAAAGAAAGCAAGTAGCTGTCCAATCTGAGCCCTGTTTTTAAGGCAAATGTCCTTTCACTTTTGCCTTTTTTCAGCTAAATTGCTTTGCCATTATCTGCATCTCTAATGTTCTTGCAGGCTTCCCCTGGAACAGAAAGGAATGAACATAGTAGAGGGATCAGATAGCTGTGAGTACAGAATATTCTGCAGTTAGAGTCAAATCATTGCAGGTCTAATCCTGGCACATGCCCAGAATCCACGCCTTTACTAAAGAATCAGGAGCCGTTGCCACAGATAACCTGTAGGCTATGGCACAACAGGGATTCATCCAGGCTATTGTTAACATTGACAGAATTTTTAGACCTAATCCAGAACCACAGGACCCCAGTGCACGCTGCCAGCTCTGTATCCTGACAGATATTTATATTAATTTGTGTCCACCACTGTACACACAACTGTCAATGAACTGTTTGGCACTCTCTACAGCATCTTGAATTTGGAGCAAGGCTTTTCCTCAATACAACCTTGACAGGCAAATAGCTGTGTTCACAAATGTGAGATCCACATAAGGAACGAGATTGGTATAAGCAATCTAGAAGGCAACTGCCAGCAAATAAGTTACAAAACTCAGAATTACATTGTTAAGTAGCAGCATTCAGATCTGTTTTAGGTTCACTTCTGCAGGTGGCAAAGGGTCTGCTCTCTTTTTTAAAGTTCATGGTGCCCTCATAGGAACAATGACACAAACTACAACACAAAAAAATATATGAGACTTGAGTATGACCTGGGCTTGGTTACGCTTGGTGAGTTCTGGAGGGTAAGAGTAACATTAATGCAATAATAAGATGACTGTGATGTTAACATGATTGTTTATTTCAGATACAGAAGAATTGTTTTCTGTATATGTCTGGTCCTCAATCTGAAATCAATGACCAGTGTATTACGCTGCCAAATTTGCCAGGACATGTCAGATACTGAGCATGGTAAGTGCACAATTACACAGTTCAAGGAAAAAAAGGACAGATAACAGAAATAGCAAAAAGATATTTCCAGGACAGTGAAGACACCAAACTGCTGTGTTTTAACCCCAGCTGGCAACTAAGCACCATGCAGCTGCTTGTTTCTCTATCTTGCCACAGTAGGATGAGGAGAAGAATTTTGACAAAGGTAAAACTAAAAACAAAAAGAAAAAAAAGGTTAAGAATAGTTTAATGACTAAAATAAAATAGAATATAATAACACTAATGCAAAGCAGTATTAATGTATCAAAGGGAATAGAGAGAACTAAAACTCAAGAAAAGACAAGTGACACACAAGGCAATTGCTCACTACGCACTGGTGGATGCCCAAACAGTCCTTGAGCAGCATGATCTGTACCTCCTGGCCAACTTCCCCTACTTTATACACTGAAGATGATGTTCTATGGTATGGAATATCACAGTAATACAATACAATAATACAATAAATCCAGGTTGGAAGAGACCTTCAAGATCATCGTGTCCAACCTATCAACCAATCCAATCCACCTAAACAACTAGATCATGGCACCAAGCACCCCATCAAGTCTCCTCCTGAACACCTCCAATGATGGGGACTCCACCACTCCCGGGCAGACCATTCCAATGGGCAATCACTCTCTCTGTAAAGAACTTCCTCCTAACATCCAGTCTAAACCTCCCCTGGCACAGCCTGAGACTGTGTCCTCTTGTTCTGATGCTGCCTGCCTGGGAAAAGAGACCAACCTCTGCCTGTCTACAATCCCCTCAGGTAGTTGTAGAGAGCAATAAGGTCACCCCTCAGTCTCCTCCTCTCCAGGCTAAGCAACCCCAGCTCCCTCAGCCTCTCCTCATAGGGCTTGTCTTCCAAACCCTCACCAACTTTGTTGCCCTTCTCTGGACACGTTCCAGCAAGTCAACATCCTTCCTAAACTGAGGGGCCCAGAAATGGACACAGGACTCAAGGTGTGGCCAACCAGTGCAGTGTACAGGGGCAGAATGACCTCCCTGCTCCTGCTGGCCACACTGTTCCTGATGCAGGCCAGGATGCCATTGGCCCTCTTGGCTGCCTGGGCACACTGCAGGCTCATGTTCAGCCTACAGTCAGCCAGCACCCCCAGGTCCCTCTCTGCCTGGCCGCTCTCCAGCCACTCTGACCCCAGCCTGTAGCACTGCATGGGGTATCACAGTATTACAGTATCGCCAAGGTTGAAAGAGAACCTGTCACCACAGACCTCATGAGTAAACCATGGCCACCAAGCACCACGTCCACTCCCCTCTTGAACACCTCCAGGAATGGTGACTCCACCACCCCCTTGGGCAGCCCATTCCAATGACCAATGACTCTCTCCATGAAGAATTTTCTTCTCACCTCAAGCCTAAACTTCCCCTGGTGCAGCTTGAGACTGTGTCTTCTTGTTCTGGTGCTGGTTGCTAGAGAGAAGAGGCCAACCCCTTCCTGGCTACAACCACCTTTCAGGTAGTTGTAGAGAGCAATGAGGTCGCCCCTGAGCCTCCTCTTCTCCAGGCTAAACAATCCCAGCTCCCTCAGCCTCTCCTCATAGGGCTTGCTCAAGGCCTCTCACCAGCCTTGTTGCCCTTCTCTGGGCACATTCAGGTGTCTCGATGTCCTTCTTAAATGAGGGGCCCAGAATGGTCACAGGACTCAAGGTGTGGCCTAACCAATGCAGAGTACAGGGGCACAATGACTTCCCTACTCCTGCTGGCCACACTGTTCCTAATGCAGGCCAGGATGCCATTGGCCTTCTTGGCCACCTGGGCACACTGTTGGATCATGTTCAGGCAGCTGTCAATCAGCACCCCCAGGTCCCTCTCTGTTTGGGAGCTCTCCAGCCACTCTGACCCCAGCCTGTAGCTCTGCATGGGGTTGTTGTGGCCAAAGTGCAGCAACCGGCACTTGGATTTGTTGAATGCCATCCGTTGGACTCTGCCCATCTGTCCAGTTGGTCGAGGTCCTCTGCAGAGCCCTTCAACCTCTAACTGACCAACATCTGCTCCCAACTTGGTGTCATCTGCAAATTTGCTGATGACCATCTCAATCCCCTCATCCAAATCATCAATGAAGATATTAAAGAGGTTGGGGCCCAGCACTGATCCCTGGGGGATATTCCTTTGACTAGGTTGGGTCAGCTGTCCTGGCTGTGCTCCCTCCCAACTTCTTGTGCACCTCCTCGCTGGGAGAGCATTGGAAGAGCAGCAACAGCTAAATCATCAGTGTGTTATCAACATTGTTCTCAAACTACATCCAAAATACAACACTATACCAGCCACTGGTAAGAAAACTGACCCTACCTTAGCTGTAACCAGGACACAAATATTGTAAGAGTAAAAGCTCTAGTCCCTGGTTGGACATGTGTGCATGACAGGCTCTATTTTTAATTGTCAGTGTTACCAAAATGCAAACTGCTCTAAACATGACATATAACAACTTGCAGAAGGATCTGTGTTTTAGTTTGCCCTGCAAAAATACTGACAGAGGTTGGAAATGTGATCTGTGTGTATAAGATGTCAGTGTACATCTTATCATCAGATGGGCAGCTAAGCTGTGTTGAGTCTTGAGGGCAATGCTAACTTCTAATACTAACAAGCAATTTGTCATAGCCTGAGTTATGAGGACTACTGAATTATGGTAGGTGGTTTGTGTGAAGTTTAATGGGGCCTTTCCTCCCAGTAGGAATCTCTCTTGTCTTTTTCCAAATCAAGACACCAGTCCTGGATATTTTCTTGTTCCTACCTCTTTCTTATTCTGTTACAGAGTGCAATGTGAGGTGGTGGTTGTAAATACTTACTCCTTCACCTTTGTTTCCCTGCTTTTTACCCAGCAAAATTAAGATAACACAGTATCATAGGAGTTTAAACCCCAAAAGGTCAATTTTTAATTTGCTTCTTTAATTTCCCCAAACTGTACCTCCCACACTCCTTTTCTATTGTTGCTTTCCCATGTCTAAGTTGAATTCTTTTATCTCTCCCCACAAGTTCAATTTTTTCCTCTCTCCTTTCTCCTGTTTTGCTGTTTCCTTCCCCTTCTTCGTTACATAGCCCTTGCCTAAGTTCCTATCCACTAAACCCTCCTCTGCTTTCATCTCCAGATGTCTTCCTCCCTCTGTCTCCCTCACACCTTTTCCAATTTCCTTTTTCTCTCACACCCTTAAATTATCTTTTTGCAGCCTGTGTCTAGTTGTAGCTACCACAGTATGAAGGCAAACTGGTCATCCACCTATTGCACTTCAGGTTCTCACAGATTCAAACATGGCCTCACCTAGGTCACTATGCTATTCTCTGCTGGGAACAGAGACACATCCTACCAGCACACCACTCAATAGTTACTGATACAGAAAAGTACTCTGTGGGAATGAAGGCAGCCTAGGAGCAGTTCTTCCAGTGGTAGGCTATCAATAATGAATCACTTTCAGTTGTAAAGTGAAAGAGGCTTTGATGGATAAATTCTCATTTACCACCCTGTTTCTTGTATTGTTAACTTCACAGAGTCATGGTGATGACTGGTGTAATAAACTAATATTTGGGCTATTTAAACTTGATTGATCTCCTGTCATCATGGTTAAAAAAATAAATACCATGCTAAGGCCTTTTCTGATTGATTCTTTTTCTAAACATGTCAATTACATTACTAGGTTTTAAGACAACATTGATTTAAGCAAGTAAACAGAGGTAGAAATATTAGTGAGGGTGTAATTAGTATAGTTTTCCTTCTTTTTCAAGATTAACTTAAGATACCTCAGTGACAGTATGTTTTTCAGATGATAACCAAACATTGCCTTAGAGAGTATGTCCTCTTATGATATTTATCCCATTCTCCTGAACAGAGATGGGTGGTTTTCATGCAATTCATTTCATAGCAGACACATGATATTACTGAATATAGACTTGTATCCAAAGTAGGACATTTCCTGGTTGGATTTGAAAAGCTATGACAACAGTTTCCCTGAATCACTTAATTAGGTGTTATCTGTTGAAACATTTATAAATGCAATTGTCTCCTAACAATGTATTATCTTTTTCCACCACTACCCTCAACTCAATTTGGTGTATCAGTTTGCCTATAAAGATTGAGGTCTTGCCATCACTTGAAATGAAACAGATTTATTTGTCCTTGACTATTGTAATTATGCCACAGTAATCACTTTGCCCCACAGATGACCTCACCTTGGTTCCCAGGCTGGACTTGTAATTTGGTTTCTTTTCCAACTAGGATCTTCATTCATCTCATCAGGTTACTCTAAGCATTGTGTGCAGGGGGTTCTGTTATGTTGCTTTGGACTGCAGGCTGGACTGAAGCAGCAATTGTCTGTAGTATTCACCTAGGGCATTATTAGGGATGAAAATCAGACTTCATCTAAATGGGAAGACAAGCCTTCCTGACTATCCCACTCTTCACAGCAAAATACTGTGACATTTACATTGAAGGGAGCAGTTATGGAATGACAATTAAATTTATTAGGAGTATGTGGAATAGAACATTAACCAGTGAAATTAATTGTGGATAACTAACTTAATGGAAAATGGATTCAGATTTATTAAAAGTTTGACATTGACACAAATTTTTTATATATACATAGATCTTAAGTGAAAGATCTGAAAAAAAACCCTTCTCCTTTCTCGAGTAAGCACCATTTTGTAAAATGAATAAATATTGAAGTCTACCTCCTTTCCATGCATGAGGATGCTGTGAGCATGTAAAGGTTAGCAATCAGCTGTGTAGAGACTGTCTTTATTTTTAGTAATCTGCCTTGTGTTACTGCTTTTAATTTTTTTTTCTGTAATGTTTTCATTTCTTCCCCAGCTGCCTCAGTTTTTAATAGTTTTTATCAGTTACCTGACATATCATTTCCACCAATAAAGATTATCTTAAAGGCCTTTTACAACTAGAAACAATTCTTTGAGCCTTTGATTCTGGAATTCTAGGATTATTATTTAGGTGTTGCTAATAGTAAAACATTCCAACTGTCAAGAAACCTGGTGTCTAGACTTTCTTCCAGTTCCTTGGATTTAAATGGCAAATAATTTGCACCTTCTGGATGTATTCTATAATGCTAAGTATTAACTATCTCACTAGCTTTGCAGACCTAACACAGAATAAGGACTAAATTTTACTGTAGAAACAACCTTTTTCTATCAGTGTACAAAGTATGGCCATGTAGATATTTTCTCAGGTCCTTAATTCAAGTATTTTTTATTTGGTTGGTTGGTTTGTTGTTGGTTTTAGTGTTGGTTTTGGTATTGCTATTTGTTTGGTTGTTAATTTTTGCAAAGTAATAGGAGTATATTGATTACTACTTAAACAAAATTTCAGAAGTGCCAAATGCCATTAGGAAGAACCTACATTTCCACTTCCTCTTTTCCATCAGAGCAATGACCTCTAACAGTTCTCCAGTGTAGAGCCCAATAAAGTCAAGATTAAAGCTCCCACAAAGTCCCAGCTCAAAGTGTAAACAAATTTATCATATAAAAAATGGAAAGATCAAATGAACTTTCACAGAATTTTTTTTTAAGATCAAACCAGCTGCTAAATGAGGTGGTGTGACCGTTTTAGGCTGTGCCTTTAAGAAAGGGACAGTTGCTGGAACACTCTGGCTGAATGTTTTGATATCAAACTGAAAACATTCAGATATTCTAAACTAATTTCATTGGTAGATTGCAACTTTTAAGTTTCAGTTCAGTTTGAGTCAGTTCAGTCTGTTTCTCTCTGTGCCTGTGGGCCTGTCTGTTTCTCTCTCTCTGAAGCAACAGCTGCTGGACAGAGTCAACCTTGAATTAACAAAGCTAACCAGATAAGAAAACTAATTCTTACACACGCTTTGAGCTAACAGAATTTCCTTCTTAATTGCCTTTCTCTCTCTAACCCTTTTTGGGAAAAAAGGGAGGTAGGGAGGGAGAGGGGGTACAGGGGGGAATCCTCCTCTGGCTGGAGGTCTTCTGTATTACGTTCATTGCTGTGTATTTCTGTATATATTGTAAATACTGTACATTGTGTACATATTCATTGCATTCCATCCTGCTTGTGAATACAGCTTATTTCATTTGCTTTCCGACTGAGTTAGCTGTGGTTTCTTTGTGTGTGTGTGGAGAACTCTCTCTCAACCTGCCACAGGTGGGTGTCCTGTTGGCAGAGGATATGGAGAAGATGGAGTTACTACATGCCTTCCTTGCTGCAGTCTTTACTGATAAGACTGGCCCTCAGGACTGTGGATGTAAGAGAGAAAGTCAGGAGGAAGGAAGACTCTTCCTGAGACAAGAAAGAATCAGTTAGAGATCACCTATACACCTGCAAATCTATGGGCCTCAGTGTGATGAACTTAGGAGTGTTGTAGGAACTGTCTAAAATTGTTGTTAAGACGCTCTCCATCATTTTGAAAGGTCCTGGAGAACAGGAGAGGTGTCTGAGGATCAGAGGAAAAACAGCATCACTCCAGTGTTCAAAAAGGTCAGGAAGGATGACAGAGGAAACTACAGGCCAGTCAGCCTCACCTCCATCCCTGAAAAAATGATAGAATGACTCATTCTAGAGGTCATCTCTAAGCATGTGGAGGAAAAGAAGATAATCAGTAAACATTATGTACTTACAAAGGGGAAGCCAGGCTATACCAATGTAATAGTCTTTGATGACAGTGTAACCAGCTGGGTAGATGAGGGGAGAGCAGTAGGTAGTGTCTACCTTGACTTTGGCAAGGCTTTTAACTCTGTCTCCTATAAATTCTCATAAATTATCTTAGTAAGCTTGGGTTAAATGAGTGGACAGTGAGGTGGATTGAGAACTGGCTGAATGACAGGGCACAGAGGGATGTAATCAACAGTGTAGGATCTAGTTGAGGGGGCTGTGGCTTGTGATGTTCCCCAGGTGTCAGTACTGGGTCCAGTCTTGTTCAATTATCTTCAATGATATGAATGGAGGGACAGAGTGCAGTCGCAATAAGTTTGCTGATGACACAAAACCAGGAGGAGTGGCTGACATACCAGAAGGCTGTCCTGCCATTCAGTGAGACCTGGACAGGCTGGAGAGTTGGGCAGATGTGAAACTCATAAAGTTCAACAAGGACAAGTGAAGAGTCCTGCACCTGGTGGGGAACAACCCCATGCATCAGTCTGTGTTAGGGATTGACCTGATAGAAAGCATCTCTTCAGAGAAGGACCTGGGAGTGCTGGTGGACAAGTTCACCATGAGCCAGCAATGTGCCCTTGTGGACAAGAAAGCCAACAGTATTCTGGGATGCATTATGAAGAGTGTGTCCAGCAAGTTGAGGGAAGTTGTCTTTCCCCTCTAGCCTGTGCTGGTGAGGCCACACACAGACTATAGTGTGCAATTCTGGGCTCCCTAGTTCAGGAAAGATAGGGAATACTGGAGAGAATCAGACAGAGGGTACAAAGATGATTAGGGGACTGGAGCATCTTTTTCAGGAGGAGAGGCTGAGACACCTGGGTTTCTTTATCCTGGAGCAGAGAAGATTGAAGTGGGATCTTTTCAATACATCTAAAGGGTGTGGGTTGAGAGGATGGGGCCTGGAGATTTTCAGTGATAGGACAAGGGGGTAATGGGTACAAACTAGAATACAGGAGGTTCCACTTAAACACAAAGAAAGATTTCTTTCTTGTGAGGGTGCCAGAGCACTGGAACAGGATGCCCAGAGAGGCTGTGGGGTTTCCTTCTCTAGAGATCTGCAAAACTCACCTGGACATGTTCCTGTACAACGTGCTCTAAGCAAACCTGGACATGCCACAGTATCTCAATGTGTTTCTTGTAGCGGGGGTGTCCAAAACTGAACACAGTATTTAAGTGTGGCCTCACCAGTGCTGACCACAGGGATATGATCACTTGTCTACTCCTGCTGCCCACACCATTTCTCATATGGGTCAGGATGCTGTTGGACTCCTTTGCCATCTGTGCACAATGCTGGCTGATATTCATCTGGCTCTCAACAACAGCCCCAGGTCCTTTCCTGCTAGGCAGCTTTCCAGCCACACTTTCCCAATTCCATAGTGTTGCATGAGGTTGTTGTGACTGAAATGCAGGACTCGACACTGGGCCTTGTTGAACCTTGTACTGTTCACCTCAGTCCATCAATCCAGCCTGCTCAGATCCTTCTGAAGAGATTTTCTACCCTCAAGCAGACAACATTCCTTCTTATCTTGGTGTCATCTGCTACACAAGTAGCATCAAGGCCTCTCACCATCAACATACCTTCTGTCAATCATTCAAACACTGAATTCTGACTTCCATTTCAAATGAACTCCATAAGTATCCTGGAGAAATCATGATACAGCATTGAATTAGTGTTCTTGCTTCAACTTCATTTCAGAATGTCCCAATATGACTTTTGGAAAAATTGTTAGAGGACAGTCTGCAAATATATTACAATTAGCCAATGGCTTTCAAAACTAGTTGACTTGTCAAGGATGTAGAAATGTCCTCTGATGACTTGGGATGTAAAGGAACTTAAGAAGTCATGAAAATCTCTAAACTGATGAAGCCAGATAACCCATTTTCCAGTATCTCTTAATTTATTGTACCATACAGGAAGACTGAAAACCAAGCAAGGTCTGTTATGAATGACACAGTTGCAAGTGTTCAATGGTTCTTCTGGGAACTTTATTTAAGCTTCTCTAGACATTAACTCTGTATTCCAGGATTATTTTCTTTCTGTGGAAATACCAGAGAACTTCAATGCAAAACTTATCTGCTGATACACTGAAAGATCATAAAATTATTGCACTGTACCATACATAGCTCATTATAATTAAATTGACTCAGATTTCTAGAGTTCTCTTGACAGATTGTGCCAGCTCTTGTTCCTTGTCAACAGTTATGTTTAACTACCTAATAAATGTATCTTCATAAGAAATAGCATCAATATTTTCTTATTTTGCTTGAAATGGCCATTTTCTCTCTCAACATTTCTATTTAAGCTGGAAGACTAACACATGCCATGTTTCCTTCAGCACAACTTTGCGACTGCATTTTTACTCCCCTGAAATTTTCTTTTAGAGATGAATACTTTTGGCCTCATGTCACAATGAATTTGATTTTTTTAAAAAATCTAGTTATGATCTTGAACATATATATGAAATTATGACAATACACACACACACATATATATAAAGAGACTAGAATCAAAGACAATTCTGTATATGCATAGATGTATTATATGTATGCCTCTTATATGTAAAAAGAGAGATGGGACTCAGATGACTAGAAGTTGAAATGGTAACTGTGGCATTGAATATTTGATATACTAGCAGAAGCATTTCTTATTTGCTTGACATGTTATTTAAGTCAGTGTTTTAGGGGTAAAAAAGGCTGAAGGAAAAAAGACATCTTGGTTAGAAAGTAGTGCTGGACAGTGGATAAAGTTTAAAGATAAGCACTTTTTGGTTGTTTTCCCAAGAGAAACATGTTGCAGCTGAAACGTGTCAGTCTTTTTGTTTCAGCAATAACACAGAACATTAAGTAGGATGCATTTCTTACCATAAAGCTTCACTCACATATGTGTGGTTAAATACTGGGCAACTGGGTAACAATTGTGGGGTTTTATCATAATCATTTACTATTCAAATAACATTATTATCATGATTAGTAAAAACATAGTGTGGTTTTTGCACATCAGTTTATTTGTAAAATTAATTCATTGTGATTTTGGCATCATTTTGAAAAAGACCAGAGACATTGTTGGTGACGTAATTACCCAGGAGAAATGATTATGCCTTGTAAATGCAGAGAGACATTCTACATATTGTCAAAGTGGACTTCAGGGTCATATGTGGAAGTAGCAGGATAGTAAGTAGGACTGCAGTCCTGGACTTCAGGAGAGCCAACTTTGCCCTCTTCAGAGACTGGCTTCAAAGAATCCCATGGGTTTGGGCTCTAGAAGATAATGGGGCCGAAGAGAGCTGGTTAATACTTGAGCACCACCTACTCCAAGCTCAAGATCAGTGCATCCTCATGAGTAAGAATCAAGAAAGGGAGGTGAGAGATGTGTATGGATGAGCAAATAGCTTCTGGAAATATTGAAACAGAAGAAAGAAGTTGACAGTATGTGGGAAAAGGGACTGGCCACATAGGAGTAATATAGGAATGTTGTCAAAGTACATAGGATGCAACAAGGAAAGCTAAGGCACTCTTGCTATTAAATCTGTCAAAGGATGTCAAAAAACCCAAAAAGGGCTTCTTCAAGTACATCAGTAGGAAAAGCAATAGCAGGCAAAACGTAGAATCATAGAATGGTTGAGTCTGGAAAGGACCTCCAAAGGTCATGCAGTATGACCTCCCCACAGTCAGCAGGGACATCCCCAACTAGACCAGGCTGCCCAGGGCCTTGTCTGGCCTCACCTTGAATATTTCCAGGGAAGTGGCCTCAACTACCTCCTGGGCAACCTGTTCCAGTGTTCCACTACGCTCACAGTAAAGAATTCCTAACATCCAATCTAAAACTGCTCTTCTCCACCTTAAAGCCATTGTCCCTCACCCTGTCACCACAGGCCTTTGTAAACAGTCTCTCCCTATCCGTTTTGTAGGCCCCCTTCAGGTACTGGAAGGTTGCTATTAGATCTCCCCAGAACCTCTTTTTCTCCAGGCTGAACAATCCCAGCTCCCTCAGCCTCTCCTTGTGTGATAGTTTCAGGCTGTGCCTTTAAGAAGATAGCTGCAAATTCTCTGGCTGAATAGTTGGGTGTAAAAAGGAAAACAAGAGAGATAATTCTAAACAAATTTCATTGGTAGATGAGTGGGATGTAGTTTTACGATCTTACATTCTTTTCTCACTCCATCTCTTTCTGCTGGCATGCATGCTGCTCCTGGACAGAGACTGCTTATCATCTAACGACCTTGAGATAAGCATTTCTAGCTTTCTAACAATGCTTTTGAACTAACTGAATTTTCCCTAGCATCTCTCCTTTTCTCTTTTCTTCTAATTAACTAGAGAAAAAAGGGAGGGGAGAGGTTGGGGGGAAGCGGGGCAGTGTCCTCCTGCTGTGCTGTTTTCTTTTTGTAAATACCTGTATAACACTGTAATTACTGTATATTTTGTATATATTCATTGCATTCCATTATTGCTTGTAAAATACAGTTTTCCATTTTGCTCCACGACCGCTTTTTCACATCCCTCCAGGGAGCCACATGTTCAGCCTCCCATAAACCTGCATGGCCCTGTCCCAAGCCCAGCGCCAACCACTTCCAGACGCAGTCTGAGGCTATACAAATGCACATCACAGGTACATCACCCCCACACTGGGCGTTTGCGTACCGAGGCATGACAGCATCTGGTTACACAGCCCTCCCCTGGAAGAGGGAGCAGCTGCACCACAACTCGCTGAGAAGAGAGGAGGCAGAGCCAGGTGCTAGGCTCCATTTTCAGAACATATCCAAAAACCAGGGAAGAGATTTACAGCTGCCACTGCTGCCCAAACACTGCACGGCACGGGCAGAGCCGCTGCCACTCAAACACTGCGCGGCAGGGCTCCCACCATCTCTATCGCTGCGATGAAGAATCAAAGTCACCTCCACCCCTTTGGGCACTCGTACGGCTTTTCTAGCCAAAGTCATAAATGTGTTCCCAGAGCCTTTGAGAATGGCTTTCCAGCTGAAGTCCCCACTCGCCTTCTTGTGTTTCAGGAGCCATCGCTCACCCACTTGCCATGGGTGGCCGTCCCCTGCAGCGACAATGGGCCTGACCCCAGTCTGCTTGCCACTGCCCTTCCTCCACTCTGCTCCCTGCTGCTTGCCTCTCCACAGTGAACAACGAGGAAAAAGGCAGGTCTCGCATTCTTAAGCTAGCCTAGCCAAAAGCCACAAAGAGAACCATCCCTCGCTGCTTTCAAGCAACAGGAGGGACACCGTGCCATCGGCCACACACCAGGTGTCCCCCTGCAATCCACAAGAAGCTCACACCATCGCCCCGGCAAGAAAACTTGAGTCTCAATTTCCAAACCAGCAACGCCCAGATCTGACTTTAAACTCTCCATCTTTTGCAATCCAATCTGCAGTTTCACAGCAACCCCAACTCCTGGCCTGGCATCACCATTAATGTAGTAGGTTGAGAGACCAATTCTCCCACCATGGGCAAAAGAAAGACTCAGACAAACAGATTGCAAAAATGGTGGAAAGTTTAAATGGAAAAACGATGAAAGTTTTACTGAGAACCACAAGCACTGTGACAAAAGAGAAAGATATCCCAAAACATACACAAGAACATCCCACCCCCACCTGGGGGTACACACAAAACCCCGCCAGGCTCTTTCTCCCCCCCCCCCTCCCCCCCCCAGCCTTGGGCCTAGCCATGCCCAAGAGAGGCAGCTCACCCCATTATCTAGGCAGCAGTGAGGGAAGAAAGAGACAGAGAGGCCCCCACACTGGTATTTTATAGGGGAGCAGGGCATTATGGGATGAAATACCTGGCTTCCTGTGACCACCCACTGGGCTTGTGGCTTGTGCAGCAGCACCCAACCTAAACCACCACAGTGGGTTAAACCGTCACACCTTGTGGCAGAGATGTTCCAACCCCCTGATCATTTTTGTGACCTTCCTCTGGACCTGCTCCATCAGGTCCATGTCCTTCCTGTGTTGAGGGCTCCAGACCTGCACACAGTACTCCAGGTGAGTTCTCACCAGAGCAGAGGACAGTGGCAGAATCACCTCTCCAGATTTGCTGGCACCACACCTTTTGATGCAGCCCAGGATGTGATTGGCCTTCTTTGCTTCAAGCACACACCATCTGCTCATGTCCAGCTTCTCATCGAACAGCAACCCCAAGTCCTTTTCCACAGGGCTGCTTTCTATCACCTCATCCCCCAGTCTATATTAATAGTGAGGATTGTTCTAGCCCAGGTGCTGAACCCTGCACTTGCTCTTGTTGAACCTCATGAGGTTTACCTGGGACCACCTCTCCAGATTGTCCAGGTCCCTCTGGATGACATCCTGTCCCTCTGGTGTATTGACAACACCGCACAGCTTGGTGTTGTCTGCAAACCTGCTGATGGTGCACTCCATCTCACTGTCTACATCACTGATAAAAATATTAAACAGTACAGGTCCAGGACACCACTTGTCACTGCTCTCCACCTGGACTTCAAGCCATTGAGCACCACCCTCTGGATGCAACCATCCAGCCAATTCCTTATCCACTGAACAGTCCATCCATCAAATCCAAATCTCTCCAACTTAGTGGGCAGGATGTTGTGGGGGACCATGTCAAGGGCCTTACAGAAGTCCCAATAGATCACATTCATAGGTCATCCCTTATCTACTGACATAGTCACTCTATCACAGAAGGCAATGAGGTTAGTCAGGCAGGACTTGCCCCTAGTAAAGCCATGACGGCTGTCCTGAATTGTCTCCCTGTCCTCCATGTGCCTCAGCATGTCATGTGAGCCTGCTGCTGAATAGGGTGGTGACCTGGTGCCAGAGGATACAGAGGTTACAAATACCTTGTTTTGCTTCAGTCTTTACTGCTAACACCATCCCTCAGAAATGCCAGTCTCTGGAGGTAAGAAAAGTAATCCTGGAGGAAAGAAGACTCTCAGTCAAGGATGACTGGTTTAGAGATCACCTAGATAAACTGGACCCCCACAAACCCATGGGCCCCAGTGTTCTTTTTCAATCCCTATCATCCTGTAACTTCATGATTCTCTGAGAGTCAGTGGTGTGAAATAAATAAAAAAATTAAAAATTGCAGCAATAGTTATGAAAGGTTGTATGAATATTCTGCAAATTATCCTTGGGTGACAAGAATATGCCCATTCTATCACTCACAATGTAATCAATCCAGTTTAGTTACTCAGAAAGTATGATTTCAGTTGCAGGGACATGAGTAAATTAACATTAGTTATTGCAGACACAACTTTAGTTCTTTTATTTCTCCCAGTTATTTTGTCATTAGCCTTTTTCCCCAAATATATAATCACAGCACAAGTATCTTTTCATCCCATTTTTTCATAGATTTTATGACTGAGTGTGGTTGTTTGAGCCTTAACTGGGGCTTAAAAGCTCAGATGGGGACAAGGCTGAGAATCCCTCCCCCATTTCCCCCCTCCTCTTCCCCAATAGAGAAAGAGAAAAAACAAAGGAGGGAAGCAAATCTACCAGTTTGGGTTCAGCTTGGAAGCAGAGGCTGTGGTGGTGAGAGGTTCAATTCTCACACACACACACAAAGAAACCATGGCTAACTCAGACAAAGAAGTGAAAATGGACAGGCTATATTTACAAGCAGGATGAGATGCAGTGAATATGTACACAATATACAGTATTTACAATATATACAGAAATATACAGCAAAGAAAGTAACACAGAAAGACCTTTCCCTCCAGGAAGGAGGGTCCCCACTCCCCCTTCTTCCCCTTTCCCCCTTTTTCCCCAAAAAGGTTAGAAAGAGAAAAGGTAATTATTAAGGAGGAAATTCTGTTAGCTCAAAGCGTATGCAAGAATTAGTTTCTTATCTGTTAGCTCAGTTAGTTCAAGGTCAACTCTGTCCAGCACAGCTGTTGCTCAGAGAGACTGAAACAGGCTGAAAAAGACAGACTGAAATTGACTGAGATTCAAACTGAAGTAAAGCTAAAAATTTAAAGTTGCATTCTACCAATCTACCAATGAAATTCGTTTAGACTTTATCTTTGTTTTCAAAACATTCAGACAGAGTGTTCCAGTAACTGTCCATTTCTTAAAGGCACAGCCTAAAACAGTCACAGAGGTGCAAAGAATTTTCTTTAAACACTATATATCTGTTTATGTAACAATGACAGGCAGGGTTCACAAGGGTAAGGAACAAGGATGGATTGGAAAAGGAAAAGTGTGCAAAGTGTGCAAAGTGTGGAAGCAGCAGGAAGGACCACCTGGCAGGGGAGCAGCCAGCCAGCAGCAACTCTCTTTCGTCCCCACGAAGCAGAAGGAAGAGAGCAATGACTGCAATGTCCTCCCTTTTATACCCCTGATAGACAAGGCGGGGGGGAGGGGTGTGTGTGGCATGGAACAGATCAAGTCAGTTCCCCAGAGGGGAAAACACCCTCCAGGGAGGGCAAAAGCTTTAATAAGCCCTCCCCCCCTGTTTTCAGGATGGGCGTAGCCCACCACAATGAGAAACATAAACTAACTTTCCTGTTATGAAATTGCCTTAAAATTCAGTAAAATTAACCCCTACTTACTGGCTGAAGCTTAAAAAGCCAATGCTTAAAAGAATGTTTGAACATTTGCTGTTCTTATGGGACCTAATCAAGAAAATATAAATTTTATTCTTCCAGCCCCTTTTCCAAATGATGATAAATAAAATCACTGCTGCCAATCCCAGACTATTGGGCTGTGAAACAGGACCTGTGTTTTAGGTACTGCTCTGTATGTGGATGCATTTGTCTGCACATGACTATGTTTATTGCTATATCTGGAATCTTCATGTTCACAAACAATCTTTATAGGTTGAACTGAGAAAGCACAGTTGTTCTTCGGGAACTAATTTTGTGTTAAATATTAGAAATATATTCTGTTGCATTTCTTTCTATCTTCTCCTGCTAGTTTTCATCATGTATTTAAAATAATTTTAGAAGCCATTGAAGAAATAAAGCAAAAATCAAACAAAAGAGGCCTTTTTATACCCTTTGTTGTCCCAGGCAGGCAGACATCCTCTTTTCCTTCCAGCCTAAACTACCTAGGTGCACATCCAAGAGACATTGCAGAAAAGTACTGCTCTCTGATGGTCTGCTCTGAGCCTCTTCTTATTGCATCTGTCAATATGTGAACACATTAAAGACTTCTCTTTTTTTGATATGTCAGCATTGCCTTGGGATATTCTGGTCACATAATTTTCTCTCAGCAGATAATGATTTCCCATCCTTTACATTGTCCTGAGCTGGGATTTGTGAGGAAGGGAAAAGATTTTCCTATTGCCTTTAAAACCCAGTTTTCTGGGACCTGTGATGTATCTTTTATCAAAAGAGAAATATGATAAGCTTACTGGATATAATCTAAGATCTCTCTTCTGTCTTTCAAGGACCTCCAACCCATACAACCTCATGTGAAATATATCTGCCATTCTCAAGCTCATTTTCAGCATTCTTTTGGCACTTATTTTTCTGCAATCTTCATATTCCTTCATGAAATAATGCTTTATCATTGATGGGAGACTGTGAAAATAAGCACATAACTTTTACAATTTTCCAGATAGCCAGAATCTTGTGGTAATTGATGACATCAAAATCAAGGTAGTAGTGAAGACAACAAGAAGGCAAAAGTTCACAGAAGTCCTGAATGACTTTTCCACAAACAGCCTGAATAAATTTGTTTCCACCAAGAGATCTGGGTGACAATTTGGTTGCCATATTCTGCAGTCTCAGGCATACCTCAATATAAGAGACATGCTTAGGTACTTCTATATAGCTATCCCCCCAAAAATGGCATGAGCAGATGAATGGCATTGCAGAAAGTGTATGGCACTCTGAAATATTTCCCCTTGTCAGGTTATGAGCAATTTAAACTGACATTTAAATTACATTCAGGAACAATTCCTCCTAACTCTAGTGCAGATGGGGTTTTGAAGAGGTATCAGTTGGACAGGCCTGCACTGACCTCCTATTAAAAGTCAGATCCATTCTGTTCAGTGCAACTTCTGAAGGAAAAGAGAGAGAAAAAGAGACCAAGTCTGTAAAGAAGAATCCTGAAATGCAGCTAAGAGATTTCAAACAACCTCCTGTTAAAATCCAGTACCCAGGAACAAGCAAACTATTTGCTCCTGCCTAGGGATAGCCTGGCTTCCTCAAAATAAGCACTGGGGTGAAAGTGGTGATGTATATCCTCAGGAGTATGAAATGGTACTCTGAGGAGAACTGGCATGATGCATGCCTTAATTACTACTGCCTGCAAGAATTTTACCTCTTACCTTTCAGTATTATTAGTCAATTAATTTATTGGCAAAAAAAAAAAAAAGTTGGATGACTGAGAGGTTTAGTTAGCAACCTCATTGTTTTGTTACAACTCAGACTATGAAAGAGTAAAAAATGTCAGGAACTACTGACCTTCTTGTTGCTTGAAAAATTTGTTTTCTTCAGTCTGTGTGTTTTGCAGCCATGTAGTGAAGAAGTACTAAAACCTGTGTTTCTGATATCACTGTAGCAGTACAGTAAATGAACCTCATATATTTGCTTGCTGAGGAAATTTGCTGCTGTTATTCATGGAAGGACCACAGATTTATATGTCTCATCTGTGCTGTGCACATCGATTCCAACTCACGGCTTCAACAGCTACATCAGTTAGGACCCTTTGAAATGGTCTTCTGGTGGCAGCAGATATTCCCAAATTCAATCAGAAAGAAGCCAATCACAGGTATTTTGGATCTCCAAAGTCAGTGTGACTTCCTCAGTCTATGCTGTGCTGCTAAACCATTTAATTTATGAATTCATAGTTTCATAGTTTCATAGTTTCATAGTTTCAGTTAGGGTTGGAAGGGACCACAAGGATCATCTAGTTCCAACCCCCCTGCCATGGGCAGGGACACTCTACCCTAGATCAGGTGGACAGAGCCTCGTCCAGCCTGGTCTTAAACACCGCAAGGGACGGGGCCTCAACCACCTCCCTGGACAACCCATTCCAGGCCTTCACCACTCTCACGGTGAAGAACTTCCTCCTCACATCCAGCCTGAATCTCCCCACCTCCAGCTTCATCCCATTCCCCTAGTCCTATCACTCCCTGATAGTCTGAAAAGTCCCTCCCCAGCCTTCTTGTAGGCCCCCTTCAGATACTGGAAGGCCACAATGAGGTCACCTCGGAGCCTTCTCTTCTCCAGGCTGAACAGCCCCAACTCCTTCAGTCTGTCCTCATAGGAGAGGTGCTCCAGCCCTCTGATCATCCTCGTGGCCCTTCTCTGGACACGCTCCAGCACCTCCAGATCCCTCTTGTAATAGGGGCTCCAGAACTGGACGCAGTACTCCAGGTGGGGTCTCACCAGAGCTGAGTAGAGGGGGAGAATCACCTCCCTTGACCTGCTGGCCACACTTCTCCTGATGCAGCCCAGGATCTGATTGGCTTTCCGAGCTGCAAGTGCACATTGAGAGCTCATGTTGAGCTTCTCGTCCACCAGCACCCCCAAGTCTCTCTCCTCTGGGCTGCTCCCCAGCCAGTCACTGCCCAGCCTGTATTTGTGCCTGGGATTGCCTCGACCCAGATGCAGGACCCTGCACTTGGTCTTGTTGAAGCTGATCCTCCCTAGATCCATACTAGATATTTAGTCCATCGATGAACCAGGTATCTCACAGGAAGCTCATCTATGGTATGATGTAAGTTCTACTATCTAATTCTGGTCAAGCTATGTCATTTGAGAAGAGAATAGAAACAATTTTGCCAGCAAAAATCAAGGGTTTTACAGAAGACTCCATCATCTGCATTCCCATTTTTATGCTGATGATTTGATAATCAGATATTGTTCTGAAACACTTTCTCATACAAAAATGTGCAATTGATCATTTTTGTTCCCACTGCACACTGACGTTTATTGGTACCCTTAATATGCAGTTTCCATGAAAAGTGTTATAGCCAGATGAAGGGAATAGCTGTCTTGAACTTCTAGGTCACTAATTCTTCACAGATTAGCACTGTGTATGAAAGGGGAGATCTATCAGAATGGATGTGAGGGGTTTCACTCCTGCTTTGTAAGTCATGCAGGAAATCTCAGGGTAAACTAAGCCTCTGGCTGTCACAAAAGTTAAAACATCACAAGCAGGGCAGTAACTCCCCAGTTAAATTGGCTTTTTGTTGCTGTTGATCAAATTTCTTATAATCCTTCCCACTTGTTTTGTCTAGTGCTGCCTTAGTGATGAAAGACCTTGGGATTTATTAAAAGAACGTAAAAGCAGAACAGAGCAAAATAAAACAGCCCAAAAACTCATGAGCAGGGAAAAGTACGTAATGTCTTTCCATGTGATCTTGGATCTTGTCAGTGATCACAGTTCCTGTGGTAGTCGTGTGTGTTCACTCCAGGAGTGACCCTAGGTTTTCCACTGGACACCAACAAACTGAGCAGCAGTACAAAGCACTTTGGAGTTTCTTTTCTGGGAAACAAAATACCATGCCTGTCAATTTGCCAACAATCTGAGTTTCCTAGTATGTATAAAGTCCTTCTCCTTCCTCACTAGAGAAAAAAAGAAAGATTGGATTTCATATTGCTGCTTTACAACACCGTGGAGCAGTGGTGGATTCTGAAAATGCAAGTATGTGGTTTGTTTGTTTGGTTGGTTGGTTTTTTATTAAGTGATCCCTGTTAATTCCCATGGTTGCAGACTTGTCTCCTTCCAGGATTTTCCCCTCAGTATTCCTTCAAGGTGGGCCCTTTAAATTGGGCAGAGATACAGAGCTCCAGACTTTAGACTAATGTATTTTTTGACACTACCTCCCATAGCTATATACTTTTAACCTGTGATAGGAGGCAGTTTTCTTGCTCTCATCTCTGAGACAGTAATGCATTTATTTACACTGAAGCAACTGGATCAGGCTGAAATCCAGTAACAATTTGTTATTAAAAGAAATAATTAAAATACATCCATGAATTCTCTTAATCCATTAAAGGAAATCACAGGGACTATAGCCTCTCATTCTGAAGATCCTAAGCACTGCAAGGCGTAACCCAGTCTTGCTTTAAAGAAACTATCAAATGCTGATTGTTAGCATTTATGCCATGTAGTTTTAGCAATTTATAGTAAGATTGATATAAGAAGGCAAAGAAGAGGTGACAGAAAGATCTTGGTTATTTAAGCCAGCCAGGGAAGGCTTGGAGGAGAGACAATTTCCTTCTGTGAATAAGATCTGAGTAAATAAAAGAACACAGATCACTGAATAAGCTTTCCCTTGGGAGGAAGAAAAGCTCTTTAAGCACAATAACTGGCTCTGAATAAATTTAGACTGGAAATCTTAAGTTCTCCTACCACTAGGGCAGGGATGTTCTGGAATAAGCTTACAGATGGACCTCAGGAGGAAGTGAGCCAAGTAATTCTTAGGACAGAGCTAGATGATTACTTTGTGAAGGTATTAACTATTGCATGGCCAGCAGTTATTCAGGGACTTGCATTAATGAGGTTCGTTCCAATCCCGTGTTCTCAAGCGTAGTGCCCTAAGAGAGGACCTGTATTTACTCAGAAGGACATTTCTCATTTATCACTTTTCATAGTTTCATAGTTTCATAGTTTCAGTTAGGGTTGGAAGGGACCACAAGGATCATCTAGTTCCAACCTCCCTGCCATGGGCAGGGACACTCTACCCTAGATCAGGCTGGACAGAGCCTCATCCAGCCTGGTCTTAAACACCTCAAGGGACAGGGCCTCAACCACCTTCCTGGACAACCCATTCCAGGGCCTCACCACCCTCACGGTGAAGAACTTCCTCCTCACATCTAGCCTGAATCTCCCCACCTCCAGCTTCATTCCATTCCCCCTAGTCCTATCACTACCTGATAGCCTGAAAAGTCCCTCCCCAGACTTCTTGTAGGCCCCCTTCAGATACTGGAAGGCCACAATGAGGTCACCTCGGAGCCTTCTCTTCTCCAGACTGAACAGTCCCAACTCTTTCAGTCTGTCCTCATAGGAGAGGTGCTCCAGCCCTCTGATCATCCTCGTGGCCCTTCTCTGGACACCTTCCAGCACCTCCAGATCCCTCTTGTAATAGGGGCTCCAGAACTGGACGCAGTACTCCAGGTGGGGTCTCACCAGAGCTGAGTAGAGGGGGAGAATCACCTCCCTTGACCTGCTGGCCACACTTCTCTTGATGCAGCCCAGGATCTGATTGGCTTTCCGGGCTGCAAGTGCACATTGAGAGCTCATGTTGAGCTTCTCGTCCACCAGCACCCCCAAGTCTCTCTCCTCTGGGCTGCTCTCCAGCCAGTCCCTGCCCAGCCTGTACTTGTGCCTGGGATTGCCTCGACCCAGATGCAGGACCCTGCACTTGGTCTTGTTGAAGCTCATGAGGTTGGCTTGTGCCCACCTCTCCAGCCTGTCAAGGTCCCTCTGGATGGCATCCCTTCCCTCCAGCGGGTCTGCTGCACCACACAGCTTGGTGTCATCAGCAAACTTGCTGAGGGTGCACTCAATGCCACTGTCCATGTCCCCCCCAAAGATGTTGAACAAGACTGGTCCCAGGACTGATCCCTGAGGGACTCCGCTTGTCCCTGGCCTCCACTGGGACACGGACCCGTTGACAGCCACTCTTTGGGTGCAGCCATCAAGCCAGTTCTTTATCCATCTGGTGGTCCACCCATCAAACCCATGTGTCACCAGCTTGGAGACCAGGATGTGGTGTGGGACAGTGTCAAAGGCTTTGCTCAGGTCCAGGTAAACGACATCAGTTGCTCGCCCCTCATCTATTAATGCTGTCACTTGTTCATAGAAGGCCACCAGGTTTGTCAGGCAGGATTTGCCCTTGGCAAAGCCATGCTGACTGCTCCAAATCACCTCTTCACTACTCTTCTGAGTCAGTAGTGCCTCCAGGAGGATTGACAGAATAGGACAGAATAGTCAGTACCAAAGTATAACTGTTAAGTCTGAAGCACTTTCAGGGTAAAGTAAGATGGGAGATGTGCTGCATGTCCTCCTACAATGCTAATTTTGTGATAAGGAGATATTACTGATTTTGATGGAATTCCTTCTTGTCTGAGGATGCATAATTGACAAAAATTGTACTAGAGTTTACTATTCCCCCCCCCCCAATAAATAGAAGGGAGATAACGGAAGAAGCAAGGTCTAAGTTCTCTCATTTTTAATTGTTGTCTTCTTTTTTAACTTTCCTGAATGACTTCCCAAGTATTTGTGGCTTAGACTCCTCCCAACTGCCCCTTGAAAATTCAGGGACATGTGGCTGAATCTATGTTGAAAATATAATTGGTCCTGTATTATATGCTTGTAGCTCTAGCTGCAGTGATGGAATGACATTTAAGAGTTTCTTTTGATTTTGTGTTGTTATGTCTTGTCTTCATGATCCATTGATATGGTTTGTTACTGTTTGAATGGTTTACTAAATGCCTTTCAGCCTGTGTTGCACCAGCACATTACTCATTACAAGACACTTCAGGAGCCATCTGCCCTGCAAGCAGGGTCTGAGTAATGAGGACCCTTACTTTTTTGGTGTGGATACAGAGAAACTGAAATCATTATTCAGGCTCTTGTTTCCACAAGAAGGTGGTACTTGAATTGGTTGAGGCATAGAAAGTTCCACAGAAACTGTAGGAAGAATTATTTCACTGTGAGGGTGACAAAACACTAGAACAGGCTGCCCAGGGGGTTGTGGAGTCTCCCTTTCTGGAGATATTCAAGACCCGCCTGGATGTGCTCCTGTGTGACCTGGTATAGGTGATCCTGCTTTGGCAGGAGGGTTGGACTGAATGATCTCTTGAGGTCCCTTCCCTAACATTCTGTGATTCTGTGATTCTGTGAATTGCTTATAATCATGAGAGGAATTAGACAAGAAGCTTACTACTTATTTTCATCTTGCAAGATGGATTTCAATGGCTGTGGTTGAACTGTCACTGGGGTAAAAAGCTCCATGGCAGAAAAAGTCACAATTCCATAGTTATCATCTGATAAAGAGAGTTAATGGACTGCAACATAGTTTGGCAAGACTGTCCTTATTTTTCCTCCCAATGGACACAGAGATGGTGCATACTAAATTCTTCTCTGGGTCAGTGTCAGCCTGGGACCAAGGTGTACTGTTTAAATGCACAGGCTGAAGGGCACGGAATAGTCAGTGTAGACCAAATCACTATCACCATGGAGATCTCACAGCTGTTTCCATGACATTTATTAGTATTTTCAATCTTCCTGAGTGGTGAACAGGAATGAAAATGACAGGCATTCTACTTTACAGAAAGCTGAAAAGAAAACATGCAGAACACTTTAATCCCCTGTTTAAGTGATTATTTTTAGATCTTTACAATAGCTGTATAACAGCCTTTCCTGAAGCAGTAAATCTCTTCTGTTATGTATTTTGTGTCATTTGTCACTGTCCTGAGACTATACCTAATAATAAATATTAGCAGGAGTTTTATTGAGGCTTTAGTTAGATACTAAATAGAGGCAATTGCACTTAAACATAAGAACAATCTGTTTTACTGTGAGAGTGATCAAACACCAGAGCATGTTGGACACAGAGAGATAGTTGAGCAGTCGTTCCTGGAAATGTTCAAACCCTGACTGGATAGAGCCCTGGGTAACTAGCCTTACTTGCCCCTGCTTGACAGAGGGATTAGACTAGAAGATCTCTAGAAGTGCCTTCCAGCCCCAGCAGTTCTGTGATTGTGTGGTAAGAAAATGCATAAAGCATACCATCAGAAACTAAACTACACAGCAACAGGATTTTGCTTTGCTCATGCGAATGGGAATAGAACAAGATCATTGGTGGTGTGCAGCCTTGCCAGGGAATCTTACATGTGCTTTGTTAGAAGTGTACTGTTAATGAAAGCATCCTTTCTGTGAGATCTATTTCTGTTTTCGGTAACTAAGGGTTGCTTGCCACTTTCTCCATTGAATGAACACATTTCCTCTGGCTGCTGTTCCCCGTATTTTTCTGTGACACCAGTACAGACCAATAAACATAGTTCTTTAGGGCAGGACAAAGACAATATTAGTTTATTGTAAGATAAATGAGGTGTCTTATCACACAGAGGAGAAGCAAGTACAAGAAAGAGTGGCACATCATAAATGATATGTTGATTTTTATGAAATAATTAATAGAAGACTCAGAAAATATATTTGTGGCAATGTATCAGTATTTTGCAGTCATCTTTATTTCTCAGTGAATATTCCACTGCAGCAGAAAATAAATATAAAAATTGCTGAAATAAACAGCTTATGAAAACTTAGCAGTCTTAAGGGAAACATTGGTTTGTTGGAGTTTTTTGCCAAAAAACTGAGGTGCAGGACATCTATGTTTGCTACCTAAGAATGGAAAGTTTTTTATTTTTGACTAGTGTGATCTTAGAAATGGTTTATAAACATGCTTGAAAAGTGATGGCAACTTCTAGGGAAAAAATAAATAAGTACTGCTGGTTGTAAAATCAGTGTGTTAGAATAAAGCTGAGATATTTGCTCTGTCCACCTGATTTCCTTCCATTTTGGAGCTGTCCTAGTATATTTTAGCTCATCTTGAAATAGTTTGATATTTAGATCCAAACCAGGTCTGTTTCATATTATTCAAACATAGTAATAGCTAGTATTGAGTGGTTCTTGCACAAGTGGAGCATGGATTTGAGAGATACCTGAACTATAACAAGTTCCTACTGAAGTTCTCATATTTTTTATAGACTGTCCAGAGTCAAAGAATGGACAACATTTTATTAATGTATTTTAAGCTACAGAATACAGAATTAACCAGGATGGAAAACACCTTCAAGATTGTGGCAGTTTAGGCTGGCTGCCACCTGTTGCAGCCACACAAGATACATCTCCAGTGTCCTGAGGGTCCAGCCCATAATATCCTGTGCCCTATAAATCTATCTGCAAAGTCATTTACTTCCTCTTTCTTCCCTCTCTGCTCTCATGAGAGAGATGCTTCCTATGGGGTAACAGTGGGGAGTTATCTCAAGGCCTCTTAGGCATGGCTAGGCCTAATGCCAGGAGGAGAAGGGGGAGGGGCAGTCTCAGACCTGGCCAGCTGAGAATAGCCGGGCGGGGGGGGTGGTGTGTGTGTGCAGAAAGAAAGAACCCTGGGGGGTTTGGGTATACCCTCAAGTGGGGAGAAGGGAAGAGTTGGGAGGCTTTTTGGGTGTGCTGTAAGGGACTCTGTATGCTTTGGGGCATCTTTATCACTGTGTTTGCAGCTTTTGTAAAACACTTACTGCTTTTCCATTTAAACTTTCCACCACTTCTGCAATTTGTTTGTGTGTGTCATTCTTTTGCCCCTCTCAGGGGCAAAAGAGGATCTGCCTGGCCTCAAACCAGGACAGAGATCATCGAGTCCAACCTATCACCTGTGGTGGGGTGAGAAAGTTCCCTCCCTACACACAAAGAAAGAAACCACAGCTAGCTCAGTCGGAAAAGCAGATGAAAGCTATATTTACAGGCATAAAATGGAATGCAGTGAATATGTACACAAATATACAATATTTACAATATATACAGAAATACACAACAATGAACACAATGCAGAAAAGCCTTTTCCCTCCAGCCAGCCAGGGGGGTTCCCTGAACCCCCCCTCTCTCCCTCCCTACCTCCCTTTTTTCCCAAAAAGGGTTAGAGAGAGAGAGAAAGGCAATTAAGGATAAAAATTCTGTTAGCTCGAAAGCACATGCAAGAATTAGCTTTCTTATCTGGTTAGCTGTTAACTCAAGGCCGTTCCTGCTTCAGAAAAAGAGAAAACCGTCCAGCCCACAGGACAGAGAAGCACAGACCGCACCCAGCCTGAACCCAGACCAGACCAGACTGAACTAACAGAACCCAAACTTAAAATTGCATTCTACAATCTACCAATGAAATTAGTTTAGACTATCTTGTTTTTGTTCAAATATCAAAAACATTCAGCCAGAGTGTTCAGCAACTGTCTCTTTCTTAAAGGCACAGCCTAAACCAGTCACATCACCCAACACCATCTAATCAATTAAACCATGGCACTGAGCACCTCATCCAGTCACAGGTTGCCTGGGAGAAGAGACAACCCCCACCTGGCTGCAACCACCCTTCAGGTAGTTGTAGATGGCAACTGATGTGATTTACCTGGACCTGAGCAAAGCCTTTGACATTGTCCCACACCACATCCTGGTCTCCAAGCTGGTGCACTATGGGTTTGATGGATGGACCATTCAGGGGATACAAAACTGGCTTGGTGGCCACACCCAAAGGGCGGACATTGGTCCATGTCCAAGTAGAGGCCAGTGACAAGTGGAGTCCCTCAGAGGTCAGTACTGGAACCAGACTTGTTTAACATCTTTGTTGGAGACATGAACAGTGGCACTGAGTGTGCCTTCAGCAGGTTTGCCAATGACACCAAGCTGTGTGGTGCAGCAGACATGCTGGAGGGAAGGGATGCCAAACAGTGGGACCTCAAATAGACTGGAGAGGTGAGCCCATGACAACCTCATGAGGTTCAAAAAGACCAAGTGCAAGGTCCTGCATCTGGGTCAGGGCAATCCCAAGCACCAATATAAGCTGGGCAGGGAATGGCTTAGGAGCAGCCTTGAAGTAAAGGATCTAGGGGTGCTGGTGGATGAGAAGCTCAACATGAGCCATCAATGTGCACTTGCAGTCCAGGAAGCTAATCACATCCTGGGCTGCATTAAGAGGAGTGTGACCAGCAGGTCAAGGGAGGTGATTCTCCCCCTCTACTCAGCTCTGGTGAGACCCCACCTGGAGTACTGCATCCAGTTCTGCAGCTGCTATTACAGGAAAGATCTGGAGGTGCTGGAACATGTCCAGAGAAGGGCCATGAGGATGATTAGAGAGCTGGATCACCTCTCCTGTGAGGACAGACTGAGGGAGTTGGGGCTGTTCAGTCTGGAGAAGAGAAGGCTCCGAGAAGACCTTCTTGTGGCCTTCCAGTATCTTAAGGGGGCCTACAAGAAAGTTGGGGAGGGACTTTTTATGATGTCAGGTAATGATAGAACTATGCGGGAGTGGAACAAAACTAGAAATGGGTAGATTCAGATTGGAAGTTAGAAATAAGTTCTTCACCATGAGGGTGGTGAGACACTGGAACAGGTTGCCCAGGGAGGTGGTAGAAGCCCCACCCTGGAGGTTTTTAAGGCCCGGCTGGATGTGGCTCTGGGCAACCTGATCTAGTGTGAGGTGTCCCTGCCCATGGAAAGGGTTGGAACTAGATAATCCTTGAGGTCCCTTCTAACCCTAAGAATTCAATGATTCTCTGATTCTATAAGGTCTCACCTGAGCCTTCTCTTCTCCAGGCTAAAATTCTTACATTAATAATGGCAACATTAAAAAACCAACAGTAGTTAAATATTTTCACAGAGATTAATTTACAGCAATAGTTAGGAGCACCACAATATTCAGGCAGAATGGTGCAACAAGGTTCTGCACATAGATATTACCATGGCTTGATATTGCTTTGTGCTCTTTCCAAGTTTAAAAGTATTTCCAAGTTTCTGTGCACTGTTAAACCATGCTGTAGTGCAGTTATTGCATACCATGCCACTTTACTCCAGCCAACCATATAATGTATGTCACCATAGCAACTGTAAGTCAAATTAGAGATACTTTACATATGACTTTGAGTATCTTATGTTAGTGCTGTGTTAATGTATTACAGTTCTCTAGTTTTACACCATGATAAATTGTCTGCACCATGCAATTCACACTGTAAGGACAGGGTCAGGCACTGTGCTTTGAATTTCCAATAGGGTGTTTTCAAGAAGCGATGGCTACACCTCAGAAGCTTTGATAGGCTGGGAAAGTTTAGATAAACATCTAAAGCCTAGGAAACCAGACTGAAGAGTTTTCAGAGTATAACTTGATTTATAATGTTCACTAATTTCTTCCTCTTACAAATTCTGCTCACATTTCCTTACCTACAAAATATCTTCCTGAAGTCACTAGAATGGCAAAGGTATAAGCAAGGAATTATTCTGAGACACAGACTTGATCTGCTATTGGGAGTTCCAATAAGTTATATTTAAAATATTTTTGATATTTTAAAATTTTCTGGTGGATTCAGATCTAGATTGTGCAAAGCTAAGGCACTTAGTGATTAGGCAGCAGTGGAATGCCATGTAATAGGACACCTAAAGAAATGTCTAAATGGAGGACTGATGAACGTCACTGTGTTTATTTCTGCCTTTTGACTAGGATAAGGCAAAGAGGAATCTAGCTCAAGGGTGGGGGTGAGGGGGAAATAAAAGGAGCTCATGTTCTTGTTTCTCATATGTGTGTCATGCTGAGCGCCCAAATACAGCCACATCCTTAGTATGTCACTTTTGAAAATACATGCACCAGCAGCTTGCACATTTTGCTAAATCTCTAGATTTTGTGCATGTGCAGATATTTTCCTGCTAGAAAATGCTAAAGGCCAGTCATGTGCTGCATTTCTGGTCTGTCAGTACTTGCAAGTCTCAAATACTCAGACAAAGCAGCATAGTATTTTACTCAGACAGACCCCAAGCCAGCATCTTCAGGAGAAAATTTGCTTACTAGAATACACACAGTATTTATAAGTTACATGATTGGTTTGTTGCAGCCTATGGCAAAGACTCCAATGGATTCCTCTGCAAAGAACTGGCATTAGTACCATTCCAAAACTACATACTATAGTCAAGATTAACTAAAAAGTCTGATACATTATTTCCCCAAAGACTAGAAAACCACCTCCTCAAGACAAAGTTTAGAGAATAAATAGTGGAATCATTTCAGTTGAAAAAGACCTCTAGGATCACCAAGTCTTGGAAATAATATTTCGAATGGTGATAGATACAGGATATATTTAGACGTCTAGGAAGTTTGGCAACTTTCATTCAAATTACTCCTTCATTGACATAACTTGCCACAGGTCAATATCTTTGGGAGATCTTTTGATAAATAAATCAAGTGGTAAAGTACCCAAATGAACACATGTTCAAAAAGGTAAGTACATTTCAAACTCATTACATGATGGTTCTAAGCTCCTGTAAATAGTTTCTTATAAAATCTGACTTGCATCACAGAAAACAAAATTCTGGAAAATAGTTTATTTCTCATTCCTTACACATTCTTTGCATGCAGAGACAGGTTCTATTCATCAATTTCACATCTTCTATGAGAAAATCTTATTACCCCTATTAGGGTTGAAAGGTGGAACTTTTGCCTAGTTCCTAACTGCAAAAAGAAGAATAGGAACTTTCTGGACATCTTGAGTAAAAAACCAAATAAATTATAATTAGATGAAAAATAATAACAACTGATCTGTCTACATCATTCCATTTGCTTTGCTAATAAATATAAAAGTTAGTTGAATGAACATTGATGTCTCTTTTGTTTCTTCTCTTTTTTGAGGGTTGCATGGCTTACTCACTTCTCTCTCTTTCCTGACCTGCTGGCTGAACTGACTTTGTGTTGTGCCTCGGAAGGTACTGGGGAAGGGAAAAGGCAGGAGGTAGCAACAGTCACCCTGGACTGTCCAGAGGGGTCTGGGAACAATTCAAGGGGATCCTTGTGTTGCTTCTAAATGGTAAATATATTTTTATATAAATTGTGCATATTAATTGCATTTTAATATGTCTAGATTTTGCTTACTTTTGTAAATATAGCTTCATTCTGCTTTCAAACCAACTGAGCTAGTCTGATTATTTATTTTGAGGTTAAATTTGTTGGGGGATAGTCTCAGCCAAGCACAATGTCCTACTATAGCCATTATTAATACATGAAAATAATAGCAGGTTAGCTGTCACAGGCTAGGTGCTTTAAAAAGCACCTGCTAGAAAAGCATTATATGGCAGGACAAACATTTAAAGAACTGTCTTCAACTTACGTGTAAGGTTCTGATAAAGTCTTATTAAGTGCATAAAACTGAGGAACTGAAAGTAAAAATTCTAGGGTTCTGCACCACGAGCTCATCTCTCCAAATGATTATCTCAAGATTTTCTTTCATTCATCAGCTGAAAGAGCCACTCAGGGCTCCCTGAATGTTGACTCTTTGCAAATTGTCACATTCTGTGGCAGGTGTCATCTTTATTACTCCAATCAGATCATTCTCTTTTTACTTCTGTAACAACTACAGAATGCCAGTAAAGAGAGTATTCTGATTCCAGCAAATGGTTCCTAAATGAGAATCTGATAAGCACTCTATTTGTATTCGATTTGTACATAAATGGTGCCATTTTTCAAGTCCCTTACAGTGCACTCTACTTAATCAGGATGTGCTTAATCAGAAGAAATCATTTAACGGGACATTGTTTGGGGGGCCATTTTAAACCCAGCGATAACTAATAGCAGGGGATGAGGATTAATAACAGTAATTCATTCATACTGGAACACTCAAATTATTCTGTCTCGGTGATGTCTTTTGTGTCTCACTCTCCTGGTGATTTGTTCAGTTTGTTTGTCTAAGAACTGTTTTCAGTCTCTGCACTGTAAAGAGGCGGATCAGTAAATAGATCACCATTGTCTGCTCCCAGGACTCATGGGCTCTTTAGAAGGAGCAGGTAACACTGGAAATACCAAGTCTGAGGTTGTTTGAAAAAGCATTCTCGTTAAACAATGCTTACTTTTATCACTCAATGATCACTGATGGTCTAAAATGGTAAGTGGGACGAGGTTTGTTGGGAAAAGATTATTTTTGTAAGAACAATATGCACATCCTGCAATAAGGAGGATGCTGAAATTTGGCACTTATGGCAGTAACACTGTGACTTGAAAGTGGACAAAATGGAAATATCTACACCCATCCTTTTGATAAAAGGTAAAATCTTTCCACCCCCTACAAATGCTGCATCACTTTTTTAGCACTGCTTTGCAAGGAAAAGAACAAACCAGGATGACTGAGCTGAGCTTCCCTTTGTTTTGTGCTGTTGTAGCTGATCACCACTGATCACCACAATATTTGCCAATGTGGCACTGTCCTAGACAGCCCCAAAAGCAGCCCGAAAGCTTCACCAAGTACACAGCAAAATAAAGGTGTGCGACAGTGGTGATCACAGTGGCATAACATATGTTTTATTGGAGCCTCCTGATGTTCTTCCAACAAAAAGCTTTTACAGAGCTTGTTCTTGTTATAAAATGATTCTATCGCAACATAGGTTAGGATTTCTTTATGGATTTATAACTGAATAATAATAGTAATAACAACAACAACAACAGCAACAACAAAAACAAACAAACAAACAAACAAAAAACCAAAAAACCCACCACAAAAATAATGACAAACAAAAAAACCCAAACAAAAAACCAAATCAAAACAAAACAAAAACTATACAAAAAAAAACCAACAAAAGCACTCAACCAAAACCCCCCAAAACCACACACACACACAAATCACTTGTTTTAAATTACTTTATTTTAGGTATTACTTACTGCAACTTCAGGAGCTGCATGAGGAGAAAAAAAACAACACTCCATGCTGTATGCTGCTGTGAGTTTCCTCAGCTCGTTCACAGAGCTCAGTTCTGACCTTCAGCACCCGCTGTGCACTTTTACAGTCACACAGCACACAGAGAATGGTGTCCATTCATCAACCAATTAATGCAAGATGCTATTAAGAGGTGATTTTTTAATATGGAGAATATTTAAAAAGTACACAGATTTTAAGCATGACATGGAAACTGTTGGATTTGATTTATTATATAAAGGTGCCAACTGTGTTGACATTTATATATGAACTAATCATTGTAGGTACCTTATGTAGCCAGAGGAGAGAGAGAGGCAGTGGCATACTGCTTATTATACAAATAATTAATAAGACAATTTAAGATTATTTTTGTACTCTAATATGCTATCACAATTCTTTGCACAGTGTGAAAATTCATCTGAGAAAAGAGGTTCCAGACATTAAAAGAAATTGCATTTGCTGTATTTCAGCTATACTGACTGTAACAGGCTGATAGAACTTGGGGGTCCACACTAAAAGATGCCTGCTCATTTTGTCAGCTGTTACAGCAGAAGTTTCCATATCACAGCAGCCACTAATCAGTACCTAAAGAATTCCTAAAAGACACCCATATTAGTAGCCTCTAAGGTAAAATCCCAAGCTAGCAGAATTGAAGTTAAGGAACATGCTAAAAAATAATTTCACATAACAGGAGTGCCAAATCTAACAATGATACTGCACTGCCAAAAAAGCCTTATTTCAGTTTAATTCTGGTTTCTGGTCTTGTGATTGCTCACAGTCCAGGGAAGTCAGTTTTTTTCCAGGCTTGTATTTGAATCTCTGTCCAAAACAAACTCTGATACGGTTCTGGAAATAGCTCCATCCAGGATCTCCTCCCATCAGTTATTATGGTCGAGACTGTCTATATTTGGCTATATCAGCCATGTCTGGGTATGCAATTCAGATTCATGCCAAAACCTACTTGTCTATTGGGCTGCAATGCATTCCTCATGTTATTAGTTAAAAAAGCCCCTAAGAGTAATATTTATCTTGATTCAAAGTAAAGGTCTTGAAGGAGATGCAGAGTTGAGTGCTATGTAGTGAGGCAATTGAATGAGGCCAGTCTGCTTTAAAGAAGTGAAGGCCCAAGCCTGCACATCTTGTTCTGGGGTCCAGAGATAATGTCCCAGAAAACCTGCATTTAGACCTTCATTGCAATAATTTCTTTAGACATCTAATAAACTGATTTTAACCTACACAAGAGTGCAGGCTTCAATGAAGATGCTAAAATTACCTTTTTTTTTTTTTGGCCCCATGACAACTGATGTCAGCCTGGATTCCCTGTAAGTGATTATTTTAGCATGGGAGAACAAAGTCATGTTTTTTCAGGTTCTCCAGAAGAACACCAAAAATGCAGATTCCTGAGAGAAAGAGATCTGACCAATAATGAAAATGCTTGTGCTGATCCTGAAAAATGACCGAGAAAATACAAAAAATATTTTTTCTTTAGTTAAGATGAGCAGAATTAGCGGTCTTCAAGGGTTTTCTTATGGTGGTTTATTAATTTCAGGTGAAATGTGGTCTTTCATAAAATGAAAAGAATTTTTGGTTTTGACTTCAAGGGAGGCAAGACTTAATCCTCTCTATTCCTCAGCAATACACAAGATTTTAAAGCATTAGAATCATATTACCTAACCAATATTTATGTTTGACCTAAATTCCTTCTCCTGTAAAGTCACAGGATGTGTTTATGGGTGTTAGGGCATGCATTCATAGTACATTTTCCATGCAATCACTTGAATGCCCATGTTTTGCACACCCAGTTTACCTACTGTTTATGCTATCAGAAATGGTATGTACTCCATAAAATAGCTTATGTCGTTAATAGCTTTAAAGTTCTGCTAAATATGTACTTAGTTAAGACTGTAGAGGTGAGCAAAGGCAGAAAGTTCAGCTTTTCTTTATGACAGACATGAAATCACATTAGAATTGTGCTTTACTATCTGAACCACACTCGTTTTTCATTGCTTTGACAGAAAATTACCACTCTTACAGAGGGGGAAGAAAAGAAGGAATGAATGGCTTGTTGCTGGAAGAGGTACTTTTTCCTTACTGAGCCATAAGACAGGCTTCCAGTTCTGTATGTAGCAAATTACTAATACATCCCTTACACCACTAAGTGCAATTGATTACATTGTGTCTTTTGGCCTACTTTTATATACATAATGTTCACCTGAGTGCATTCCTCTTGAATTGGTGGAGTTCCTTCTCATTTACATTGTCTCCAACCAACAGTCAATCGGGCATTCTGTTCTTTCTTGTCACATGAAGGTTTCAATCAAATTCATTACAGCAAAAATCCATATTTAAAAAAAAACCAAACCAAACCAAACCAAAACAAACAACCCACAAAAAACAGAAGCATGTGCAGTTCTTTTATCAGCAGTGTCCTTCAGCAATGCCTACCAGTAGTGTTCTTTTTACTAAAAGAACAAATAAAATTCTGGTTAGAAGGTAGAGTAGAAAACCTTGTTCCTCAACATATTTACATTCAGAATTTTGTCATTCTCTGAGTTATTCACTTGTTTGATTCACTGTTCTGAATCAGTTTGATTCACGTGTTCTCACAGCAAGATTTTCCATACAAAAATTACCAGTTTGGAAAGAATGATTTTAAGGCCTCCAGTACTTTACATGACAAATTCTAAATGCATTGTAAATTCAGATGATTGACAAAGAGAAGAGGGAGCAAAGAGAAGCACTGCTGTTTTACAGTGCTGCCAAAGCCTCTCTCAAACACAAAGGCAAAAAGTGTTTTCGAAAAACTCTTTAAAATTCTCTTGGGCGGCTCTTTTGTTTCTGAAAGCTGTCAGAACTCCTAAAAAGATATTTCTGGAGCAGTAACCATAAAAAAAAATTAAGGTTGGAGCTTTATAAACTTTAAAAAAATAAGATCTGAAAGATTTCCATTTCAAGTGCTATTTCATTTTAACCACAGTCTTTACATACAGCCGTATACAGAATGTAGCAGCAGAAAATTGCCCTGCCTGCAATTTGGTCTCAGTTGAGATTGGAAGAATGACAGTTGCAGAACTGTGTAAGACCAGGAGGCCATGGTGATTTCTTGGAGAAGGCCTTGAATATGAGCTTGTCTGCTGTGCAGTGGGTAATCTGCAGGTACATAACATGGCAGAAGTGCTCCACCAGGTGAGCCAGCAATTTTGGCAGCACCCATAGTTCATAGTTTGATGAACTCATCACCTCTTTCAGAGCAGTAAAGATGAAGACTATGAGTATCTCATGCATCTAGGCAGACAGTAAAATAGCAAGAGAATTTGATACACTTCCCCATTGTTAATAAACACAACTTCTATTGTTTGAGTTTGAACAATTGAATCCTGCTGCCTCTTAAGTAGTGGCAAAGGAGTCCTTCCTTCAAAGGTAGCTCTGAGGGTAGCAGGATATCTGCCTGTCATCCAGAGGGATACATGGAACAACACACATGCCTTTTCCTGCTCTATTAATTGGTTTGTACTAGTATAGTTATGGTGGGAGCAGAAGCAGGAGAAAAAATATCCCTTATTAACCCAATGGAAGGGGTGGCCAGGCTCCCAGTAATAAACATAGTGTAATGTCAGAGTTTACACTGTGGTTGAAGTATGCAATGGAGCAGCAAATCTTTATTGGTTAAGGTAAAAATAGAAGAGAGAAGTTGATGCATTTTATACTAAGCCACTTTGTGGTTATCAGCTGAGCCTAAATTGCTGAGGATCAAACACAGTTTTGGTGGTTTTGTTTCGTTTTGTTGGTTTTTGTTGTTGGTGGTTGGTTAGTTGGTTTGTTTACTTGTTTGGTATGGAATTAATAATTTTTTTAATCATTACTCTTGAAATTGGCAATGAAATGCTCCCATATTTCAAGATTCAGTTGTGTAACTCACAACTTGACTACCAAAACAGATGCTTCACCATAGAGCTTGTAAAATGTCATACAACAAAACAAAAAAGCAGGCATATAAAGCAAGAAAGTGGGAATTTTTAGTTTGCAGACATCATTCATCTCCCAGTCTAGGCGAAATGCAAACATTCAAGTTTGTATTAACATGATGTTGATCTTACAACAGAGTTGTAGAGGGGGGGAAAAATCATGCTCTAATTATTGCCAAAGCACTTGGCTTTCCTAAACCAAGTAAGGCTCTCTGCATCATTTTAGCTAGTCAATCTAAGTAACAAGAAGTAGGTACCTTCCTCAGCTCAGTCCAGGGTGTCCTCTCATGTCCTCCACACTGGTATGGCTACTGGTATTACAAATCTGCAACTCCAAAGCAGTCAAGCAGCTGGTAAGCCATTTGGCTACTCTGCTCTGGGAAGATGGACTCAAGACAACCCTGAATTTATCCAGCATATTCTGGTCCTCCCTGCTGAGCTGCAGCAGAGGTGAGCAACTGAAATTCAGCAGCATGCAGATTTTCTTGACTGTGAGACAATGATAGTAGATAGGAAGCTCATCAAAGGCTGAATGAATACTTTACTTGCCTCCCTTCAGAGACAGAGAACGTGTTACTGTGGCAATTTGCCTATTCCTGTATCTAAAGTGTTCCATAAAAATATTGGATTTATTCTCTTTGAGCCTACTGTAATATATGGTACTCAGCAAAGCTCAAATCTCCCTGGAAACATTCTGAATTTTCCTGGCCCACAGCCGAGAATGGTGTGTGTGCAGAAGAACAATTTAGTAGAAGATATTGAAAAAAAAACCCTTCTGAATTACCTGTGTCTGTTTGGAAATTTGACAGATACCTCTCCTTCAGTAGATACATAGCAAGAGCAAAGTTCAGAGCAGAGACCAGCAGCAGGAGGGAGCTAAGTTTGCAACAAACATCCAGTGAGAGTCTCCTCTTTTT
>JAAWVA010001420.1:0-10137 GCA_015227895.2 Colaptes auratus
CTCCAGCCCCAGCCCAGCCCTGCCCCTGCCCTACCCCAGCCCTCCCCCTGCCCGAGCTCCTGCCCTGCCCCAGCCCCATACCTACAACCCCAGCCCACCCTTCCCCTGCCCTGCCCCACCCGCATCAGCCCTGCCTCAGCCCTACACAGCCTTCCCCAGCCCTGCCCTGACCCAGCCCAGCACCAGCCCTACCCCAGCCCTGCCCCAGCCCTGGTCCAGCTCTGCCCCAACCCTTCCCTGCCCCAGCCCTTCCCCTGCCCCACCCTGCCTCAGCCCCAGCCCCAGCCCTGCCCCAGCCCTGCCCTGCCCCAGCCCAGCTCTGCCTCAGCCCTGCCCCAGCCCAGCCCTGCCCCTGCCCTTCCCCAGCCCCAGCCCTACCCCAGCCCAGCCCTGTCTTGCCCCTGCCCTGCCCCAGCCCTGCCCTGCCCCAGCCAACCCTGCCCCAGCTCTGCCCCAGCCCTGCCCCAGCCCAGCCCTGCCCCAGCCCTACCCCAGCCCAGCCCTTCCCCTGCCCTGCCCCAGCCTTGCCCTAGCCCCATCCCAACCCTGACCCAGCCTAGCCCCATCGGGACCCAAGCCCTGCCCTGTACCAGCTCTGCCCCAGCCCTGCCACAGCCCTGCCCCAGCCCTGCCCCAGCCCTGCCCCAGCCCTCCCCCAGCCCCAGCCCTACCCCAGCCCTGTCTTGCCCCTGCCCTACCCCAGCTCTGCCCCAGTCTAGCCCTTCCCCTGCCTTGCCCAGCCCTGCCCCTGCCCAGGCCTGCCCTGCCCTGCCCTAGCCCAGCCCTGCCCCTGCCCGAGCCCCTGCCCTGCCCCAGCCCCAGCCCTGGCACCACCCAGCCCTTCCCTGCCCCGGCCCTGCCCTGCCCCAGCCCTGCCCCTGTCCTGCCCCAGCCCTGCCCCAGGTCTCCTCCAGCTCTGCCCTGCCCCAGCCCCAGCCCTGCCCCAGCCCCAGCCCTGGCACCACCCAGCCCTTCCCTGCCCCGGCCCTGCCCTGCCCCAGCCCTGCCCCTGCCCTGCCCCAGCCCTGCCCCTGTCCTGCCCCAGCCCTGCCCCAGGTCTCCTCCAGCTCTGCCCTGCCCCAGCCCTGCACTGCCCTGCCCTGCCCCAACCCTGCTCCAGCCCCAGCCCAGCCCTGCCCCTGCCCTACCCCAGCCCTTCCCCTGCCCGAGCTCCTGCCCTGCCCCAGCCCCAGACCTACCCCAGACCAGCCCTTCCCCTGCCCTGCCCCAGCCCTGCATCAGCCCTGCCTCAGCCCTACACAGCCTTCCCCAGCCCTGCCCTGACCCAGCCCAGCACCAGCCCTACCCCAGCCCTGCCCCAGCCCTGGTCCAGCTCTGCCCCAACCCTTCCCTGCCCCAGCCCTTCCCCTGCCCCAACCCTGCCTCAGCCCCAGCCCCAGCCCAGCCCTGCCCTGCCCTGCCCCAGCCCTCCCCAGCCCTGCCCCCGTCCCAGCCCTACACAGCCTTCCCCTGACCCAGCCTCAGCCCCAGCCCAGCCCTGCCCCAGCTTGGCCCCAGCCCTACCCTGCCCTGCCCCAGCCCCAGCCCAGCCCTGCCCCAGCCCTGCCCCAGCCCCAGCCCAGCCCTACCCCAGCCCTTCCCCTGCCCTGCCCCAGCCCTGCCCCAGCCCAGGCCTGCCCTGCCGTGCCCTGACCCAGCCCTGCCCCAGCCCTGCCCCAGCTCTGCCCCAGCCCTATCCTGCCCCAGCCCTGCCCTGCCCCAGCTCAGCCCTGCCCCAGCCCAGCCCATCCCCTGCCCTGCCCCAGCCCAGCCCCATCCCTTCCCAAGCCCTGCCCTGTACCAGCTCTGCCCCGCCCTGCCCCTGCCCTGTGTCAGCCCCAGCCCTGCCCCAGCCCAGTCCTGCCATAGCCCTGCCCCTGCCCTGCCCCAGCCCCAGGCCTGTCCTGCCCCAACCCTGCCCCAGCCCTGCCCCAGCCCTGCCCAAGCCCAGCCCTGCCTCAGCCCCACCCCTGCCCTGCCCCAGCCCCAGGCCTGCCCTGCCCCAGCTCTGCCCCAGCCCTGCCCCAGCCCTGCCTTGCCCAGCCCTGCCCTGCCCTAGCCCAGCCCTTCCCCTGCCGTGCCCCAGTCCTGCCTCAGCCCTGCCTCAGCCCTGCCCTGCCCAAGCCCTGCCCTTCCCCTGCCCCAACCGTGCCTCAGCCACAGCCCCAGCCCTGCCCTAGCCCCAGCCCAGTCCTATCTCAGGACTGGAAAGAGCTAGGCCAGAATTCAAAGGCTCCTTTTGACTGCCTCCAGAAGGCAGATCAAATGGATCAAGCAATTTGGTGCTAGGCTTTTCCCTTTAGGATTTACCCCAACAATGTTTTGCTTAGAATGGCAGTGTCACAGAAACCTGCATTCTGCATAACACATCACTGCAGGTATCTCAGCCCATGTGGTGGGGTGAGAAAGTTCCCTCCCCACACACAAAGAAAGAAACCACAGCTAGCTCAGTCGGAAAAGCAGATGAAAGCTCTATTTACAGGCATCAATGGAATGCACTGAATATGTACACAAATATACAATAGTTACAATAGATACAGAACTCTACAGCAATGAACACAATGCAGGAAAGCCTTTTCCCTCCAGCCGGCCAGGGGGGTTCCCTGAACCCCCCTCTCTCCCTCCCTACCTCCCCTTTTTCCCAAAAAGGGTTAGAGAGAGAGAGAAAGGCAATTAAGGAGAAAAATTCTGTTAGCTCACAAGCACATGCAAGGATTAGTTTTCTGATCTGGTTAGCTGTTAACTCAAGGCCGTTCCTGCTTCAGAGAGAGAGAAGCCGTCCAGCCCACAGGACAGAGAAGCACAGACTGCACCCAGCCTGAACCCAGACCAGACTGAACTGACAGAACCCAAACTTAAAATTGCATTCTACAATCTACCAATGAAATTAGTTTAGACTATCTTGTTTTTGTTCATATAGCAAAAACATTCAGCCAGAGTGTTCAGCAACTGTCTCTTTCTTAAAGGCACAGCCTCAACCGGTCACAGTCCACCTCTTCCAAACAATTTCATTGGCTGTTCATACTGTCCATCCAATCTAAAGCAATAGCTACAACTTGTAAGTGAAGTCCATAGTCCATTCCGGCTATCCTCAGGTGTAGATGATTCAGAAGTCCAAGAGACAAGAAACATGGAGAACAGTTTGTCTCTTCGCAGACGAAGCGAAGAAAAGGGAAACAGGGAAACAGGGAAGCAGGGACTCTCAGTTGACTCAGGGCCCTCAGGGTTCTCAGGGTTCGTGCACCGTGGATTCCTCAAGGATTCTTCCTTTGGGCGCGATGTAGCTGTACAACACTCTGAAATTAAACTCTTTCAGCTAAAGTTAGATTTCTTTGTGGAATACACTGAATTTCACCATTCTCTTGCATTACCCAATAAGTGTGACCCAGACCTTCAGCTGAAACCACCCCTCGGACAGGTTTAGCCTCTCCTGAGGGCAAAAACACCCAAACAGTTTGACCTAACAGATTCTTTTCTCTAACAACAGGAACTCTATCACCTTCTACTTTCTGTAGCAGATCTGAGTGTGCCGGTCCAGCTCGGTTCACTGAACCTCTACTATTTACCAGCCAGGTTGCTTGTGCTAAATGCTTTTCCCAGTTTTTCAAAGATCCACCCCCCATGGCTTTAAGAGTGGTCTTCAGCAAACCGTTGTAGCGTTCAATCTTCCCTGCAGCTGGTGCATAGTAGGGATGTGGAATATCCACTCAATGCCGTGCTCTTTGGCCCAGCTCTTTACAAGGTTGTTCTTGAAATGAGTTCCGTTGTCTGACTCGATCCTCTCTGGAGTTCCGTGTCTCCACAGGATTTGTCTCTCCAGACCCAGAATGGTGTTGCGTGCAGTTGCATGTGGAACTGGATAAGTTTCCAACCATCCAGTGTTTGCCTCTACCATAGTCAGCACATACTGCTTACCAGAACGAGAACGTGGTAGAGTGATGGAGTCAATCTGCCAGGCTTCACCATACTTGTACTTGGACCATCTGTCACCATACCATAAGGGCTTAAGTCGCTTTGCCTGCTTAATAGCAGCACAAATGTCACAGTCATGGATGACTTGCGTGATAGCATCCATGGAAATGTCTATGGATCTGTCACGTGCCCACTGGTAGGTTGCATCTCTGCCTTGATGTCCTGACGAATCGTGAGCCCACCGAGCTAAGAACATCTCACCTCGGTGTTTCCAGTCGAGGTCAAGATCAGAGTCCATGTCTACTTGAGAAACTCTTGCAGCTAGATCTGCCTGATGCTTGTGCTGCTGTTCCTCAGTAGCTTTGCTCTTAGGGATGTGAGCATCAATGTGTCTCACCTTCACTGGAATTCTCTCGATTCGATCAGCAATGTCCTGCCACAGGTCAGCTGCCCATATGGGCTTTCCTTTTCTCTGCCAACCACTCTTCTTCCAGTTCTTTAGCCAACCCCACAGAGCATTGGCTACCATCCATGAGTCGGTGTAGAGATAAAGCTTTGGCCACCTCTCACGTTCAGCTACGTCGAGAGCTACCTGGACAGCTTTTACCTCTGCGAACTGACTGGATTCTCCTTCTCCATCCTTTGCCTCTGCAACTCGGCGTGTTGGACTCCACACTGCAGACTTCCACCTTCGCTTGTTCCCGACCAGCCGACAGGAGCCGTCTGTGAACAGAGCATATTGCTTTTCCTCATCAGAAAGGTCATTGTAAGGAGGAGCTTCCTCAGCACGAGTTACTCTCTCCTCTGGAGGTTTAGTACAGTTGGTACCTTCAGGCCAACTTGAGATCACCTCCACCAGACCAGGTCTTTCAAGATTTCCCATGCGAGCTCTCTGTGTTATCAGAGCCATCCACTTAGACCAGGTGGAATCTGTTGCATGGTGTGGTGTGGAACCCTTGCCTTTGAACATCCAATTCAAAACTGGTAATCTGGGAGCCAAGAGAAGTTGTGATTCAGTTCCAATCACTTCAGAAGCTGCTTTTACTCCTTCATAGGCAGCTAGAATCTCTTTCTCTGTTGGAGTATAATTAGCCTCTGAACCTCTGTAACCTCGACTCCAAAAACCAAGAGGTCGTCCACGTGTCTCACCTGGAGCTCTTTGCCACAAGCACCAGGTTGGACCATTGTCACTTGCAGCCGTGTACAAAATGTTCTTAATGTCTGGACCATCTCGGACAGGTCCCAGACCCACTGCTTGAACCACCTCTTGCTTTATCTGGTCAAAAGCTGCTTGTTGTTCAGGTCCCCAGTGGAAATGGTTTCTCTTTCGAGTCACATCATACAGAGGTTTCACAATCTGAGTGTATCCAGGAATGTGCAGTCTCCACAATCCCACTATCCCCAAGAAACGTAGAGTTTCTTGCTTGCTCATGGGATTGGCCATGGTAGAGACTCTATTTACCACATCCACTGGAATGTGTCGGCGTCCATCCTGCCACCGCACTCCCAGAAACTGGATCTCTCTGGTAGGTCCTTTCACCTTGTCTCGCTTGATGGCGAAACCTGCGCTCAGAAGGATGTCAATGACTTTGTTACCCTTCTCGAAGACTTCCTCAGCAGTTTTACCCCAGACGATGATATCATCGATGAACTGGATGTGTTCTGGAGCACCACCTTTCTCCAGAGCATCGTGGATCACTGCATGACAGATGCTGGAGCTGTGGATCCAGCCCATTGGCAATCTGTTGAAAGTGTACTGGATTCCTCTCCAGGTGAAAGCAAACTGAGGCCTGCATTCCTCTGCTATGGGGATAGAGAAGAAGGCATTAGCCATGTCTATGGTAGCATACCATTTGGCCTCTTTGGATTCCAGCTCATCCTGGAGTTCCATCATGTCTGGTACTGCTGCACTCATAGGTGGAGTTACTTCATTCAGGGCTCGGTAGTCGACTGTCAGACGCCAGTCTCCATTCTGCTTTCGCACAGGCCACACTGGACTGGTGAAAGGGGAATGAGTTTTGCTGATGACTTTCTGACTCTCCAACTGACGAATCAGATTCTGAATGGGCAACAGAGAGTCAGGGTTGGTTCTGCATTGTCTGTGATGCACAGTCTGAGAAGCAACCGGCAATTTAATGTCCTCAATCTTGTGCTGTCCCACAACTGCAGATTCATCAGAAAGCTGGGTCAGGGGCAGTGGTGCTGAGGCACTGGGTCAGGGCGGTGGTGCTGAGGCACTGGGTCTGGGGCGGTGGTGCTGAGGCACTGGGTCAGGGGGGTGGTGCTGAGGCGCTGGGTCTGGGGCGGTGGTGCTGAGGCACTGGGTCAGGGGCGGTGGTGCTGAGGCGCTGGGTCAGGGGCAGTGGTGCTGAGGCGCTGGGTCAGGGGCAGTGGTGCTGAGGCGCTGGGTCAGGGGCAGTGGTGCTGAGGCACTGGGTCTGGGCGGTGGTGCTGAGGCACTGGGTCTGGGGCGGTGGTGCTGAGGCACTGGGTGGGGCGGTGGTGCTGAGGCACTGGGGGGCCAGTGGTGCTGAGGCACTGGGTCTGGGTGGTGCTGAGGCACTGGGTCAGGGCGGTGGTGCTGAGGTGCTGGGTCTGGGTCAGTGGTGCTGAGGCACTGGGTCAGGGGCAGTGGTGCTGAGGCACTGGGTGTGGGGCAGTGGTGCTGAGGCACTGTGTCTGGGGCGGTGGTGCTTGGAATCGCAGTGTCACAGGAACGTGCATTCTGCATAACACATCACTGCAGGTATCTCAGCCCAGGAAAGAGCTAGGCCAGAATTCAAAGGCTCCTTTTGACTGCCTCCAGAAGGCAGATCAAATGGATCAAGCGATTTGGTGCTAGGCTTTTCCCTTTAGGATTTACCCCAGCCCTGCCCCAGCCCCAGCCCAACCCTGCCCCAGCCCTACCCAGCCCAGCCCTGCCCCAGCCCTGCCCCAGCTCTACCCCAGCCCTGCCCCAGCCCTGCCCCAGCCCTGCCCCTGCTGCTCCAGACCCTGCCCAGCTCTGCCCCAGCCCAGCCCCAGCCCCGTCCAGCCCCAGCCCAGCCCTGCCCCAGCCCTGCCCCAGCCCCGCCCAGCCCCAGCCCTGCCCTGCCTCAGCCCTGCCCCAGCCCTGCCCCAGCCCTGCCCCAGCCCCGCCCAGCCCCAGCCCTGCCCTGCCTCAGCCCAACCCTGCCCCAGCCCTGCCCCAGCCCAGGTCTGCTCCAGCCCTGCCCCTGACCTGCCCTACCCCTGCCCCAGCCCTTCCTCTGCCCTGTCTCAGCCCCAGCCCAGCTCTGACCCAGCCCTGACCCAGGCCCTGCCCTACACCAGCTCTGCCCTGTCTTGCCCCTGCCCTACCCCAGCTCTGCCCCAGCCCAGTCCTGCCCCTGCACTGCCCCAGCCCTGCTCCAGCCCCAGCCCTGCCTCAGCCCAGCCCTGCCCCTGCCCTGCCCCAGTCCCAGCTCTGCCCCAGGCCCAGCTCTACCCCAGTCCTGCCCTTCCCCTGCCCTGCCCCAGCCCGGCCCCAGCCCAGCCCTGCCCTGCCCTTCCCTAGCCCAGCCCTGCCCCAGGCCTGCCCCAGCCCAGGTCTGCCCCAGCCCTTCCCTGCCTCAGCCCTTCCCCTGCCCCAGCCCTGCCTCTGCCCTGTCTCAGCCCCAACCCAGCTCTGTTCCAGCCATGCCCCAGGCCGAGCCCTACCCCTGCCCTGCCCTGTCTTGCCCCTGCCCTACCCCAGCTCTGCCCCAGCCCAGTCCTGCCCCTGCACTGCCCCTGCCCTGCCCCAGCCCTGCCCCAGCCCAGCCCCATCCCGGTCCAAGCCCTGCCCCAGCCCAGCCTCAGGCCTGCCCTGACCCTGCCCTGCCCTGCCACAGCTCTGCCCCTGCCCTGCACCAGCACCAGCCCTGCCCCAGCCCAGCCCTGCCCCAGCCCTGCCCCAGCCCTGCCCCAGCCCCAGCCCCGATCTGCCTGTGTCCTGCCCCACCCTGGCCCAAGCCCCAGCCAGGCCCTGCCCAGGCCCCCCACCCCCCCCCCCAGCCCAGCCAGGTCTGCCCAGCCCTGCCTCTGCCCTGTCTCAGACCCAGCCCAGCCCTGACCCAGCCCTGACCCAGGCCCAGCCCTACATCTGCCCTTCCCTGTCTTGCCCCTGCCCTACCCCAGCTCTGCCCCAGCCCAGTGCTGCCCCTGCACTGCCCCAGCCCTGACTCAGCCCAGCCCTGCCTCAGCCCAGCCCTAGCCCAGCCCTGCACCAGCCCTTGCCCTGCACTGCCCCTGCCCTGCCTCAGCCCCAGCCCTTCCCCAGCCCAGCCCAGCTCTGCCCTGCCCCAGCCCTGTCCCAGCCCCAGCCACAGCCCTGCCCCTGCCATGCCCCAGCCCCAGCCCTGCCCCAGCCCTGCCATGCCCCAGCCCTGCCTCAGCCCTGCCCCTGCCCCAGCCCCAGCCCTACCCCAGCCCAGCCCTGTCTTGCCCTAGCCCTACCCCAGCTCTACCCCAGTCCAGCCCTTCCCCTGCACTGCCCTGTCCTCCCCAGCCCTGCCCTGTCCTGCCCCAGCCCCAGCCCCGATCTGCCCAAGCCCTGCCCAAGCCCTGCCCAAGCCCCAGCCAGGCCCTGCCCCAGCCCTGCCCCAGGCCCTGCCCAAGCCCCAGCCAGGCCCTGCCCCAGCCCTGCCCCAGCCCTGCCCAAGCCCCAGCCAGGCCCTGCCTCAGCCCTGCCCCAGCCCTGCCCAAGCCCCAACCCAATGCTGCCTCAGCCCCAGCCCAAACCCTGCCCCAGCCCTGCCCCAGCCCAGTCCTGCCCCCAGCCCCAGCCCTGCACTGCCCCAGCCACATCCCTGCCCCAGCCCTGCCCCTGCCCTGCCCCTGCCCTGCCCGCCCTGCCTCAGCCCGCCCTACCCCAGCCCTGCCCCAGACCCGTCCTGCACTGCCCAGCCCACGGCCCCTCCCTGTCCCCAGCCCTGCCCCAGCCCAGCCCTGCCTCAGCCTAGCCCTCCCCAGCCCTACCCCAGCCCAGCCCCGCCCCAGCCCTGCCTCACCCCACCCATCCCTGCCCCAGCCCTGTCCCAGCCCTGCCCCAGCCCTGCCCCCACCCCAGTCCTACACAGCCTTCCCCTGACCCAGCCCAGCCCCAGCCCAGCCCTACCCCAGCCCTTCCCCTGCCCTGCCCCAGCCCTGCCCCAGCCCCAGCTCAGCCCTGCCCCAGGCCCAGCTTTTCCCCTGCCCTGCCCCAGCCCTGCCCCAGCCCAGGCCTGCCCTGACGTGCCCTGACCCAGCCCTGCCCCATCTCTTCCCAAGCCTTGACCTGTACCAGCCCTGCCCCAGCCCTGCCCCTGCCCTGCCCTGCCTTAGCCCCAGCCCCAGGCCTGTGCTACCCCAGCTCTGCCTCAGCCCTGCCCTGCCCCAGCCCTGTCCAAGCCCCAGCCCCAGCCCCTTCCCCAGCCCTGCCCCAGCCCCAGCCCTGCCCCAGCCCTGCCCTGCCCCAGCCCTACCCCAGCCCCAGCCCTACCCCAGCCCAGCCCTGTCTTGCCCTAGCCCTACCCCAGCTCTACCCCAGTCCAGCCCTTCCCCTGCACTGCCCTGTCCTCCCCAGCCCTGCCCCTGTCCTGCCCCAGCCCCAGCCCCGATCTGCCCAAGCCCTGCCCAAGTCCTGGCCAAGCCCCAGCCAGGCCCTGCCCCAGCCCTGCCCCAGGCCCTGCCCAAGCCCCAGCCAGGCCCTGCCCCAGCCCTGCCCCAGCCCTGCCTCAGCCCCAGCTCAGCCCTGCCCAAGCCCTGCCCTGCCCCAGCTCTGCCCCAGTCCAGCCCTGCCCCAGCCCTGCCTCTGCCCAGCCCCGCCCCTGCCCAGCCCTGCCCCTGCCCTGCCCCAGCCCGCCCCAGCCCTGCCCCAGCCCTCCCCAGCCCCAGCCCTGCCCTGCCTCAGACCTTTCCTGCCCCAGCTGTGTCGCAGCTCTGTCCCAGGCCTGCCCCAACCCTGCCCTGCCCTGCCCCAGCCCAGCTCTGCCCCAGTCCTGCTCCAACTCTACCCCAGCTCTCCCCCAGCTCTGCCCTGCCCTGGCCCTGCCCCAGTTCTTCCACTGCCCCAGCCCCAGCCCCCCCAGGCCTGCCCTGCCCCAGCCCTGCCCCTGCCCTGCCCCAGCCCTGCTCCAGCCCCAGCCCAGCCCTCCCCCAGCCCCAGCCCTACCCCAGCCCTGTCTTGCCCCTGCCCTACCCCCTCTGCCCCAGTCCAGCCCGTCCCCTGCCTTGCCCTGCCCTGCC
>JAAWVA010001421.1:0-10137 GCA_015227895.2 Colaptes auratus
GGGAGGGAAGGAGGGAGGGAAGGAGGGAGGGAGAACCAGCAGGAGGGAGGGAGGGAAGGAGGGAGGGAAGGAGGGAGGGAGAACCAGCAGGAGGGAGGGAGGGAAGGAGGGAGGGAGAACCAGCAGGAGGGAGGGAAGGAAGGAGGGAGGGAGAACCAGCAGGAGGGAGGGAAGGAAGGAGGGAGAACCAGCAGGAGGGAGGGAAGGAAGGAGGGAGAACCAGCAGGAGGGAGGGAAGGAAGGAGGGAGAACCAGCAGGAGGGAGGGAGAACCAGAAGGAGGGAGAACCAGCAGGAGGGAGGGAGAACCAGAAGGAGGGAGGGAGGGGGGAGGGAGGGAGGGAGGGAGAACCAGAAGAGGGGGGAGGGAGGGGAGGGAGGGAGGAGAGGGAGGGAGGAGAGGGAGGGAGGGAGGGAGGAGGGAGGGAGGGAGGAGGGAAGGAGGGAGGGAGGACCAGCAAGAAATCATGAAAAGAAGAAAAAAAAAGAAGACATAAAAGAAGAAAGGAAAACAAGCAATACAAGAGGAATGCAGCAGCCAGCAAAGCCTGGAGTACCATGGGTGAAGTTAAACCAGTTTTGTTTGGTCTTCTGCAGGGAAAAGAAGAAGAAAAAAGTGTATCAAATGAAACCCCTACACAGAATCATTTAGATTGGAAAGTTAAGTGGATCAGCAAGATCTGGAACTGCTTGTCATAGGATATTACAGCTGCTAGAAATTTACATCAGCTCATAAATTAACTCAACACACTCACAAACAGGAAAGGAAGGGGTAAGAAAAAAAAGAAGTGAACCAAAAGAAAAACCTTTAACAGATTGAACTAAAGCCCCTGAGCTGCAGGCTGGCTGAGGCTTGGAGTGTAGCCCAGCAAAGTATAACGAGAATAAAAGACTCAACCAAGTCTGGAGAAGAGAAGGCTCCGAGGTGACCTCATTGTGGCCTTCCAGTATCTGAAGGGGGCCTACAAGACGGCTGGGGAGGGACTTCTCAGGATCTCAGGGAGTGATAGGACTAGGGGGAATGGAATGAAGCTGGAGGTGGGAGATCAGGCTGGAGGTGAGGAGGAAGTTCTTCCCCATGAGAGTGGTGAAGCCCTGGAATGGGTTATCCAGGAAGGTGGTTGAGGCCCTGTCCCTGGAAGTGTCTAAGCCCAGGCTGGATGAGGCTGTGGCCAGCCTGATCTAGTGTGGGGTGTCCCTGCCCATGGCAGGGGGGTTGCAGCTAGATGATCCTTGTGGTCCCTTCCAACCCTGACTGATACTATGATACTATTGTAGCCTTCCTGTATCTGAAGAGGGCTACAAGAAAGCTGGGGAGGAACTTTTGAGGGTGTCAGGGAGTGGTAGGACTGGGGGGGATGGAAAAAAAAACTAGAAATGGGTAAATCCAGATTGGATGTTAAGAAGAAATTCTTCCCCATGAGGGTGGTGAGACACTAGCACAGCTGACCAGGGAGGCGGTAGAACCCTGGAGGCTTTTAAGGCCGGGCTGGATGTGGCTGTGAGCAACCTGCTGTAGTGTGAGGTGTCCCTGCCCACAGAAGGGGGGTTGGAACTAGATGATCCTTGAGGTCCCTTCCAACCCTGACAAATCTACGATTCAGAGTGAGATAGATCTCTTCTTCTCTTCTTGTGTGACGAAATAAGCAGGGCACGTGGTGCCCAGCAATTGCAGCAGGGCTAGCTTTGTCCTGACAAGGCAGCTGAGGAATCCAGCAGCCTGGCAGAGAGTGAGGGTAAACACCGAGATGACAGCTCCAATTTGCCTTTCACGGGTGAGCAGCTTCCTTTTGCTAAGAGAGGCAGAGAGAGGAATCACTCAGCGCAGAGGCACTCAAGAAAATGACTTCATATCATAGATCTGCAGCACTCCTGCAAGCGAGGAATCAGTGCTGAGATGACAGGCACAGAGCATCACTCAAGTTGTGAACTGGGGGTGACACTTTCTTCTCTGGTGTCTGCAAGGCAGCACCACAGTGGTGCTCCTGCAATGCCTCTCACACCGCTACAAGTCAAGAGGGAGGCTCAGATGGCACTCAGTGGGCTTCTGGTGCCAGAGGAGATAGGAAACACATCAGAGACAAGATAAATGTAGGCCATGGGAATGTAGAATCATTGAATTGTTTTGGTTGGAAGAGATCCTTAAGACCATCCAGCCCAACCATCAACCTAATACCACCGTGGCCACTAAACTACGTCCCAAAGTGCCATGGCCACACATTTCTTTAACCCCTTCAGGGATGGTGACTCCACCACCACCCTGGGCAGCCTGTTGCAGGGCCTGAGCACTCTTGCAAGAAAGAATTTTTTTTCCTAATCTCCAACCTGAGCACCCCCTGGCACAATTTCAGGCCATCTCTTCTCATCCTACTGCCTTCTACTAGGGAGAAGGGACCAACCCCCACCGCAGTGCACAACCTAACCTATTCCTTAGGCAAACCACTCTGTGATTCTGTGATTTCTGGAAGACTCTTACAATTGTGTTTCATTTTTCATCTAACATAACATCAGTGTAGAAGATATTTCCCTCCTCCAGTTATATATCCAGCTATTCTTTCCCAATTTCTCCTTAATAAACTGGTTGAGAAGTACATCCCTCCAAGCTGGTGACACACGGGTTTGATGGGTGGACCACTAGATGGATACAGAACTGGCTTGATGGCCGCACCCAAAGAGTGGCTGTCAATGGTCCATGTCCCAGTGGAGGCCAGGGACAAGCGGAGTCCCTCAGGGATCAGTTCTGGGACCAGGCTTGTTCAACATCTCTGTGGGTGCCATGGACAGTGGCATTGAGTGCACCCTCAGCAAGTTTGCTGATGACACCAAGCTGTGTGGTGCAGCAGACAGCTGGAGGGAAGGGATCCATCCAGAGGGACCTGGACAGGCTGGAGAGGTGGGCACAAGCCAACCTCATGAGCTTCAACAAGACCAAGGGCAGGGTCCTGCAGCTGGGTCGAGGCAATCCCAGGCACAGATACTGGCTGGGCAGGGACTGGCTGTGGAGCAGCCCAGAGGAGAGAGACTTGGGGGTGCTGGGGGAGGAGAAGCTCAACAGGAGCTCTCAGGGTGCACTTGCAGCCCGGAAAGCCAATCAGAGCCTGGGCTGCAGCAGGAGAAGTGTGGCCAGCAGGGCAAGGGAGGGGATTCTCCCCCTCTACTCAGCTCTGCTGAGACCCCACCTGGAGTACTGCCTCCAGTTCCGCAGCCCCTATTATAAAGAGGGATATGGAGGTGCTGGAGGGTGTCCAGAGAAGGGCCACGAGGATGAGCAGAGGGCTGGAGCACCTCTGCTGTGAGGACAGACTGAAGGAGTTGGGGCTGTTCAGTGGAGAAGAGAAGGCTCCCAGGTGACTCATTGTGGCCTTCCAGGATCTGAAGGGGGCTACAAGAAGGCTGGGGGAGGGACTTTTCAGGCTATCAGGGAGTGATAGGACTAGGGGGAATGGAATGAAGCTGGAGGGTGGGGAGAATTCAGGCTGGATGTGAGGAGGAAGTTCTTCACCGTGAGGGTGGTGAGGACCTGGAATGGGTGTGCAGGGAGGTGGTTGAGGCCCGTCCCTGGAGGTGTTGAAGCCCAGGCTGGATGAGGCTGTGGCCAGCTGATTAGTGTGGGGGTGTCCCTGCCCATGGCAGGGGGGTTGGAACTAGATGATCCTTGTGGTCCCTTCCAACCCTGGCTGAAGCTATGAAACTATGGGTCAGAAGTACATCCCATCCCTTTTCTACAATTCACCTCCCAACACACAAAATAGTCTAGAATCAAAAGGACACCCATAAACTACCCCTGTGCCAATTTTTCCAGCACAAAGCAAACATTCTTGAAGCTCTCACAGTGGGGAAAGAATTAATAATCTATGAGGTCATATTACGAAACCCTATCGAATCATCCCCAGCTCTCCCCTTTCTATTTTCTTTTGTTCTGCTACACTGCTTCCAGGTTTAATTGGTACTAATTAAAAATAGCTTCTGCAATGGCCAGAGAACTTCCCAGCTCCAGCTTTGTTCCAGAAGGACTCCAGCATAAATACCAGCATTTAGCTGCTTTGTTAGCTCTTCTTTAAGTTATCTCTAGTGACAGCATCCATGACACAGCAGCAGTAATCTACTGGTTCTTAACCTATTTTGGTCTTTACATTCTTCTACTAGAACCTCTTCTGCAGCTCCCCAGAGAATCATGTAATGGCTTAGGTTAGAAGGGACCTCAGAGATCATCTACTCCAACCTCTCTGCCATAGGCAGGGATAATTCTCAACTAGACTTTGTTGCCTGAGGCCTCATCCAACTTGGCTTTGAACATGCCCAAGGAGGAGGCATCCACAACCTCCCAGGCAACCTATTCCAGAGTCTCACCAACCTCAGGATGAAGAACTTCTTCCTCAGCTCCAGTCTATCCCTACTCTCCCTCAGTTTAAAGCCATTCCTCTTTGTCCTGTCTCTAGACACTCTTATGAAAAGTCCCTCTGCAGCCTTCCTGTAGGATCCCTTCAGGTATTGGAAGAGCTCTTAAGGTCCTTCTGGAGTCGTCTCTTGTCCAGGCTGAACACCCCCAGCTCCCTCACAGCAGAGGTGCTCCAGCCCTTGGATCATTGGATCATCTCTGTAGCCCTACTCTAGACTCTCTCCAACAGCTCTCTGTCCTTCTAATGCTGGGGACTCCAGAACTGGAAGCAGTATTGGAGGTGGGGTCTCAGCAGAGCAAAGGGGCAGAATCCCCTCTCTTGCCCCGCTGCCCACTATCCTCTGGATGCAGCCCAGCACCAAGAGCCTCAACAGCTGCCTTCTGGGCTGCATGAGGGCACTGCCAGCTCATGGTGAGCTTCTCATCAACCCACACCCCCAAGCCTTTTTCTTCAGGCATACTCTCAACTCAATCTGCACCCAGCCTGGATTTGTGCCACTGTGAATTTCAAACACTGAACCTTCTAGAGCTGCACACAGTTTTGGGAACATCACCACACAGTTGGTATCGAAGGGAAACTTATGAGCAAGGGAAAAATTAGTTCTCCACAATTTCACTCGTTAATTGCAAGTAAGCAAAGTAAATTAAAACACCAACTGAAGATAAATCTTGGCTGTGAAAGCTTTCCCCCAATCTCATGCATCACAACCAAAAGCACATTGAATCACCTCCACAAATTCATCTGAACTATCAACATATTGAAAAATCAAGCCACACTACACAGTGTGTTACTGAATGCTGCAAAACCAGAGAGGCATGGGAGGGGTTAGGTTGGAAAAGACTCTTAAGATCATGAAGTGCAACCATTAATCCAGCGCTGCCTGGTCACCACTAAACCATGTCCCTCAGCACCACCCAGGGATGGCGACTCCACCACTGCCCTGGGCAGCCTGTTTCAGGATTTAACAACCCTTCTGGGAAGAAAATTTTCCATATGTTCAACCTTAACCTCCCCTGCTACAACTTGAGGCCATTTCCCCTTAATCTTTTATCTTTGTCCTTGGGAGAGGACATCAACCTCCACCTGGCTCCAGCCTCCTTTCAGGGGGTTGTAGAGAGAATAGAATAGAATAGAATAGAATAGATAGAATAGAATAGAATAGAATAGAATAGAATAGGAGTAGAGTAGAGTAGAGTAGAATAGAATGGAATAGAAAAGAATGGAATAGAATAGAATAGAATGGAATAGAATAGAATAGAATAGACCAGACCAGACCAGACCAGACTGGAAGAGACCTTTGAGATCATCAAGTCCAACCTATCACCCAACACCATCTAATCAACTAAACCATGGCACCAAGCACCCCATCCAGTCTCTCCCTAAACACCTCCAGTGACAGTGACTCCACCACCTCCCCGGGCAGTGCATTCCAATGGCCAATCACTCTCTCTCTATGAAGAACTTCTTCCTAACATCCAGCCTAAACCTCCCCTGGCACAGCTTGAGACTGTGTCCTCTTGTTCTGATGATGGTTGCCTGGGAGAGGAGACCAACCCCCACCTGGCTACAACCTCCCTTCAGGTAGTTGTAGACAGCAATAAGGTCTCCTCTGAACCTCCTCTTCTCCAGGCTAAGCAACCCCAGCTCCCTCAGCCTCTCTCTCTCTTTGGGGCTGTGCTCCAAACCCCTCCCCAGCTTTGTTGCCCTTCTCTGGACATGTTCCAACAAGCCAACATCTTTCCTAAACTGAGAGCAAGAAGGTCTCCCCTTAGTCTCTTTTCCCCCAGGCTGAACAACCCCAGTTCTCTCAGCTGCTCCTCACTAGACCTAACCCCAGAAATCTACCATTCTCTTGCCTCCCTCTGTGTATCAAAACCTGTCTATAGAAAGAGAGGTTTGAAATCCCTCACTGCATGGAGTAATTTAAGATCTCATTTGCTAAAAACTTAAAGCACAGGAAATCAGATTTGTGGGTCAGAGGCTTTGCCAGGAATATCACAGCAATACATATGTGTGAAACTGAGTTACCCAACTCAACTTACTTATTTCCTTTCCTACCAAAAGAGTAATAAAATGTGATAAATAATAAAGAAGCAAAGCTCCACATTTTATTTCTACTGCCACTGAAATTTCACATCCAAAGCCTGAGTGCAAGAAGACCAAATAATGCCATTACAGGAAGCACCTCACATTATCAGTCATCTTGATAGCACTTCTTTGGGTAGGCTGGCATCATTCATGCCATGTCCTCCTCTTTCCTCTCTCATCTCTACTCATCCCAGGACAAAAGGAGCATTGCCTCTGAGAATATGATGACCTAAAGGGAACAGACCCTTGGCATTAATCTTCATTTTTACAGACCCAAAGTCCTCTTTGGCACTTCCACACAATTCTCTTCAGGTCAGGAGCCACAAATTCATAGACTTGTAGTGACTGGACCATAGGGAATGGATTGAAGCTGGAAGAGGGGAGATTTACTTCTTTACTGTAAGGGTCACACAGCACTGGAACAGGTTCCCCAGGGAGGTTGTAGAGTCTCCTTCTCTGGAGACTTTCAAGGCCTGTCTGGATGTGTTCCTCTGTGACCTGAGCTAGATGGTATGGTCCTGCTCTAGCAGTGGGGTGGGACTCGATGATCTCTTTGGGTCCCTTTCAAACCCCTGACATCCTGTGATCTAAACTGGAGATTAGGACGAAATTCTTGACAGTTGTGGGGGGGGGGACATTGGAACAGGTTACCCAGGGAGGTTGTGGATGCCCCCTCCCTGGAGGTGTCAAGGCCAGGCTGGATGAGGCCTTGAGCAACCTGCGCTGGTAGGAGGTGCCCCTGCCCATGGCAGGGGGGCTGGAAAGAGATGATCCCTCAGGCCCTTTCCAACCCAAACCCTTTGATGAATCTGTGAATGAATCTCTTAAACTTGTCTCTTTTCATTAACATTTTTGATGCCACACATTTCTTTTGCAAACACAGTACTCATGCCTGAACAGAAAGCATGAAACCAAAAGGGATTATTTTATGGAATTAATTATAATCCAGACACCAGTGAGACAGGGGCTTCAGAGGGGAAAGAAATGACAGTTTCTTACATATTCTTGATAGGATCAATGTCCTAATAGCCACCACTGTGTCTTGCTTTCATTCAGACTCATATCCATCATCCATCCTTCTGCTCTGAGATAGTCTGTTTCATTTGACCAGAAAGTAAGAGGAATGAAAAATAGCTCAGCTTATGCTGGACAGATAAAAGCCCTAACCTGTAAGGATCCAGCTTCTTTGAGTTCCTTTTAAATGACCTTAATTAATTTCAATGTAACATTTTCAGAATAAGCTTTTCACACAGGTGACCTCTCTCTCAGAAGCAACCTTTTACACCATCCTCTTTGAATTGCACAAATTGTCTCCTTTGTCACTTCAATTCCCTCTGTCCATGATTGTTTTCCTTCTCATATCCTGTCCTTATCAGCTGCCCAACCACAAACACAGCTCATAAACAATCCTGTCTCAATCCTGTTGTTGCAAACTACAGCATAAAATGGAAACTAAAAATGTATGGAAAGGCACAGTTTTATCCTCAATATTTAATTCATACTCTTGTCAGACAATATAGGATCATAGATGGGACTGGGTTGGAAGGGACCCTCAAAGGTCATCTTGTCCAGCTCCCCTGCAGGCATCAGGGGCATCTTTAACTAGAGCAGGTTGCTGAAAGATTGTTCTTGATTTAGGAATTGCTTCCCCTTTCCCTTTATTCTTACTCTCTCCTCAAACATAAAGCAAAGAAAAAAGGAATCACAGAATCACACAGAATCACCAAGGTTGGAAGAGACCTCAAAGATCATCAAGTCCAACCTGTCACCACAGACCTCATGACTAAAACCATGGCACCAAGTGCCACATCCAATCCCCTCTTGAACACCTCTAGGGATGGGGACTCCACCACCTCCCTGGGCAGCACATTCCAATGGTGAACAACTCTCTTGGTGAAGAACTTTCTCCTCACCTCCAGCCTAAACCTCCCCTGGCACAGCTTGAGACTGTGTCCTCTTGTTCTGGTGCTGGGTGCCTGGGAGAAGAGACCAACCCCTCCTGGCTACAACCTCCCTTCAGGGAGTTGTAGACATTGGATGGTACAGGGTGGAAGGGACATCTAGAGGTCATTCGGTCCTACAGCTCTGCCAAAGCAGGATCCAGATGGGTATTGAAAGCCTCCAGAGAAGGAGACTCCACAACCTCTCTGGCCAGTCTCACTGCAAAGTTTTTCCTCACATTGAGGTGGAACTTCCTGTGTTCCACTTTGTGTCCCTCAGCCCTTGAAAAGAGCCTGGCCCTTCCTTCTTAGCACCCACCCTTCAGATATTTGTAGGCATTAATAAGACCCCCTCTCAGTCTTCAAACTAACCTAGGAAATTCAGGTGTGAAAGACAAAGAAAAGCATCCATTGTTCTGCACTTTGACAAATTACTCTTCAATTTCCAAATTCACCACATCAACACATAATAGATGGCACAGTCTTATTAGCAACACAGAACTCTGTGCACAAAGTCATCTTTGCAAGGCACAGCTCAACAGTTGTGTGCCTTTCACTGTTAAACACAAAGGAGAACCAACTTATTTACCAAGCATTTATAGACTCACACTACTCAAGCATGGGGAGCGGTTGGAGGGGCAGCAGGGGAGGTCTGGGTTGGATATTAGAAGAAACTTCTTGACAAATGGTTCTCAAACACAGGAACAGGCTCCCCAGGGAGAAGGTTAATTCCCCATCTCTGAAGGTGTTAAAAGAGGCAGAACTGGGAGCTGAGACTTGGCAGAGTCACAGAATGGTTAGACTCAATGACCTTGAAGGTCTTTTCCAACTGAAATGATTCTGTGATTCTATGATTCTCCTTCTCGCATGTGGCAATTCCCCCAGTGTTGAAACATGAAGTGACACCTAACAGCTTTGAAATTACATCTCAACCTTTTCACTCATGGTTCTGCTTCTGCACTCAGAAATTCCCCTTTGTCTTGAACGTGAACATCTCTGATATGGAGAAAGACTGAGAGACCTGGGGCTGTTTAGTCTGGAGACAATGCAACTGAGAGTGGCTCTTATCAATGTCTATAAATATCTGAGGGGTGGGTGTCAAGACAAAGGTGCCAGGCGCTTTGGGGGTGCCCAGTGGAACAATAACAAGGAATAATAGGTACCAGCTGGAAGCCAGGAGATTCCACCTCAACATGAGGAGAAAATTCTTTGCTCTAAGGGTGCTGGAGCCCTGGAGCAGGCTGCCCAGAGAGGCTGGGGAGTCTCCTCTGGAGAGGTTCCAAACCCACCTGGATGTGTTCCTGTGTGGCCTGGCCTGGGTGATTCTGCTTTGCCAGAGGGGCTGGACTCGATCTCTAACTCCTAACATTCTATGATTCTAAGACTGCTGCCAACAAAATTCCAAAGCAATTTCAATTCAGACAGAAACAGCCTCTTGAGAGGTTCCACACATTACCTGCCTCCCCCATTCTCCTTTTTCAGCTTCCCAATGTCTACTGGTTTTCCAGGCGGGACTGGAGCACCACAGTCCATTTCTACTCTCACCTCTGACAGAGCCCTGCCAAGCCACACAACTCAAGTCAAAACAGGATTTGTTACACAGAATTTGCCCATGTAGGACATGGAAAGCTTAACTCTGCACGCTGCTGAGCCCACAGAACTCTGCAGCATCAGGCTCTGCACAGGAGCCTGCAGCCAGAGAATCTGAAT